>JALIGW010000076.1:1772130-2147130 GCA_023053685.1 Diadophis punctatus similis
CTTCAACAATGACGGGGGGATGGTGGTGTTGTGGCTTGCCCGCATCCCGTGCAGCTGGTCGAGGATCCGGAGGACCTAGAGCCGCCCGTGGCGCGGCACTATCACCCTGTGTACCTGGCACCTGAGTCTGACAGCGATGAGGACTCAGTGCCAGAGGAGGAAGACCAGCCAGGGCCTTCTGCACCTTCTCAGCTGGTGCAGAGTGAGTCCTCAGAGGAGGAGGAGCCTCTGCTGGATGCTAGGGCTCGCAGAGCAGCCAGCAGAAGGGATTGGCTTTACAGCCGGAGGTCTCCTCGCAGGTAAAGCTGAGGGCTAATGGGCCACGCCCTCAGGCTATTTAGGACTGGTGCACTCAGCACTTGGTGCTGGAAGCAACACACCTGTGTTCTGCGAGCACTTCAGAGTCCTTTTGCATCGGAGTTCCTGTTTTGAGTCCTGTGTTTGGAAATAGCAGCTTCTGGAATGCTTATTCCTGGGATGCCAGCCAACTCGAGTGAGTGAAAGAGATAAGAAAAGACTTTAATTGGTATTTGTTTGGACATTTGAACTTTGGCTAATAACTCATGAAGAGACGAAGGAACTTTATTCCCCAAGACTCTCCTTATGTTTGTTTATGGACTTTAAACCCCTGCGCTTTTACTAAGCACCTTCATTAGTAAAAGAACCCCTTTTGTAGCAAACAGTTGTGTGTGTGTTTTTCTGTGGGTTGCGGTGCTGGGACACAACAGGTGGCTGGCAAAGCCAGGGGGATTATCCTCTGCCCACAATTGGGGTACCTCGAATTCCTGCCATCTGGCATTCTTCTCAACCTCTTTGGCCACCATTACCATTCTGGTGGTATAGGAGCTGAGGTGGCGCAGTGGTTAAAAGCAGCACTGCAACCTACCTCAGCTGATTGCTAGTTCAGCAGTTCAGCTGTTCAAATCTCACCAGGCTCAAGGTTGACTCAGCCTTCCATCCTTCTGAGGTCGGTAAAATGAGGACCCAGATTGTTGGGGGCAATATGCTGAACTCTGTAAACCGCTTAGAGAGGGCTGTAAAGCACTATGAAGCGGTATATAAGTCTAAGTGCTATTGCTATTGCTATTGCTATTCTCCATTCCTCTTCCCGGGGAACTTCCAAGTTCACTTTCCCATACTTTAATTCCATAGAACCATCCTCCTCAAAAGAGATCTGCGCTCTTAGTTTGCAGAGCAAATCCCTCCCCAATAGGGAGATGGGACAATCAGGGATATACACGAATTGATGGGTCAAGGTCTGTCCTCCAGTGTTACAAATTAAGGGTTGTAGAAGTGGTCACTGTAATATCTTCCCCGTTGCTCCTTGTATGTTAATGGAGTGGGGGGGAGGCTGGGCTTAGGGGCGTAGTAAGGACGGAGTGGGTGGCGTCAGTATCCACCAGAAAGGGGATGGGTTTGCCTCCAATTTTCAGACTGACCATAGGTTCAGGAGGCATTCTGAGCCCGGTCGGTTTCAGTCCCCCTCTTCCACTTCAGCCAGGCCTATGAGGGGGGTCCTTGAAAAGCCTTCTCTTCGTCATCTCCCTCCCTGGCGTCTCCCTAGGCCTCCTCTGTAAGGTCTTGCAAACTTGCCTCTTCCCCTTTCGTGTCCTACTTCCTTATTTCTGTCCGGGCACTCACCCTTCCAGTGGCCATTTCTTTTACAGATGGCACACTGGTTTCGTCCTAATGTCATTTCAGCTCCCCGGCCCCTATTGCCTCCTCCAACCCCTGGCGCTCCCATTATAGCTGCAGCCAGCAATTCGGCTTTTCTTTGCATTTTCCTGTCTTCCTTCTTTTCCTCCACTTGGTCACGATTGACAAAAACCTTCCGGGCAATTTCCATCAGCTCACTCATGGGCTTTCCCAACGCTCCGTCTAATCGTTGTAATTTCTTCTTAATATCTGGAGCACTTTGGGATATGTAGGCCATGGTTATTATACAGGCGTTGTCCATATCGGTGAGGTCAATGGAGGTGTACATGCGATAGGCCTCAAGCAGGCGGGTATAAAATGCTTCTGGGCTTTCAGTAGCACCCTGCAGCACCAAAGAGGGCTTAGACATATTAACAGTGGGTCGGCCTGCGGGTCGCACGGCCTGTACCACCAAATTTTGATAATCTTTTAGAGAATCAGTTTGGCTGTATGGATCCCATTGAGGGTTGGTGGAGGGGAACTTTCGCGCTAGAGCTTCTTCCTTATTCCACCCTGTCCTATCGGCTAGTTCAGGCTGCAAAATTTTAACCACCGCATTTCTAATTTTCTCTCTCTCCTCTGGGTTAAACAAGGTCCCCATCAATTGTCGGAGATCCATCCAATTAGGATTATGGGTGTCCACAATGGTCTTTACCAGGTCAGCTATTTCAGTAGGCTTTTCAGAAAAGGGACCGTAGTGGAACTTCCAATTCAGAAGGTCTGAGGTGGTGAAGGGGACGTACTGAAATAAGGGTTGTGTGCCTGTGACCGTTGGGTCGTCCTTGTTTACTACTAGCTGGTCAACCCGTCTAAGGGGGGCAGTTAAAGCAGGCTGGTCGGTTTTTGCCCTTGTTCGATCAGCTACTGGTCCCTCTTCTTCACTGTCTTTGGTTGTTAATTCCGTCAGCAGCTCAGCTAAGTCCCCTGCGGTAGCTTGTCTTGGATCGGAGCTTGTGGCAGATTGTATTGACTGCATAGACCAATCCTCTGTTTCTGAGTCTTTTAGCATTGGGCTTAGGGCCTTCATCCTCCAGGTTCTATCACTAGAAGTGGCCGATTCTTCTTCCCTTGGAGAGGACTGCCTGGGGGGGGGGGCACTGAGCTACTGAATGATGCTTGTATCCCATCCGGCCATATAGGGAGGGGGCTGGGGCAATTCCTCAGGGCAACTGGGAAGAACCGGCATTCTCTTTTTGGCTTTTTGAGGTACACGTGAGGTTAAAAGTTTCCACTGCGCTTCATGGCATTTTAAGATCCAAGGTGGAGGGTTTTTAAGCAATCCGAGCCACACACCAATATATGGGGCTTGGTCTGGGTGTCCAAATACAGGGTGAAATACTAACTGGTGAACCTTTAGAGCAATGGAGGGATCTAAAGTTCCAGTATCTGGCCAGCCTACCTTGAAGGTGGGCCATTCTCCTGCACAGAAAAGCTTTAACTTATGTCTGCTCCAGTTTATGCCATAGTCTTTGCTTTGATAAGCCGACTTAAAATGTTTTAGCATACATCCTAATGGAGTCAGGGGAATACTTTCTCCACCCCCCATGATCCTCCCAGGGCACCAGACAAGACAAGTAAGGTTTCACACGTTCACATCCGATCCAGGGAGCCGGATGAGCAACTGTCTCCGATGGAAACTGCAAACGCCAAGCGCTTTCTACCAGCCCAGTGTGCTGGAAACTCACAGTCACAGGTGGGAACCGTGGTAGGCTTTCACTCTCCACACACACACACACACACACACTGTCGACAGCTCTCCCACCTTTCCCAAAAGGAGAGTGATCAGTTCTCTCCCCCGTCCCTGTTTACAGAGAGGGGTTTTTCCATTCCCATATACTTGCCTGCAGGCATGTCGTCGGTCCTCCGGCCAGCTTGAAAATGTCCTGGTCTCACTACTCTTGACCAAAGGGTTCTTGGAGGTGCTGACCACTGGCTCTGGTGCCCCGTGCTACCAGGAAGGCCCACAGACCAAAAATGTCCAGTGGCGTGCCTGGGCAATTCCCCCCAACACAGTGAGCTTACCGGCAGCGAGGGTGGGGCCCCCAGAGAGCCCTCAAGGGCTCCTTCAGTTTCCAGGCCAACGCACCAGAAATGTTGCAGCAAATCTTGCTTACCAAGTCAGGAATGAAGACCCCAAGAGTAGGAGAACACGGGTTTATTGCAATAGGTTGTTCAGAGCATTCACATGACAAATTCTGAACCCCGGGCCAATGCCCGAGGCTTAACTTTTATCCCTTGTTACAAATCTTGCCCTTTCCTGAGGCGTTACTTTTGGCAACCAATAATAAATCACAGCATGTCATTACATCCTTATACAGAAAAGGAGAGTGTATACTGTGACCTACATTTTTTGCCCATGCTATCATGGGATCTTTAACGATTTATTCCATTTTGTCAAATTCCAATAAGTATTTGTATAATTTCGATATTTTTTCATCCGGGCCCATCAAAATTTTGTCTAGTTTTTGTATTTCTGTATCAATACCCATTCCTTCAGTATCTTTTTTATATCTAGATTTCAATTGTAAATATTTCCACCAGTCAATATTTATATTTTGTTCTGCCAATTGTTCTCTACTTTTAAGTTTCCCTAATGAATCTAATATGTCACTATATTTTACTGTTTTGGTTATATCAATTAAATTTGGGTAGGTCATGGCTTCCATTGTTGAAAGCCATTTAGGGATTTTTATATAATTTTTTTTTAATTTCGTACCATATTTTTAATAAAGAATTTCTAATTAAATGCTGATTAAAATTTGGTTGTAATTTTGTTCCATCATTCCAGATATAAGCATGCCATCCCATCTGGAGATCGTGGCCCTCTAATAATATTCGTTTATTTGTTAAGTTTATCCATTCCTTTATCCATGTAAGGGATGCTGCTTTATAGTAGAGTTTCCAATCCGGCAGTCCGAGGCCACCTCTGCTTTTATTATCCTGTAGGTTAATTAATTTGATTCTTGGTTTTTTATTTTGCCATATAAATTTAGATATAATTTTATTCAAATCAGTAAAAAATTTCATCTCTAATTTAATCGGAGCTGTTTGAAACAAGTATAAAAATTTTGGCAGAATGCTCATTTTGATTGCTGCTATACGTCCTAGTAATGATAATTGTAATTTTTTCCACTTTTCCAATTCCAATCTCGTTTGATTTATCAGTTTATCATAATTATCTTTTTTGATGGATGAGCATCTATTTGTTAAAATTATACCTAAATATTAAAAAATTTTAGTTGTTTGCAGGCCTAGTATTTTTTCCAGTTCATCTTGTTATCATATTTTTTGTTAACAATTTGGTTTTTTGTTTATTAATTTTCAATCCTGCTGACTCTCCGTATTCCTCAATCTCTCTAATTAATTTCTCCCCTGATTCGATTGGTTCTTCCAGAAAGAATACCAGATCGTCGGCGAATGCCTGCAATTTATATTCTTCACTCCTAATTTTGGTTCCTTTAATTTGCAGATTCTTTCTAATTTTATTCAATAATATTTCCAGTGTTAATATAAAAAGCAGAGGTGACATCGGACATCCCTGACGGACTCCTTTGTTAATCCAGAATTATTGAGTCATATCCCCATTTATGATAATCTTGGCTGTCTGGGAGGTGTAGATTGTCTCTATAATCTTCTCAAATTTGTCGCCGAATTTCATTTCATTGATCAATCCTATCATAAATTGCCAGTTTACGTTGTCGAAGGCTTTTTGCGCATCCAGAAAAACAAGCGCTGCCTGCTTTTCTGGATGCGCTTCGTAATACTCTATCTGTCGCATTGGTAAAAATCCATTTTGGTCCGAATGAATGATTTTATTTAATATTTTTTTGGTTCTTTCTGCCATAATTGTCATAAAAATTTTGTAGTCAACGTTCAACAACGAAATTGGTCTATTGTTTTGAATTTGGTTTTTCTCGGTACCTTCTTTCATAATCGTGGTGATATATGTTTCCCTCCACATATTTGGTATCCTGGCTCCTATTAATGCATCATTATATAGTTCTAATAAAGTGCCCTCTAATATGTTGCTCAGTTTTTTATAATATTCCCCTGGAAAACCATCAGGTCCTGGTGATTTATTATTGTTTTGTTTTTTAATTGCATTTTGGATTTCTTGTAGTGTAATCTTCCTATTTAACATTTCCCTGTCTATTTCTTCTATCTGTGGCATACTGACTTCTTTTAAATAGTTAGTTATTTTATTTGGTTCTGTTAGGTCCTGTCTATACAAATCTCTATAATATTCTGTTGCAATTTCTTTTATCTTTTCATCTGTATGTTGTATTTCCCCTTTTTTATCTATTAATTGGTGAATTATTCTATTCTCCTTTTCCTTTTTGATTTTATAAGACAACCATCTGCCAGGCTTGTTTGCTGTCTCAAAGAATGTTTGTTTTACCAGTCTGATATCTTTCACATAGTCCTGTTGTTCAATTAAATTTAATTTATGTCTAGTTTCCATTAATAATTTATGTATATTTTCGTCATTTGGTTCCTTTTGAAGCTTGTGTTCTAACTGTTGAATATCCTTTAGTTTTTTATTATAATCTTGCCATTTATCTTTATTTTTCTTTGCCATATAGGCAATTGTAATTCCCCTTATGTATGCTTTTAGTGTGTCCCACAAATTTTGTATAGTGGATGGTTGTTTCTTATTCTCCTCCATAAATAATTTTATTTCTTTAGTAACTGTTTTTATGTACTCTTCTTCTTGCAGTAATTTTGTATTTAAAGTCCATCTCCTTGTTCCTTTCTTCTTTCCTTTCCATATAACTATTATAGGGTTATGGTCTGCCCATATGTTTGGGGCTATTTCAACAGATTTTATATTCTTACACATTTCTTTATTTGTCCAGACCATGTCTATTCTTGAAAAAGATTGATGTGGAATTGAGTGGAATGTATATTGTTTATCTTTAGGATGCAACAATCGCCACATATCTGTCAAATTTAGCTCCTCTACCATATCATTAAATGTAATTGGTTATTTATTTATTTATTTATTTATTTATTTATTTATTTATTTGTGAGATTTATGTACCGCCTCACAGTGCAAGCACTCTCTAAGCGGTTTACACCAGTAAGCAATGTATGTTTATATTGCCCCCAACAATCTGGGTCCTCATTTTACCTACCATGGAAGGATGGAAGGCTGAGTCAACCTTGAGCCGGTGAGATTTGAACCGCTGACCTGCGGATCACAGTCAGCTAAAGTGGCCTGCAGTACTGCCTCTAACCGCTGCCCTTTTTTCCCTGTTATATAATCTCTCTTAGGGTCAATTATACCATTGAAGTCCCCTATCAAACATATATTTTTATATCTAATTGTTATTAACTTCTCGTATATCTGTTGATAAAACTTTTTTTGTTTTTTGTTAGTTGCGTATATATTCACTAATAGCATTTTTTCTCCCCCTATTTCTATTCCTACCATTATATATCTTCCTTTAGGGTCTGCTTCTATTTCTTTAGATTTAATCTCTTTTTGTACGTATATTGCCACTCCTTTCTCCCCCCCCCAGTGATGCGTATAGTTCTCCTAATTTAGGGTATTTTAGATATTTTCTATGTGTTTGTTTGATATGGACCTCTTGTAAGCATATTATTTCAGTTTTTTGTTTGATTAATTTTGAAAAGATTTTCCTTCTTTTTTGAGTATTGTTTAATCCCTTAATGTTGAGTGATATGAGTTTGATTTCCTTTTGCATTTCTTTTCCCCCCCTTTATTCCTATTTTTCCTTGTTGTTTACTTTTTTACTCCTGCTGCTGTTTGCGTCCTTGTTTTAACTCTTTCTACCTTTTGGTTTAGGCCTTCAGTCTCTTTAGTTCCCCCACTCTGTTCCTCCTCTTCCGTCTCCTGTGTTTCCTCTCAATTTGCCACCTCTAGTTTTCCCCCACTTTCCGTCTCTTCCTCCATACCAACAAGTTGTTCGTATATCTCCTGTACCTTCTCCATAGTATCCACCTTTACCTTCCGTCCTTCTAATGTAATTATCATCCCCTCTGGAATGATCCATCGAAACAAAATATTTTTTTTATTTAATATGTTTGCCAGGGACCTGTAGTCTCTCCTACTCAAAACCTTTTAAGCATAATCTAAAAATCAAGCATATTATTAATCAATCAACATAACAATATCTCCGGCTATTAATTTACTCCACTATATATCCTTCATTTATATAATCTTTAAAATATAATAATAAAAAGAAGAGAAAGAAAAAGTCTTTCTTTCACCATTTCATTCAATTACACAACCATCAACATCATTTCCTCAATGCTGGATAGATCTTCCTTCTTCCAACATTATACCTCTTCGATGAACATAAAAAGTAAAATATACTAAGCAATTGTTAATTCCAATATTTCTCTAATTCTTTAACCCCTTATAACTCAAAACCTTTTAAGCATGATCTAAAAAATCAAACACATTATTAATAACCTAACATTCCAATATATCAAATTACTAATTTCACAATAATTCTAAATCTTTAATTCCATATATCTCAAAACCTTTTAAAAATAATCAAAAGGATTATTAAACCCCTCTTAAACCAATCCTTTAAGTGTCTTTCATTTATATAATCTTTAAAATAAAGTAGTAAAAAGAAAAAAGTAGAAAACAAAGAGAAGACACAACCATCAGCGTCAATCCTCAATAGTAAATGGATCTTCTTTACTGCAAAGTGTCAATTTTCATTCATCTCTCCATCTGGCCTATAACTTCCCATACTAAAATCAAATCTAGTCGTTCCTTCTTCTCGGTCGAACTTTAGATCTGACTCTTACAGCCTTTTGTGACTTGGTAATTTTTTGAATTGTCAACTCTGCTCTTGTCTGACTCTGTTCTTCTGTCTCCCCTTCCACATTATAAACATCTCTCTGGTTCTGTAAATCACCTTGATTCATCAAAACTCCTTCCATTTGAACAACTATTGATGAATCTCCTCTCTCATCTTCTATTGCTTCCTTCATTCTTCTTCCTTCTGGAATTTTGGATATGTCGGCCTTTAACACTTTTACATAAAAATCAGTAGCTTTCAATATCGTATTGAGCCGATATCTCTTTTCCAGGTGTCTAACCACAATCCCAATTGGAGCCTCCCATCTATACTGTACTTGCTGTTTTTTGAGTTCTTCAACCAGAAAGGCATAATCTTTTCTGGCTCTCAACATTTTAGGAGGAATTTCTTTCAATGTCATTACTTCCTGTCCATCTACCTGAAGCTTATTCTTGAAAGTCGCCTGTAGAATTTCATTCCGTAATGCCCTTGTAGTAAAGTATATTACGATATCTCTTGGCAGATGTTTTTGTTTAGCAACCCAAGAATTAACACGATATATTTTATCAATTTGCATAACCAATTCCTGTTTTGTAATTCCTAGCATATGCACAAGTGCTTCCCCATCCTTTCTTTTAAATCTTCTTGTTTTTTTTTCTTTTACACCTCTTAGTCTCAAAGCAAACTCCATACTTCTATATTGAATCATTAGCACCTCAGCTTCAAAGTTTTCCATATTATTTTGGGTCTTATCTATATCTTCACCCAGGGTTATCACAGACTGTTTAATTTCTTCCACATCCTGCTCCAAAATTTCCATATTTCCTACCAGTCCTTTAAGTATAACTATCATATCCTTCCTTAATTGCTGGTGTCGAGTATCAATCTCCTCTAAAACCAGGGGCGGGTTCCTAATTTTTTTACTACCACTCTGTGGGCGTGGCTTATTTTGTGGGTGTGGCTTGCCAGCCATGTGACCGGGTGGGCGTGGGCCTTGGGAGCTTGGCAGCGGCCGGAAAAGCGGGGGGCATTGCCCACCCGCAACGCAGCCCCCCACAGCGGGAGCAGCAAGACCGCGGCAGCAGATCTTCTAGGAGGCTCCGTCCAGCCTGAATGCTTCTCCCCATTCGATGATCCTAGGCCAGTGATGGCGAACCTATGGCACGGGTGCCAGAGGTGGCACGCGGAGCCATATCTGCCGGCACGCGAGCCGTTGCCCTAGCTTAGCTCCAACGCGCATGTGCATGCCGACCAGCTGATTTTCAGCTTCCACTGAGGCTCTGGGAGGGTGTTTTCAGCTTTCAGAGGGCCTCCCTGGGGGCGGGAGAGGGCATTTTCTCCTTCCCTAGGCTCCAGGGAAGCCTACTGGGCCCACCGGAAGTCGGGAAATGGGCCATTTCCAGCCTCCAGAGGGCCTCTGGGGGGGGGGGCGGGGGAGGCTGTTTTCATCCTCCCCAGGCATTGAATAATGGGTGTGGGCATTCGCACGTGTGCGACAGCACACAAGCACGCATTTTCGGCACCCAAGGAAAAAAAGGTTCGCCATCACTGTCCTAGGCTCCTGCCGCCCGTTCCCCCTCCCCTCAGCAGCTCGAGAAGCCTCGAACGTGCAAAAATGCCTGGGATCATCACCGCGCGTTCGTGGCTTCTCGGACTGCTGAAGGGAGGGGAATGGAGATAGCTCCTGCCGCCTGTTCTTTCAGCGTCTCACGCGCTCCCTCAGCCATCCTCCCCTGCTTGGACTCACTGTGGGGTAGGAAGGCAGTGCATGCGCAGTGCCGGAAGCTCGGCTTCTGGGCATGCGCAGAAGAAAATTTTTTAAAAAAATTAGATTTTTTAAAAAAAATGGCGGCGCCCAGGCACTGGCAACCGACTGCAGCGGTACTGTGATGTCACCAGCGGGCCGCTACCGGTGCTATAGAGTGGACCGCACCGGTAGGAACCCACCACTGTCTAAAACAGCCTGTATTTTTTCATTAATTTCATTAATTTTTTTTTTATTCAAAAAGTTTTATTAGTACAAAGTACAAGCATTTTTATCAATTTTCTCCCCCCCATCCCCCCTACCCACAACCCACTCCCTCCCCTCCCCCCCCGGACTTCCCAGAAAAAGTACAGGGCATAGTATTCAATAACATAAATTTAAATTAAATTAAAATAACTTCTTAGATCCCTCATTTTATCGGCATCTTTAACTCCAGATTAAAACTATTCAAAATATTAAAAATTAAAGAGAGAGTAAACAAGTGAAGAACAAAAATAAGCAAAATAACAAATAAAAAAGAAACAAAGATGAACCTCATACACTAAACTTAGTCATAACTCAAACATTATTAATAGCATAATTTTACAATATACCAAAGTATTAACTTCCCAATATTTAATATATATATATATCAATAATAATTGGCTAACCCCTTATATTTCAACACCCTTAAACTTAGTTAAAATCCACCCACTTATTAATAACATAATATTATATATATAACATTTCCTCTGAACCTCAAACCGTAAAATACACCTTCATAACAATATTCCTATACCTTAAGGTATCGCCTCAGAGTATATATTATCTGCTATACTAAAAATAGTAACCAAAATATATAATAATAATAATAAAAAGAATAAAAACCAACTATTTATACCTCTAAATTTTTAAACTTAATCCCTATATCCTCAAAATAATGATACCAAAATATTACACTATATCCAATTTATAACTTCAAAATATTTGATATGAAAATACCATCAATAAGCAATATTAATATTTCAGGTCCCCAAATTATTGATAACGAAATATTTATAACTCCAAAATATATAATATATATCTAAAAAACAATCTAGAAATAAAATATAATACCAATAATAGACAATATTAATACAACATATATATATATAAAAATGATTACAATCTTGTTCATCTTTCCAACCATCCTATAAATTTCAACACCATCTGTCCTTTGGCCATTTCCAATCTGTCGCTTCAGCTGTCATCTGATCCCATTCCTCTGTCTCCTTATCCACGTCATAAACATCTGTCTGGCTCTGCCACTCTTTTGGTATCATCGAAATTATTTCCTCTTGATCACATATATCCGGATTTCCCTTCTCCTCCCTTATTTCCATGCCTTTTTCCACTGGAATTTTAGAAATATCAGCCTTTAAAACATTGATGTAGAATTCTGTAGCTTTCTTTATTGTATTTAGTCCATATCTTTTTCCCAAGAATTTTACAGTTACTCCTGTTGGTACATTCCATTTATATTGTAGATTTTGTATTTTAAATTCCTGAACCAAAAACGAATATTCTCTTCTATCTTTAAGCATCTTGGCAGGGATTTCTTTCCATATCTTTATTTCTTGACCATTTGCCTGAAGATTTTTATTATAAGTCGCCTGTATAATTCTGTTTCGCAAAGCTCTGGTAGTGAAGTATATTACAATATCCCTTGGCAAGTGGTTTTGTTTTGCATACCAAGAATTGATTCTGTATACTTTATCGATTTTTGTAGCCAATTCATCTTTAGACAATCCAGACACCTGTTCCAGTGCCTCTGTCATTCTTTCTTTCAGATTTTCAAATTTTTTTTCTTTCAAGCCCCTGACTCTTATAGCAAATTTCATCTCTTGAAATTGAGAGATCATCGCTTCTTTTTCCAATTTTAATATATCATTTTGAACCTTGGTTATATATTCTTCTGAAATTGTTATATTTTGCTTATTTTTTTCCAAATCCTTCTCCAAAATTTCCATATTCACTGCTAATCCTTTGCAAACTTTCACCACATCCGCTCTCAATTGTAAATTCATCTTCTCCATAGCAGCCTGCATCTTTTTTTCTATCTCAGCAAGTTTTGAATTAAATTCTAAAATTAACTCATTTTTCAAAAGTTTCAGGGTATTAAAAAAAGTCTCAGGTGTTAAAGAATCAGGCATAGGTTGTTTCTTTAAAATATGATCAAAAGAGTACTCAGTTCTTTTATTCACTACAGTCTTTTCAAGTTTAGAAGCCATTTCAATATTTTCAAAAAAAAAAAAGACAAAGAAGAGAGGAAGAGGAAACCCAGATCTTTAGTTAAAAAAGAAAATTCTTTTCCAAGTCCAGAGCCATTTAGATTTTTCCTTCTATAAAACTATAACTTAATTCCAAAAAAGAGAAAAAAAAAGGGAAAAAAATCATCCTTCAAATCAAAGGTTTCCAGAGGAAAGGGCTGGTAACAAAGCAAAAATAACTTTCTCTTTTACACCACAGTTGCCAATCGCCATCTTGTTGCCACTCCTTATTAAGTTACTTTGTTTCTTCCATCTTAAAAACCCAGGAATGGAGTTAAAGTACAAACTATTACCTCCAGGACTCCTGTCTTCTTCTGGCTGCTCTCTGTATTTTTAAAATAATTGTACCTCCTTTAAAGCAGCAGCGGTGGTCGCGGCATCTTGCTCCGCTTTAAAAGCGGAAGCTTCCAATCTTCCGGAGCAGCTGACAGGCTACCTGGGGAGCCCTTACCCTACGCGCCCTAAGTTGGTTTTTAGGGCACTAGGAGGGCTCTACCCCACCTGTCTCGCTCTCATCTCTCCCCTTCGCCCGGGGAGAGATTTTCAAGCCGCCAGACAGCTGTTCTGGCGGCTTTTACAGAAGATCGGAGGTGCGCCCTGCAAAGAGCGCCAGCGACGCCGTCGGAGCCGGAACCGGAAGCCCTGTTTTTGAATTAAATTCCATAACAAGTTCATTCTTCATGACTTTTAAAGCATCAAATAACTTTTCAGGTGTTAAAGTCTGTGAGGGTGTTGAATAGGGAGTGGGTTGCATTCTTAAAGTATAAACAGGGGGTGCTCAAATCCTTTATTAAAAACAGTCTTTCCAGGTTTAAAAGCCATTTAAAATTTTAGGTTAAACTTTTGGTTTTAATCCAAGATCAGAGATGGAAGAGAATTCATCAAAGTCAGGCGTTTTCAAACATTTTCAAAAAAAAAAAAGCCAAATCCTTTATTAAAAACAGTCTTTCCAAGTTTTGAAGCCATTTAGGTTTTAAAATTAGATTTGTTATTTTATTCCAAAGTCAGAGAGAAAGAAAAAAAAATTCCTCAGTGTCAGGCATTTCCAAACAAAGGGCTGCTAGCGAAACGGAACTTTCTAACTTTCACTTCCACACCCTCTGTATCTTCAATCGCCATTTTGTTGCTTGTTAGCTCAGTTAATTTGTAACTTCCGAAGTGAAAGTCAGCAATGGAGTTAAAGTTAAGATACTTGCCATCGGGTCTCCTGCCTTTTTCTGTCTGCTGTCTGTATTGAATCAAAATATTATAAATCCCATCTTGCAAGCAGAGGTGGTCGCGGCATCTTGCTCCGCATAAGCGGAGGCGTCCTAAGTCCTGAGCCCTCACCCTTCACGCCCCAGATTGTCTCCTGGGGCACTAGGAGGGCTCTACCCTCACCTGTCGGCTCTCATCCCTCCCGGGGAGAAGATTTTCAAGCCGCCAGACAGCTGTTCTGGCAGCTTTTACGGGACCTCGGAACAGGCGCTCAACGAGGAGCATCCTCGATGCCTGCGGAGCCAAACCGGAAGTGTCATCAGTACAAATATTAAAGAGTATTTGATTTATGTACAATAAATATAATTGTTCTTTCTTATTAACTAAGAGAGAGAGAGAGAGCAGGGAGGGGGTTTAACTATAGCCGGGGACTTAAGAAGGAAGAAAATAGGTATATTAAAGAAAATAAGTAGAAGGAGATAGTATAAAATATTTCTCTTAGTAACAATATCAGTACCAATTGGCATTAAATGAGTCTCAGCAGTCCAGTTCGTATTTTCAAAGTTCTTAGTTCTTGATTTCCTTGGATTCCACAGCCAAATATTATTCCCTCAACCGCAGCAATGGATTTCGTTCCGTCCAGAATTTGCAAAGTCATCCACCATGCACTATTACTCCACTCTATGTCTAGTTTCTAGCACGGTGTCGAATCTTTGGTGTCCCCTAATCCACTGTCTCTCAGTAAACGATGACCGGACAACAAAAAAGGTACGATTTCTTATCCTTCACAAGGACTTCTTTTGGCTCTCCCTTTTTTATTTATTTGCAATGTTTTTCGCTTGTTAATGCCACTCCTCTCAGCTCGTTCCTTATTTTCACCGCTAATCTCCTCTCAGAGCTCCTTGATTTTTCGTCCTTATGATCAGATCTCCGTCTCACCTATGTCCACAGTTCCGTGAGATTCAAATTTCAGTTTTTCGGGTGTGATCCGCTATAATCTTCGCTTCCTTTTCTTTACATGGTGCATCGTGGCTTCAGGCCCGCCATGCTTCGGAGAGCAAAGATGAGTGCTTTTGCCTTAGATAGTGAGGGTTCCCTCCGCCTCAGCGGGCGAACGCCTTCGCCACGCTGTAGCTCGGGTTACCCCTCTCATCCATCTAGTCCTACAGACTGTCGGTGTCTCAAAAGATCTCCAAAACAAAAGAAAAAAGCGGCCTCAAGGGACAGAGATCGTCCTCCTGCAGCTACTTCGCCCCGTGTCACCACCGGAAGTCCAGTAGCGTCACTTTTATTCATAGATAGTGAATATTATCTATGCTATGTTCTGAAAGCTCCACTAGCAGGCAGAAAATTCATCTGTACTCATTCATTCTTTATTTATTCAATTCTTGCAAAATGCAAGAACTACAGACCTTTTGTTTCCTTCATTAACCGGTTGGGCTGCCCCAGGGACTCTGGTCATATAAATTCAGGAATTAAATATTAAACAGTATTTATCCATAGAATGTTCTTATTTTCTCTAGAATTTTTGTATTGTTCTCTTGGTAATCTCAGAGAAATGGAAACGTCCTTATTTTCCCTTGGAATCTCACTGAAACTTTGAGCCATCAATCAGCAGCAAGTGATATCTTAGTTAATTATATTACATTAAGAATAATATAAGGGAATAGGCCTTACATTATATCCTCTGATGTTTCTTGTTCATTCTGCCTTAATTTTGTACATCCTGAGACTGAACTGTATGAATCTTTAAGTAGTCCTGAAAAGGGCCAAAGACTGTAGTCTGAAGAAAAGAACAAAACTCCTCCCACTATGATTTCTTGTACAAAAACAAACCCAACAGATGGGTAATTTTTTCCCCTCACAACTAGCCATTATACAGAATTATTCAGTGCAATTAGTGCTCAGTAACTTATGATGGCCAAATCTGGCCCTAGGTTGTGCCTCAGTTTACCTTCCCAATAAGCAACCAAGCTGGAAGATCATTTAAAAGCAGTTGATTAGGGTACCCTGATAAAGTAGGATCTCCCTATGAAAAGGGAGAGCCCCAAGACCCATCTTACATTCCTTTTTATAGTTAACACAACAAAGAAAATGCAAGAGGAAAGTTGATTGGACAGGATAAAAGTAACCTCCCCTTTGCATAGGAAATCAGTTACATGTACTCAAACATGTGACATATTTGCATCCCATAATATCACATATGTTCATTAAAATGAGGTCTAATGTCAGAAGGGGTGTAAATTGTAAGGGAAAATGTTGTTTAGAGTTCACAAAGAGATAAACCAGATCCCAATTTGTACTAACAAACTTTTTCTTATCTGGAGATACTCTCCAGCCAGTTTATCTTTTCAGTTAAGGAATATTAAAAGCTATCAATCAATCCATACAATGATAGAATAAAAGTTTGCCTACATTTCAGTCTGCAATGAGCCTGAACATCATTTTAAAAGAGAGAAAATAAATCAAATTAAAATACAAAGTAACTATGTTAGTTAGCAAGTTACAAAATCCATGTCATGTGTCCCTCATAATCCCCACTTTGATGCTAAAGGGCAAACAAAATATGCCCTTTCAGCATCACCAAAAAGAAAATATTTTTGGATATTCACTCCAAAATCAGAGATATTCTCTTCAGAACACAGAGATATTCACTCCAAAATACAGAGATATTCTCTTCAGAACACAGAGATATTCTCTTCAGAATACAGAGATATTCTCTTCAGAACACAGAGATATTCAACTCTTCAGACATACTTCCTGCAGAGATATAGAGATATTCATCTCTCCAGGATATAGAGATATTCAACTCTCCAGAATTCAGAAAAGAAAAAACAAACCCACCATTCTAAACTCCTCCATCATAAACATAAATTTATCGGACTGTATTGTATTTATTGTTTCATACTTATTGGACTGAACTTACTATATAGTCTATCACAGCTATTCTGACTTATCTATTACTATCAATTGGCTAGCATAATATATTAGCATATTAATTGTCTAGCATAGCAATTCTGACTTAATCTTAAATTGTCTAGCATAGTATTTTAACATATTAATTGTCTAGCTTAGCAATTTTGTCTTAATCAACCGATTATATACTCATTGAACTGATATCAAACACAAACTAATCAGCGAAAATGGCAAGCAAAACCCCCAAAAACACTACCAAAAACCCAAAAACTAATGACCTGGAAAACAACAGCAACCCAAATGACCCCAGCACATGCTACAAATGCAATATTGCCATCAACGAACAAGACGCTTCCGTGAAATGCCTCATATGCCCCAAATCTACCCACCACTCCTGCCTAAAAATAAACAAGCATGTAGCCACCTTTCTCCAAGATACGCCGTCATTTCCCCATATATGCCCATCCTGCTCACCAAAACTGGTCAACTTCATTGCTATGTCCGACAGGATCCTTACCTTAGAAGCAACCACAAAGACTCAACAAACAACCATAGAAACCATTGAAACAAAATTAGAAGCACGCCTAGAATCACAACTACTATCATGCCTAGAATCACGTTTCACATCTTTGGAACAAAAAATCCTAGCACAGCAAAATGCAAACCCAGCAAACCAATTACCTAGCACCACCCAACAACCACCTCAACCACTACCTAAACCACAACCACAAGGACCTACAAACCCAACCACCGACATCTCCACTATAGTCAAAGACACCATCGAGCGCGAGCAAAAACGTCCTAATGCAATCCTATTTGGACTAGAAGAAAACGACGAGCCTGACATCAACAAAGTACGCAACATCAGCAGCAGCCATCATACACAAACCATTACCCCCAACAACATCATCGAAGTCTCCAGAGATGGCCCTGAGCACATAAATAACGACGGCTCGGTGGCCCCCCGATTCTGCAGAGTGGTTTGTAAAAACGAGCCCAGCAAATGGAAATTTATCCACACTATAAACTTCATTGCCAGAAACAATACAAATCACAGCAAATTTAGATCTAGACCAGATCTATCACTATTACAACGCATCCGCTCCCGTGAACTCCGTGCGGATCTCAAAAGACGGCTAGATCTAGGTGAAACAAACCTATACATAGATTACCGTGCCGACTGCATCAAAAATGCTCCCCAATCCCACCGCGGAGGCCCTCCAGAGGCCAAAATCATCGTCCCAGAGCCTCCGCGTGAGCCAAAAATCAGCTGGCGTGCACGCACATGCGCGCTGGAGCTGAGCTAGGGCAACAGCTCGCGTGCCGGCAGATATGGCTCCACGTGCCACCTGTGGCACCCGTGCCATAGGTTCGCCATCACTGCCCTAGTCGTACCACAAATACAATAATTTAACACAAATAGACTTCACTGAATACAACGTTGAAAAAGCACTACGTGACCTAAAACCTTCTCTGTCAATCGGACCAGATGGACTATGTGCATACTTCCTAAAAAAGATCTCCACAGCCATTGCTGAACCACTACGCATAATCTTTGAAAAATCCTACAGGACCAGTTCCCTACCAAACCTATGGTCATTAGCCACGGTCATCCCCATCTTCAAAAAGGGAGATCCCAGTCTAGTAGAAAACTACCGACCAATCTCTCTATGCTGCGTCACATGCAGAGTCATGGAAACAATCATAAACCAATCCATTACCCTCCACCTAGAAACTAACAACCTACTTTCAAACAAACAATTCGGTTTCAGGAAAAAACTATCCTGCAATCTACAACTACTACACTGCAAAAACATATGGACCACAAAGCTGGACCAGGGCAAAACAATAGACGCAGTTTACATAGACTTCTGTAAAGCCTTCGACTCAGTGGTTCACGATAAACTACTTCTGAAACTGAAATCCTAGGGCATCTCTGGACCCCTACATGACTGGATAACTGCGTTCCTGTCAAACAGACAACAAATGGTCAAAATGGGGAGCGCCCTATCAAACCCCGTTCCTGTTAACAGCGGTGTACCCCAAGGCAGCGTACTAGGACCCACACTCTTCATACTCTATATAAATGACCTTTGCGATCACATTACAAGCGACTGCGTTCTCTTCGCCGATGATGTAAAACTCTTCAACACCACCGACAACACTGCTATCCTCCAAAAAGACCTAGACTTTGTGTCAGAATGGTCTAACATCTGGCAACTCCAAATCTCAACCAACAAATGCTCTGTCCTACACATTGGCAAAAAAAATCAGAACATTAAATACAAGCTGAAAAGTCAAGACCTTACAGACGACCCTCACTCTGTCAAAGACCTTGGAATACTCATCTCAAATGACCTAAGTGCCAAAGCCCACTGCAACAACATCGCCAAAAAGGCTTCAAGAGTTGTTAACCTAATCTTACGTAGCTTCTTCTCCGGTAATATCACACTACTAACCAGAGCATACAAAACATTCGCCAGACCAATCTTCGAATACAGCTCATCTGTCTGGAACCCACACCGCATATCGGACATAAATACATTAGAAAGTGTCCAGAGATACTTTACAAGAAGAGTCCTCCACTCCTCTACTCGCAACAGAATACCTTACGCAACCAGACTTGAAATCCTGGGCTTAGAAAGCTTAGAACTACGTCGCCTTCGGCACGACCTAAGCATAACTCATAAAATTATCTGCTACAACGTCCTTCCTGTCAATGACTACTTCAGCTTCAACCACAACAATACATGAGCACATAACAGATACAAACTCAAAGTGAACCGCTCCAAACTTGACTGTAGAAAATATGACTTTAGCAACAGAGTGGTAAATGCCTGGAACTCACTACCTGACTCTGTGGTTTTGTCACCAAACCCCCAAAACGTTACCCTTAGACTGTCCACTGTCGACCTCACCCGATTCCTAAGAGGTCAGTAAGGGGCGTGCATAAGTGTACCAGCGTGCCTGCCGTCCCTGTCCTAATGTTCCCGCTTATCAGTACCCATCTTATGTATATAAACAATGTTTTATCTATGTATATTACCAACATGTACTTGACAAATAAAATAAATAAAAATAAATAAATAAAATAACAATAAACAAAAGCCTAAGAATTTGGACCAACAGTATCAGGGACCAAATGCATAGAAGTATCAATTTAAAAAAGAAGGAATAGAAGCCTTGTGGAAAACAGCTCACAGAAATTGAATTGTACAGGGCAGGCACCCTGAGTAAGAAGAAACAAATCAAAATTCCTAACAAAAAGATAAACAAAAAGCCCACCAAAAATGATGCCAACTACAGTATGTCAAGATAGATAACCAGGAACAAGTAAATTTTGTTTTTAAAAAATGAAGGAAGAAGAGGTGTCAATATACTACAGCACAATACTACAGTATAAAACATAGCCTAAGTTAAAATATTAAAAAACCTAACTCTGGTAATAGGCATAACAACCAGAAGTATTGAGTGCACATACACCTCCTATGTTTGCCCATAAAAAATCTAGGGCTGTATGGGTCCAAATAAGGAGAAGGACAATGCCAATTGAATAACCTCAAACCAGGCAAATACCATGTATAAGGTAACACTGTATAAGCAGCAAGCGCAAACATCAAAAATTAACCATCCTTTGGAGTTGGTCTGGTTTTTCAATGCAGCAGACATGTTAAAAGTCCAATTTCAGTATGTCATATTCCCAACAAAAATGACTATTATGTGGGCTTCCGGTTTGGTGCTGCTGCTCCGAGGGCGCTCTTTTCAGAGCGCTTGTTTCCGATCTCCGTTTGCCGCCAGATCGGCAGTCAAACAGCTGTCTGGCGGTTCGATCGTCTCCTCCCCGGGTGAAGGGGAGTGAGGAGAGCCGGCGGGGTGAGGTAGAGCCCCCCCTAGTGCCCCTGGTGAGATCCTGGGGCGCGAAGGGTGAGGGCCCCCTAGGAACCTTGCCACAGCTCCGGAATCGGGAAGTCTCCGCTTTTGCGGAGCAAGAAGCTGCACCCAATCCCTGCAATCAACAAAGTTGATTAAAAGAAGATACTGTAGCAGGCGGAAAGACCCAGGAGGCAGAGACGGCAAACGGCAAGTAGCAAAGTTTTCTTTGTGGATTGGCAGTAAGGAAGGAAGTAACTAATTAACAAAAGGACAAAAGAAATGGCGCTGGAGGCTTCTGGGCGTGGAAACGAAAGTTAAAAGTTGAGTGCTGTTTTTACTACCAGCTCCTTCTTTGAAAACTCTGGACTTTAAATTGCTTTTTGACTTCTTTTTGGGGGAAGAAAAAAAAAAGAAGGACTTGATAAAATTCTTTTTGGCTGTTTGGCTATTTGGTTCCTGGCTTTTCTTTTTTTTTAAGTATAAAGAGTGAAGTGATTTTTAATGGCTTCAAAAAAAACCACCTCTGTCAGAGCATTCAAAGAGGATTCAAAAGCAGGTATTTCGCAGCAAGATGACAACTTGATAAACCAAATAAAGAATAAAGGACCAATGCATATAAAGAGATTATATAATGTATTAGTGGAATTAGATTCCGAAACAGAGCTAGTTAAGGATTGTATGATTAAATGGGCGCAAAATATTGGTGAACCTATAATGATGGAAACATGGGAGAATATATGGGTTAGAAATGTAAAATTTACACAAGCTCAAAATTTAAGAGAAAATTTTTATAAAATGTTTTATAGATGGCATTTTGATCAAAAAAAACTAGCTTGTATGTATCCAAATTTACAACCTAAATCAGGGGTCGGGAACCTATGGCTCGCGAGCCAGATGTGGCTCTTTTGATGATTGCATATGGCTCGCAGATAAAACAAAATATTCTCACTTGTTTTAATTAAGGTGACCAGACGTCCCGATTTTGGCGGGACAGACCCGCTTTTTAATCATTTGTCCCGCGTTCCGCCCGCCCTCTTAAAAAGTCCCGATTTTTTAAAACAATGTCGGGACATCTGGTCACCTTAAAACACCCACCCATGCCTTTCTCTCTGCAAGGCGGGCGCAGAGAGATGACGTCGCTGCTGTCGGCGCCCCACGCTGATTGGCTGTTGAAGGGTGAGCGGCGGCGGCGACAGCAGCAAGCCGGGAGCGCTCGCCCAGAATTGGAGTCAGCGAGCAGCTGGGCATCGGGGCTCTTCCCCTGCCTTCTCCATCCTCCAGGGTTGCCACTGCGGGGGTTCCGTCTCTCCGGTGGTGCCTGCGTTGGAAGGGAAGGGGGGGAAAGAAAGGCAGCCTGCGGGGCTTGGCACGGCTGGGAGTTGCGAGGCGGCGTAGCAACCGGGCTGTTCCTCCGGGTGTGCTAAAGTGCTTGAGTTTTTTCTCTCTCACACACACATGCACAACCTTCCAACGACAGGGAAGTCGTGCTGGGAGATCCAGTCCGACCCGGTCGTTGGAAGGTTGTGCATGTGTGTGTGTGAGAGAAAAAACTCAAGCACTTTAGCACACCCGGAGGAACAGCCCGGCAAAGACGGGTGAGGAAGGAGAGAGAGGGGCGGGTCCTGTCCCCAGAGCTCTTCGGAAGCGGGGCGCAGCGCGGGCAGGAGACACCCGGGGAACTTTCCTCCTCCTCCCCCTTTTCTCCCTGGCTCACACGCTTACAAGTTACTTTTTTTCTCCCCGCTTCCGAAGAGCTCTGGGGACAGGACCCGCCCCTCTCTCTCCTTCCTCACCCGTCTTTGCCGGGCTGTGTGCTAAAGTGCTTGAGTTTTTTCTCTCTCACACACACATGCACAACCTTCCAACGACAGGGAAGTCGTGCTGGGAGATCCAGTCCGACCCGGTCGTTGGAAGGTTGTGCATGTGTGTGTGTGAGAGAAAAAACTCAAGCACTTTAGCACACAGCCCGGCAAAGACGGGTGAGGAAGGAGAGAGAGGGGCGGGTCCTGTCCCCAGAGCTCTTCGGAAGCGGGGAGAAAAAAAGTAACTTGTAAGCGTGTGAGCCAGGGAGAAAAGGGGGAGGAGGAGGAAAGTTCCCCGGGTGTCTCCTGCCCGCGCTGCGCCCCGCTTCCGAAGAGCTCTGGGGACAGGACCCGCCCCTCTCTCTCCTTCCTCACCCGTCTTTGCCGGGCTGTTCCTCCGGGTGTGCTAAAGTGCTTGAGTTTTTTCTCTCTCACACACACATGCACAACCTTCCAACGACCGGGTCGGACTGGATCTCCCAGCACGACTTCCCTGTCGTTGGAAGGTTGTGCATGTGTGTGTGAGAGAGAAAAAACTCAAGCACTTTAGCACACCCGGAGGAACAGCCCGGTTGCTATGCCGCCTCGCAACTCCCAGCCGTGCCAAGCCCCGCAGGCTGCCTTTCCCCCCCTTCCCTTCCAACGCAGGCACCACCGGAGAGACGGAACCCCCGCAGTGGCGACCCTGGAGGATGGAGAAGGCGGGGGAAGAGCCCCGATGCCCAGCTGCTCGCTGATTCCAATTCCAGGCGAGCGCTCCCGGCTTGCTGCGGCCGCCGCGCGTGAACGCGGTCCGCGGCGGGAAGTGAGTTCAAGCGACCCTCCGCCGCTGCCGGCCTGCAACCCGGCACCCCGTCCTGCGTGCCCCGCCCCGTGCCCCGTATGGTGAGTGTTATAACAACATTATTTAAAAGAATAAATTCAGAGGCTTATTATACTGACATTTAGTTGAATTCACTTTTAAAATATATTATATGGCTCTCACTGAAATAAATTTCCAAATTTTTTGCTTTCATGGCTCTCTTAGTCAAAAAGGTTCCCGACCCCTGACCTAAATGTTGGAGATGTGAATGTGAAGATGCAACTTATTTTCATATTTGGTGGTCTTGTAAGAAAATTAAGGCTTTTTGGATTAAAATATGGTGGATTATTCAGAATATTTTGAAGAAAAAAATTAAGTTTACACCACAGTTTTTCTTGCTGGGAATAATTACGGACTGTACTGTAATAGAGACTAAATTGATTTTGAACTTGATAACGGCTGCCAGATTGTTGGTAGCACAATACTGGAAGAAAGAAGATATACCTACTATTGAGGAATGGACAACCAAAGTTACACACCTGGCAGAAATGGCAAGAATCTCATCATACTTAAAAGATCATTCAAATGAAAGATACATATTGGAATGGAGTAGATGGACTGATTATATTCAAAAAAAGTATCAGATTAAGAAGATATATATAGTTTAACAATGATATATGGTTAGAATTTTAGAATGGTTTAACAGATTTTAGATAAAGTGGAGTTTTCCTTTTTTTTTTCTCTTAGAGAAAAAAAAGTGTATACATATATAATAGAATTTATGTTTTGTTAGCATATTTTAGTTTATGGTTATTGGAAGATTATATCCTGTGTTCTTTCTGGGAAGTCGGGGTAGGGGAGGGAGGGGGGGAAGGGGGGGGAACTTAAAAATCTTTGTACTTTGTACTAATAAAACTTTTTCAATTAAAAAAAATGACTATTATGTGGAGGGACATGCGATATACACAAAAAGTATATATCTTTTTGAGTCATCCTAGTGACTAAGAAGATGCATCAAGAAAAAAATGGGATGCCCTCCATAGGTGGTGTACACACTCGGAAATCTGCCAGCTTTAAACATACAAGGTTAGAGGTCATTTTTATTTTTAAAAAATTAGTCTTCAAAGTCAATAGGTAACCTTGGTGTAATATTGGCCATCTCAACACAACACATGCCAACACAAAACAGGATCTTATTACCATATGTGGTGGACCTGTCCAAAAATAAAAAACTTCTGGAATACAATCAAAACTTGGCTATCAGAAATTACACAACAGGAAATAGACATAAAACCGGAAGCTTTTCTGCTGGGAATCATTAATCAAAAAATGGAAAAAAAACATTATTATATCATATTACATATATTAACAGCGGCAAGAATAATGATAGCACAATATTGGAAACAAAATGACATTCCTGACGAAAGCAGCAAAATTAGAAAAATTTTGGACTGTGCTGAGGCAGACAAACTAACTATGGAATTAAAAGGAAAGGAGGACTCCGACTACTATGAAATTTGGAACTCATTTTATAACTGGTATGAAAAACGAAAACAAACACGATCAATACAATAAATGTAAACACAAATCAAATAAGACATGTATAAATCTGATTAAGGAACCTATAAGAAAACTAGCCTTACTATACAAATGTATACATATATATATATATATATATATATATATATATATATATATATATATATATATATATATATATATATATATATATATATATATATATATAATGATATTACAAAACTAAAAAGAATACTTTATTTTTCTGTATTATTACTATTATTACTATTATTACTATCATTAATGTTACTATTATTGTATTACTATCAACATTATCGTCAATATTATCACTACTACTATTGATATATATTACATACTACAAAATATACAAGACAAAAAGTTGAAAACTATATAGAAATAAATTGCCAATATATATTTGCCGTAAGATAAACTACAGAGATTGAAAGTTTTATAGCTGTATGCGCTTTTTATGTTTTTATATGTTTGTAATGTATTTGTTATTGTCATAAATGTTTTCTTTTGTATGTTTTTTAAATGTAAATAATTCAATAAAATTATTTTTAAAAATTTTTTTAAAAAAAACCTAACTCTGGTAATAGGCATAACAACCAGAAGTATTGAGTGCACATACACCTCCTATGTTTGCCCATAAAAAATCTAGGGCTGTATGGGTCCAAATAAGGAGAAGGGCAATGCCAATTGAATAACCTCAAACCAGGCAAATACCATGTATAAGGTAACACTGTATAAGCAGCAAGCGCAAACATCAAAAATTAACCATCCTTTGGAGTTGGTCTGGTTTTTCAATGCAGCAGACATGTTAAAAGTTCAATTTCAGTATGTCATATTCCCAACAAAAATGACTATTATGTGGAGGGACATGCGATATACACAAAAAGTATATATCTTTTTGAGTCATCCTAGTGACTAAGAAGTAAGATGCATCAAGAAAAAAATGGGATGCCCTCCATAGGTGGTGTACACACTCGGAAATCTGCCAGCTTTAAACATACAAGGTTAGAGGTCATTTTTATTTTTAAAAAATTAGTCTTCAAAGTCAATAGGTAACCTTGGTGTAATATTGGCCATCTCATTTAGCATGTTCCATGCCCTGCAGTCCCTCTGTTCTATGGAGCAAGAAATCTTTTTGTAGAAAGAAAATGTAAATACAAGGTCAATTATCCCCATAAGTTACTACCCTCACAACCTGCTATGCTCAGTCTTCTGCAAGTATTCCCTGGAGGTTCACTTGATGGGGTTTCTCTAAGGTGTAGTTTGCCTATAAATTTATTTTTAAATACATGGAACATCAACAATACACATAATAAATAAAAGCATACAAGTAGTTACATACATACATATCAATACCAAAATGTTCACCATCTCACTGTTCCAGTAAAATAATATAACATCAGTCCTAGGACAAAGTCAATCAGTTATATGGCAGTGCAGTGATGCCAATCTTGTTGTAGCTAGAATGGTGATCAGTCTGTTCAGCATCTGTAGTGATCAGCAGGAAAAGCATAACCAAGTCCATTGCTGTATAGTTTTCAGTAGTGTGGAGAACTCTTCCCAAAGTGGCTGTAGTTTCTCCTCACAGGTTCGTATGAAAGTCTATTGAATCAAAAGACAATCATTAGCCATTAGTTCCAGGGAACCAGGGTTCTATTAGCACTCACCACACATCTATTGGTATTTAGTGTCCACTCAGGTTCCAGATTGATGTTATCGGGCATTTTCTGTTTAATAATCATGCAATGTAAGACAAAGCTGCTAGGCAGACTTTTCCTCTCCTCTTAGGTGTTGCAGAACAGGAAGTGATACCAGCCAGAGAGGAGTAAGATAAGCTTTTTATTAGCTGCGCAGATAAGGTTCAGACATTTTGAAATTCTGAACTGAACCAATTTTCTCATCAGAAAGACAAGATATTTAAAGTATTTTTCCAGAGTTACAAAAGACATGAAAACTTCAGTGATTGGCTAGAGAGTTACACGTCTTTCTCTTATTGACATGTATGCATGTTTCTCCAGAAGTTTTATGTTAACACCTTTAAATTTCTCCATGTTTCCTGTGTCTGTTTGTGGTCAGCCTGTGGCCGGCCAAATCTTAGGAAAGCCTAGCAACTTCCTCTTTGTGTTTTTCCAGAGCAAAGGACCTTTTTACTTCTTTAATGTTAGTGCTAGAAAGGGTCCCTTACAGATCATCTAGTCCAACCCCGTTTATAGCCTATTGTTTCACTTAATGACTTTGCTTTATTTTACGTCCTGCTTCACACACCCCCTTTGAGACTCTAATTTAATTTAATTAATTTTGAAATAAGAGTCTCATATTTGATCAGAAGTATTACACAAGGAATAAAGGCAAGGCCTGTTATTCCACATAACAACAAGAACAATAGCTGATACATTTAGCCCTATCTTTTCAGTTGATTTAACATAGCAATAGATAACAGAAAAGGAAAAGGAAAGAATTCAACCTGGTTACTCTCAAATCTCATTACTTTCAGACATTTAACAGTTCTTTTTCTTTTACTGACTTCATATCTAATTGGTAGACATGAAAACCACACGTCATTCCCATGTACTCTTTTGTTCTCTAGGATCTGCAGCATCCCCTGGGCCTTCCTTAGGAGTAGGAAGAGTCAAATGGCCATTCCCAGGCTTGTCACTCAGCAGGTCACTGGCAATTAATAATCCAAGCCATAGGAAAAACCATGCCTGACATTAAAAGAATCTTATCCAGCTTAATTTACACAGCCTTATCTAGGGGAGCTGTTTCAATTACAGAACTTACCACATCAGGGAGATGGGCTGAAGCATGTGAGGCTAGGGAAAGTTCAGTTTTAGGTGTTCCACAAAACCAAGTCTTATTTGCTAAGTATAGTATCCATGATCCCAGAATTATCAATATGCTATAGAGAATCCATTCCCAAGGTTCTTCAAACATCAGTCTCCTTAAGGGATTCCCATTTTTCACTAGCCCAATTAATAATTACAGGAACAGTGTCTGTTCAGGCCGAGAGTTGTTCCAGCAAAATAAATTTCCTATACAACAAACTATAAACAGAAAGATCAAACTTACATACATTAAACCCAGTACACTTATGACAACATATGATTGAACTACCATTCCTAGAACCAACACACTTTCTCCTTGATATATTAAAAGTTGCTTCTCCTCATCCAAATCTTCAGCCGTACGAAGAGAAGTCAGCTTCCAGGAGTGACTCCAGTAAGGCTTCTTCTTCCCCGTATGTTGCTTGCCCATTGCCTGGTAGGGCAGTTATAGGGGGCGTTTCTTCAAATGCAGCACTAGAGGACAGGCTTCATCTGGCTTCACTTCCCAACACTCATTAGCTGCGCATTAGCTTTTACTGTAAGGGGAGAACAAATAACCACAGTATACGGTCCTTTCAAGATTTTCCCTTTCCAATATTTTACCAATACTTTGTCTCCTACTTGGATATTATGACTAGGGGTAGTCAGTAAAGGCGGGGTTAGGAATACACATTACTATTGGATGGCTTGAATTTGCTTGTTCAATTCTCCCACTATTTGGCTCTATCTGACCTAAGT
This sequence comes from Diadophis punctatus similis, assembly GCA_023053685.1. Taxonomy (NCBI): domain Eukaryota; kingdom Metazoa; phylum Chordata; class Lepidosauria; order Squamata; family Dipsadidae; genus Diadophis; species Diadophis punctatus. The sequence continues at coordinate 1,800,362 of JALIGW010000076.1, forward strand.
CCCCTATATGATTTTTCAAGTTATTACTAATTTAATTTAATTATTCACATTTATAAGAAAAGAACAAAATGAACAATTAAAATAGCAACAATAACTAGGGTCTCCCAAAACATCATTTCAAAAGGAGATAGCCTAATTAGCACACTTTTCATACAAATTCTGGACCATTGTCTGATGATTGAAATGAGGGTATTCTATATTGGGGAATAAAGTCTTTAAGTAAGATTCTAGTCACCTCATGTGCCTGCTTTGTCGTGGTGGGGAAACATTCAGACCACCTTGTATAGTTTTACACAAAGACTAGCATTGCTTTATATAGTCCATATTTAGGCACATCTGTGGAATCAACAACTAATGAATTCATAGGATAATATCTTGTGGGTTGACTTCCTGGCAGGAAAGTAGGTCCCTGTTTTGGATTAACTTGAGCACAAGTGTTACATCTTTCAGTTGCATGTGCACATAATGAGTAAAGGCATTATCTTCTTTTAATCTCTTTTAACTTCTGCTAGGGTACTCTTGCCCATGTGAGTTGTTGAATGAGCATCTTTTACAAAAAATCCTTCTCCCTGCTTATGTCTATTCAAATCTACAGTTGCTTGTAGTTCCTCAGGTTGAGAATATCTAGGATACAGTCTTTTTGGCATTAATGCCCCATAGGCTGTTATATCAGGATAAATTTCATCATCTCAGGTTGCTGACAATCTTGCTTCTCTATCTGCTGCCCGGTTTCCTAGGGCAACTTCATCTTGACCCTTTTTGATGTCCCTTACAATGCATGACTGCTATTCTCTTTGGTCTTTGTTAACAAACTTCTCTATAAATGGCAGCATGTACACGTAATGTGAGGAATGCATACTTAGAGTCAGTCCAAATATTTTATGCTCTCATTTCATGCTTTCTATGACTTTATCAAGTGAGATTATTTGCAATGAATCTTGACATATCAGCAAACCAATTATGGTCCACCTTTTTTCCAGTGGCACCTCAGTTAAATCAGGTCTACATGAGAATTGGCTTTCTATGACTTGCATACAATCATGTTCAACCTTAGGTAATGCCAATACTTCATACATTACACACTTTAACATTATTAGCAGAATACCTGTCAGGTGGAATCCCTTTGTTCTGACCTGCTTGGCATTGACTGCTTCTGGGTGTCAATCCTTTGTTGCTTCATATCTTGTTCAGCTTTTTCAGTTTCTCCTCTCTGACGCTGACACTGTCATTAAGTGAGTCACTGTCACTGAGTGAGTCATTCCCAAAATTTGCATCCGTTCTGTTCCAATTTTGCTCTGCAGAACTAGCAGACCTGGAAATCATTATTCTTTTGCTTCCATTGCTAAAGTGATAACTTTTTGAACCTAGCACTCTGTCCAGCTGTTCCGACAGATAGCCATGGAGTGTTGGCAGCTTCCTTTTTCTTGAATTAGGACTCCTAGAGCAAATATTACTCTTTGAGTTCACAAACAGACAATGGTGATTTCAAAGTCATATGTCCAAAAAGAGGGGTCCAAAAAGAGGGGTCCAAAAAAGGGGTCCTTTTTTTCTCCTTTTTCTCTTTTCCTTTTCCTCTTTTTCTCCTTTTTCTCCCCCCTTTTGTGGACTCATAGAGTGATTATTTTATTTTATTTTCTTTAATAGGGCAAAGTTTGTGTCCAAAAAACCCTCTTAAATTCTCCTCTGTGAGTTGGCTTCAGCAATTCGACATATAGCTTCCTGTTTCTTATGTCCAAGAGATCTCTGGTTTTGACTTCATGGGGGAGGGTAACTTACAATAGCCTGTATTCATTTGATAGATGAAGTAACTGAGCAGTATTGTCCCTGCAAGTCTCTTTTGGCTGTCCAGTGACTAACATATTAGCCACATATTGGAGGACCACGTCTCCATTCTCACATGGCTGAAAATCATCTAATTCTGAGGCAAAAGCATTGCCAAAAAAAGGGTAGGTGAATTTTGAAATCCTTGAGGAAGCCTAGTTCTAAACCTCGGCCTTCGTCCAGTGTCAGTTCTATTTTCTACTTTGCAAATCACACTTAACAGCAACCGCTTCAGCAAAATTACAAATAGTTCTGATGCATTTTGCAATCTTTCTGTATTCTTCTAAGACAGAGCATAAAGAACGGCACGGTTTGGATTAGGTCATGGCACAATAAGGGAATTGGACATTGTTTGAAGTCTCTCCCAACATGTTAAAGGTTTCAGGAAAAAGGGCAGCAGTTTTAGGAGCCATCAACTCCTTGCACATTTATAACATCATTAGAAAAGGGAGCCAATAACTTAGTGACTACAGGTTTAGAGGCTCCTGTGTCTACTAAAAGTCACATTATTGCTTCCTTATCTTCATCTGGACCAAGAGTTCAGGGAGGGGGGTGACACTGACACTCAAGCATAATTAAATAAAGGGAGGTTAAAGCAAGTTTGTTTGGCAGCTTGCCAAGCCCCAAAAAAGGCACGGCTAATTGGCCAGTAAGCGAGGCTTCAAGTTTTTGTAATAACTCTGATAGCTCATCTTGGTGAGAGGTCTTCAGTTTGCCAAATTTATCAGTTCTATTTTGATACTGCCTAGAATTACTTTCAGTAGTATTTTTTTTTAAATTAGTTTAGTAATTTCCTCTTCTTTAGATGCATTGGAAAATACTATCTGTTTCTTTAAATTCAAGCTGCTCTTCGTAAGTAATCTTGGTTTGCTGGACTTCTGCTTTCTCAAAAAGAACCACATTCATTTCCTATGTAAGTGCTTTTAGCAAAGGGAATTCAGCTTGCACGTTTCACAGTTCAGATTCTTTCTGCTCCAAAATTAAGGTTAGATTTTTCTGTCCTTTGTCTGATTGTTCTTCCTGCTCTTTCGTTTTGTTTTCTTGATTTGCATGTTGTTCAGAAATATTTTCAATATGAACTAGAAGGTCTTGGTTCTCCTTCCTGAGTTTCTTACTTAAGAGCCTCTATTTCAAATTACAGCCCATTTTGTTCAAAGCCTTCCATTTGTTATTTAAATTTGATCAGCTTTGCAATTCTTGAACTCAAGACCCTTCAATATTTTGTCTAGACATGTATTCCAATTTCTGGCTGACTGCTTCAGCCCTAAATGGTTTTGCTCAATTTATACATCATGGTGGGCTTTTTTTACTTTCATACCCTGGTGCTTGAATCATGTAAATTAATTCTTCATAGTGCACTTTTTTTCTGCACTTATTTCAGGAGAGGTCTCTGTAGTTATTTCTTCTTTAATGGGATTGTCTAAGAGGGCTTCTGTTGTTCTTCCTCTGTTTCTTCTCCCAAATAAATCAACAACTTCTGGAGGTTTGGTTGACAGGGGTCCATAATGCTGTTTCCAGTTTAATAGGTCTGTTGTGTTGAATGGGACAAACTGGAACAGAGGCTTTAAATATTTGCCTGACCACCCTGAGCCTTCATGACCCTTTGATCTATCTGACGAAGGGGGGCCATATAGAGGGGTTTTTTTGCCTTGGGAACTTTTGCTTTTAACAGGTTTCCTCCAGCTGTAGGCTGATAGCATTATTCAATCTCTCTCTCTCTTCATTGATGAGGGGTATCTTCTTCATAGGGAGCAGTTTTCAAGATTGGTTTGTCTTCAGTGTGAATCTTTTTAGCATGAGGTTTGAGGGTTTTTTTTTCTTTTACTCTTGCCACACAAACACTCATTGTTTTCTATTCTGCATTTAGGTTTTGTTTTACAATTATTTGCTACTGGTCAATATACTGATATTGATCTGGGTGACAGGATCTGGGTTAGCCACAATTTTGGTGCACTTTTGAAATGATGTCTAGGTTAAAAGTACATCCTGGTTTTCATTCTCACAGAATTTTAATCATCTGGATTGGTCTTAATTTCATATCTCCACTAAAACCTCTCTTGCAATTCTTTAACATCCATCAAAGAGGTGTCTCATAGACACACTCTCAACCACCCATTTCTCTCTAACACACTGCCATCTGATCTGAAGCGCTGGAAAATTCCCACAGTCACTTTCAGAAACTGCAAATGGCTTAACCATCCCACACAATTCTACAGCCTTTTTTTTTTTTAGGATACACAGATCCTTGGGCTTTTTAGGGGGGAGATCAGGCCCCCTCTTCCACTCCTAACGAGTGGGTCCTAAAAATGTTTACAAATACTTGCCTGCAGGCGTCTTCCTTCCCTCAGCCGGCTTTGTTTAATGACTTATCTTAACTCCTGGTCAGGTTCTTGGATTTGGTCGGTTGTCCATGGTACCTTTGCGATGTCATCAGTTTCCTTCCAGATAATACATCTGTTGGCGCCTTGAAGGGTCAATGTGATGACCTCGCCTAGGTCCGTCGGCCCATTCCGATCCTCAGGGAAAAGTCCCACTGGGATCTATTTCCAGTCCTGCCGCGGTCGCCATAATTGTTGCAGAACAGGAAGTGATACCAGCCAGAGAGGAGTAAGATAAGCTTTTTATTATCTGCGCAGATAAGGTTCAGACATTTTGAAATTCTGAACTGAACCAATTTTCTCATCAGAAAGACAAGATATTTAAAGTATTTTTCCAGAGTTACAAAAGACACGAAAACTTCAGTGATTGGCTAGAGAGTTACACGTCTTTCTCTTATTGACACGTATGCATGTTTCTCCACAAGTTTTATGTTAACACCTTTAAATTTCTCCATGTTTCCTGTGTCTGTTTGTGGTCAGCCTGTGGCCGGCCAAATCTTAGGAAAGCCTAGCAACTTCCTCTTTGTGTTTTTCCAGAGCAAAGGACCTTTTTACTTCTTTAATGTTAGTGCTAGAAAGGGTCCCTTACAGATCATCTAGTCCAACCCCGTTTATAGCCTATTGTTTCACTTAATGACTTTGCTTTATTTTACGTCCTGCTTCATAGGAAGACAAATCAGGAGAGATTGGCATATCAGCATAACTGCAGAGCAGGCTCCCATACTGTGATAGGACTATATACAGCCACCTATAGCCTAAGGCAAGACTGGGACCGGCCATTACTTGAGCTGTAAAAGTATTTAATACTTTCCAATTTCTTGATAAGTCCCAGAATAAGATCCTATAAAGCTGGGAAGCTACGTGAGAATGTATTTATCATTTTCTGGATTGCTTCCACAGCTAAAGTTGAGGAAAAAAGAAATCTTTTGTCCTGTGTCAGATAGACTACTTGTCCATGGAGGCTCTATCAAAGATTGTCAAATTTTACTTTCTACTCCCCACTTTCAACCTGATCAGATGCCATGTTAAGGAACAAAAATGTAACTCAGTAAATTTGTTGTGAATAACACATTTAGGATTTTAAAAGGTATAGCACACAGGCTTCACCCACCAGCAGTGAGTCAACATGTCTGGAATGCTTTTGTCTCAGGCAGATGATATACAAATCACTCTTGGGGGCAGCATAGCAAGAGTGTACGCCGCCCTGAGTCCTTCGGGAGTTGGGCGGCATATAAGAACACCATAATAAATAAATAAATAAATAAATAATAATAATAATAAAGAAAGCAATAGGATAGCTGAGAAGACAAAAGATTGCCTCCCCCTTCCCCCACTCCATCAAATCAGGCAGAGTAAAAAAACATGATACAAAACGTTTGCCTTCAGGGAACTAAAACAGCCCTTAAAGCAGCACCTTTTTGGTGCAGAGTGCCCAAAGCGCACGTGTGCATGCGAAACCCCAAAATGCAATGTGAACACCCCCTGTGCATGAGCCCTGCCCCCGTCACATGCGCCCCCACCCCCCTCACCCATTTTGGGCTTCCAGGTTGGTGCAGGCCATCCAGGCCCAAAATGGGGCGTGGGAGGGCGCACACACACGTGCGAACCCCCCAAATGCAATGCAAGCACCCCCGTGCATGCGCCCCTCCTCCACGCATGCACGTGCGCATCCCCCACATGCCCCCCACCCCCCAAGCATGTGCAGAAGAGAACCAAAGGACAGCTGGCCAGCGGGAGGCGCTCACATATGCGCGGTGGAGCTGGGCTGGGGCGACAGCTGGCGTGCCCACAGAGAGGGCTCTGCGTGCCACCTGTGGCACACGTACCATAGGTTCGCCATCACGGCCTTAAAGCATAAAACAGGAGGAAAATTGCCATAACATTTTCCTGAAAAATTAAATTGGGGCTTCTCCCCTGCTGTAACTTACGCTAGGGAAATCATGTTGCTAACAACTGCCTGGGTGGTGCCAGCAGTTTTTCTTTGGCAACAATTACAGAAGTGGCTTACCAATGCCTCCCTCCTAGGGCTGAGGGGGGAAAAATAACCAGCCCCAAATCACCCAGTCGGCCCTCATGGCCAAAGCAGGATTTGAAACTCACAGTTCTCCAGCTTTGTAGCCTGTGGCGATAACCATGGGACCAAATTAGTTCTCTATAAAGGTTTCCCTTCTCCTCCTTGGCTCCAGGGAAAAGGAAAACAAATTGAGCACACACATTAAGCAGCAATTAAGCACCTCTGTTGCAGTAGCAAGGAGTTCCAAAAACATGCTGTATCAGATGTTCAATAAAACGTCATAGGATTGTTCCTTTGACAAGAATGCCCTCAAATGCATTATTAAGGATAAATACAGACTAAATGCAAAGAAAAATCACTGATGTTTGACACACACACATACACAAAAACACAATATCAGAGTTGCATGGGACCCTAGAGGTCCTCTTGTCCAACCCCTACATAAGCATGAAACTCGATCCATTTCAGACAAATGGTCATCCAATTTTCTCTTAAAAACCTCCAGTAACGAAGCACCCACAGCTTCTGGACATGATCATCCCATTGATCAATTATTCTCACATTCAGGAAATTTTCCGTAGTTCTAGGTTGGTTCTCTTGATTAATTTCCAACTATTGCTTATTTTTCTGTCTTTTAGTACTGTGGGAAGCCACCCTTCTCCTAGAAGAATGAAATATTTTGAGGAATATTAAAAAAGGCAGAATATTATATTTCCCAAAGGGAGAAATGGAGAAACATATTTTTGAGGCAGAAAGCAACCCCCCCACTTTCCTTAATAGCCCACAGCAGATGTCAGCACTTAAGAGATAAAGAGATAGCTCTATTCATAGGCAAAGCAAATACTGCAGGCAGAAATCCATTCAAGACAGGATATTTTGAAACAAAGGCAGAATGGTAGGATTAACCCTCACTGAAGATCTAAACCAGGACAAAGCCATTAAGCCATAATAGGAATTGCCCAACACCCTTTCAGAACACAAGCCCCTTCATTGCATCATCTCAATTGCACCCCCCCCAGCAAACTTCAACCAAACCTGGGAGCTCAGACAAACACCTAGGATTTGTACTTTGCCTATAGAGCCAGCTATGACCCCTACATAACCCCTACATGGCCCCATGGGAGTCTGACAACAGCCAATAGAAGACATGTTCTTGCACAGGAACAGGAAGCTCAAGTGCAAAGCTTAAAGAAGGCATTAAAAAACCCTCACTCTCAACTCTTTTGTCAGCTGCACCAGTACTATGTGCTTGGTGGTTCTGTTCATCATTAAACCTTCTTTCCAATCAGCCTCCATGTTCCCAGTGTCTTTCTCCCAGCTTGGAACTGAACCAGATGGATATTTTCTCTCCACAGTACTTTTAAAAATAAGTTGATCATTCCTTTTCTGGCAGCCCATTAGATATTGGAACACTGCTACTACATCCTTCGTTTTATTCTGCAGACCAAAGCAGTGCAAACAGAAACTGCCTCTCTTTTTTTTTGTAATGTGAGGGAAATCAGATGTCACAGTTCTCCTCCCTTCTCAGGCAAATGTTGTAAGTAGGCAGGAGAAAAATTGTTAAAAAGTGTTTGAGTGCCTATGGGGAGCTTGGAAACGGAGAGATTCACTCTGTTTCCAAGCGCCTATGGCTCAAACACTTTTCACCTGGACTGAGACCTGATGAAGACTGGAAACTTTGTCTGTGTGCAAATGGGGCACTTGGAAACGGAGCGATTTGCTCCGTTTCCAAGCGCCCCATAGGCGCTCAAACACTTTTCACCTGGAAACCTGACAGAAACTGGAAACCTCTGGGGGCCAAGGTGTTGCGTGACTTCAGGCACCCATCCGCTTTTGCAGAGAATGGGTGCCTGAAGTCTCGTGAAATCAGGGCACCCAGAAGCTTCCAGTCTCCGGGGGGAAAGTGTTTGCACACCAATGAAGCAACGCAACTTTGCTTCCCAAAGCCTCACTTCGGCAAACACTTTTCCGCACCGAGCCTGGAAGCCTTTGAAGAAGACTCACCGAGGCTGCCCGCCGCTCCAGAAGTGGCAGGCAGCCTTGGTGAGTCAGAGAAGCTGAGCAGGGCGTGCTCATCCTGCTCTCCCTCTGCTCTTGCCAGAAGCAGGCAAAGAAACAGAGAGGCTGTAGAGGAGACAGCTCACGAGATCTTTGAAAGGTCTGTGGAGACCCGGCAGGGGGAGGGGGGAGGGAATAGGCAGGATGAATGTTGCAGTGCCTCTGTGGTCGTTTGTAAGGGTGAACGACGGCCTTGGTGCTGCAACATTTGTAACTTCAGAACTGGGTCGTAAGTACTTGGGGGGGGCTACGTCATACCTTTGAACGGTTGCTAAGTGAACTGTCATAACTCGGGGATTACCTGTAGTTGTTCTTTAAGATGGATTTATAAGAAGCGCACGCACCCAGAAACCCATGCCAGAGAAAAAAACCAAAGCGGCCTCTGGGACGCCGAACCAGTGGGAAGCAGGCTGACGAGGCGAGACTGACCTCCATATCTACCATTAAGTGCTTCAGGTGTGGTCAGCAGGGTCACCAAGCATCAGAGTGCCTGGCGCCGACACCTGTTCCCCAGGCGTGGACCCCTGCCGGCCCCAAAAGAAAGAGGACTCCGCGCAAACCAATGGACAAAGGGAAACTCGCCCGGCAAGCCATTGAGGTTCCTCCCCCCCTTAAAAAGGGGGTGAAACTCCAGCTCCAGGAACCCCACCAGGCACCGCCATTGAAGACAGCGAGGCCAGCGAAGATGACACAATGGTGAGGCCATCCGCCCCTTTGCCATAAAGTCCCAAACAGTTGTGCCCAGAACAGGAGGTCAAGGGAGCATAGAGGCCATCATAGACACCGGATGCACCTGGTGCCTAATCAGTCTGCCCACTGTCCAGAAGCTAGGGATAGGCACAAAGCCCCTGGCGCGCCCCATACGCTTTGAGCAAGTCGATGGGACATTAATAGGCGGAGCCCCAGCCACTCTAGTCACTGAAATTGTGAGGCTGGAAATGGGTCACCATTGGGAGCTCATACACTTCGTAGTGGCTCGTAGTGCCTCCAAAGATGACGGAATCACTCATTCTGGGCCTCACGTGGGAGGACGGCTACCGAAAGCTAAGAATAGGAGTGGGCCCATTGCCACTGCCCCCCCAGGGCGAGGCTCGGCCATCAAAGCCCCTAAGAGACCCCAACCCGGGTGAGATGGTAGCAGCCGCCACGGACGTGCCACCGGGCTGCCCCCAGGTGCCTAAGGAGTATAGGGAACTGGCAGATGCATTCAGTGAGCAAGAGTGCAATGCCTTGCCCCCTCAATGTCCCACTGACTGCACGATAGAATTCGTGCCAGGGGCTAAGCTGCCCAAGCCAAAAATGTACTCCATGACCGCCAGAGAAATGGATGAACTGAGAAAATACATCGACACCAACCTGGTGAGGGGTTTTATCCAGCCCGCCAAATCTAGGGTGGCAGCCCCAGTACTTTTTAAAGAGAAAAAAAGACCAGGGTGGGGTGAGGTGAGGCTCTGCGTGGATTTCCATGGAAAACACCTACCCCCTACCCCGAATGAAAGATATGCTAAGCCACCTGGCAAAGGGCAAGGTGTTCACTAAGCTAGACCTGAGAGAGGAATACTACCGGGTGTGTATTAAGGAGTGGGACAAGTGGAAGACTGCCTTCAACTGCCCATTAGGCAGCTTCCAGTTTAAAGTCATGCTGTTCGGACTACAGGGAGACCCTGCCGTCTTCATGCAGCTGATTAATGAGGTGCTGCATGAGAACCTGTACAAGGGGGTCTTAGTCTATCTGAATGACATTATCATATTCAGCGAGACAGTGGAGGAACACATCAAGTTAGTACACCAAGTACTGAAGAAGCTCCTAGAAGCAAAGCTATACGTGAAGCTGTCAAAATGCGAGTTTCACAAGATGAGCCCCGATCCAGGGTTTGCCATACCTGGGGGGGGGGAGGTGGGCAGACAATGGAGCAGCACGAAGCAGAGAGAGCAACAGGGGCGATGGGCGAGACTGCGGCTACGGTGGCGGGACTTCCGGTTGCTGCGCCGAACAGCCAATCTCCAGCTGATCATTCTCCTGAACGGGCCTCTGGTCAGGAGGGAGTGCCGCTGCTGCCGGATGTGCAAGGGGCCCGAAACATGCCTCCGGTCAGGAGGGAGTGCCGCTGCTGCCAGATGTGCGAGGAGGCCAAAACCGCTGGCTACCAGATGTTGGTTGACCGGCAGGCTTGTCTGGCCGGCCGGAGAGTGTGGTCCCTGGACTATAAAGTGCGCTGGGAAGCAAGAGCTCCCAGCGCTGACTTTGCAAGGGACTTTGTTTCCACTCATCGTGTACTGAGGCTGTGTTGTGGCCCGCCAGCAGCCTGTGCAGCCAGGGCCTTTGGAACCTCCAGCACCTCTTGGCAATGATGAGAAAGGAGGGGCTACTCCTTTCCTGAATGCAAGAGCACGCAGGGCTGCCAAGAGGCAGGAAGGTCTACTCCTGAGGAGGTTTCCTCGGGAGTAAGATTGGGGGCTAATTGGCCACTCCCCATGTCTATTTAAGAACAGTCAAGGCAGCTGGCAAGTTGCAGGAAACAATAGTTAACCTCGGATCTCTGTAGTGCCTTGTATTGTGAAATTCCTGGTTCTCTGCTTTGGATTTCGTCTCAAGAAAGACTCCTGGGCATTTGGCCAAGCCTTCGGACATTCTGTGAGATAACCAGAACTAATTGCCTTTGTTTGGAACTAAGACTGACTGAACTTACACCAGCTGCTAATGAAGCCGAATTAGCAGCTGACTGATGCAAGAAATTATTGTGTATTTTGATTTGTGTGTTTGCCACTGCTAAGCCAGTTATTAGCAGTGGTTCATTAATTAAACCAAGTTCGTTCAAACGTTGTGTGTTGAGACTTTTGTAACTGGGGACAGAACAGGCTGCAGCCTGCTTTTGAGGATTAAAGTTTGGTTTTCTGTTTCCTGAGCGTGTTTGCTTTAGTCCTAACCAGGTCCGGCCTTGGATCTTTGAGAGAAAGTCAGTCCCCTCTACTTCTATTCTTTCCCCTTTTCTTTTTCACAGCCAGGCAATGATTTTATATTGCCTGTTACATGTATATGCAGGGAGATGCATCCCTATCAAATATAATGGTTTATTCCTGAGCACGTGATTAATATGTTCCTAGTACACATGTGTACATTCCTTTCTTTGATCCGTCCTTCTTCTTCAGCTTCTGTAAGGAGCAAGACCTGTTTTTATAGCTAAGATGTGATTAATGAGAATTTATTGAGAATTTATTGTTTTTGTACCGAAATAAATATTTTCTAATTAGAACTTTAAACTGCGGTTTCTTTTATAATGTCAGAGTTCCAGGGAAAGATCTATTTCGCCTCTGATGAGAGTTATTCTTATCTGTCACTTTTGGGGTTGACCAGATAGGAGGAAGGAAGCCAGTCCGATGGCTGAAGGGACGATGCCAGAGTTGGGCAAGGTGGAGCCTGCTTTGGAGGAGGAGGTGCCCAAGCCAGAGGCTTTGGAGGACAGTGCACAGCCAGCTGTGAGGCCGAAGGAGTGTGAGGCCGAAGGAGTGTGAGGCACGTAGAGTGGTGCAGCCGGCAGAGGGCCGAAAGGTCACAGAGACTGTCCAGGGCCCAGGGCCTTCAGGGGAGTGGTGGCATAGTTCATCAGTGACTGTGGCATCTGGGCCATGATTGCCAAACCCCCCTCATTCCGGGGCTCCTTTGACTGAGTGGCGGGAGAGACTATGGACGGACAATAATGAGGGGGAGTGGAGGTACTTGACCACCCTGGGTAGTTGCACCATGGAAATGCTGCGAGAGTGGTTTGGGGAGGCCAGTTTCTGGGACGCTCCCTCCTGGCAGCCATGGGAGACGGGAGCAGAGTCAATGGCAATGTGGCAGCCACGGAGATTGGGACCCCAGCCGGCTCCGCCTCTGCAGACCCAGTTCCATATGGCTAGCCCGAAGTTACGCCTGGACCCGGCATCCAGACGCTACCATGATGCTTTGCAGGTGGGGCCATGGGAGCAGAGTTCCTCACTGGCCAATTTGGTAGGATGCCCAGAACGGGCTACAGAAGGGTCAACCATAGTGGGGGACAGTGGTGCCCAGGGCCGGAGGTGGCGTCCGGAATCCCAACAGCCAGGCCAACGCACACCATTTCCTGCAGTCCCAGACCCACGCCAGGCAGACCGGGTCCCATAGGGCCCCATAGGGCCCCCAGGGTATTGGCCTCAGCAGGTGGCGTGGGGTCCATCGCCGTTGCAGGCCTCATTCGACAGGAACCCCGACCACGTGGCTTTGTTTCTGAGCCAAGCCATTAGCCATTTGGACAATTACACCCGGTTCTACCCCTCGCAGTGGGCAATGGTCGTGGCAGTGATGGTGGTGTTGGAAGGTGAGGCTGCTGAGTGGGTAGCAGACTTGCACAGTGAGCATACCCGGGAGTTGGCAAACGTACCGTATTTTTCGGTCTATAAGACGCACCTGAGTATAAGACGCACCTGTCAGGTTCCAAACAAAAAGAAAAAGAAAGGAACACAGTCAAACACAAACCTGGTTTGCTATTGTCTGCCTTACTTCTTTCCTGGCACTCACTGACAATCTCAAAGAGAAACTCTTGTTAGGGCTGCTCATCCGTGCTCCCCATCACCTTATATTCATTAATCACCACCCACCCACTCACGCACGTCCCTCCCCCGTTGTCCGGAAATGAGTTGTGCTACTCCCTAAACCAGCCTCCGTCTTCAGTTGTCTTGCAGTGTTTAAAGGAGAATCACTCCTTGCATTAGTGTCCAAACTGCTCAAAGACCGTTGGTTCCGTGCAGCCTCTCCCCACCGAATGGCAGCTCCCGGACGGCCGGTATGCAGGAGCTGACATGCGGCCCCCTCTACCACTGAGCCGATGTCTGCAACGAAAAGAACATGGTGAGTCTAGAGTTGTTGGGATGTAGTTCCCCCAGGCTTACTAGGATGTTTTCTATGAAACCTAGCAACTAGCCTGGGGGCTCGTACGTCCCTTTCTGACACCCACGAGGCTTCCGAGAGGGGACACCCGTTCCACAAAATAAGGTACTGCAGTTTCCCCCTGCACCACCTGGCATCAAGTATTTTGTCCACCTCATAGTATTGCTCCCCGTCCACCGTGAGTGGTGGGGGTGGCATAGGAGTTGGGTCCCTGAAAGGGGATGAGTGGGCAGGGCGCAGGAGGCTGCAGTGGAAAACAGGGTGTGTTTTCCCCAACAAACGAGGCAGTTGAAGCTGCACCAAAACAGGGTTGATCACCCGCACCACTGGGAAAGGACCCAGCTTCTTACTTGGGAGGCATAGATTCAAGTATTTAGTGGATAAGAACACCCGTTGGCCCACATAAAAAGGAGCCTTATACCTGTCGGCGGCTAGCTGCAAAGCCGTTTTGATGGTTTTCCACACCTTCTGCATATGGGCCATCCACTCTCCTACACCCGGGTCGCCGTCCATGGTATTTTGGGGATACTCGGGTATTGGCACGAACTCCCATCCAGTAGCCACCTTGAACGGGGTGAAGCCGGTACTAGCGTGTACTGCGTTGTTGTACGCCACCTCTGCGAATGGGAGTAGGTCGGCCCAATCCGTTTGTTGATGGTTTATGTAACAACGCAGGTACCTTTCTACCATCGAGTTGGCTCTCTCAACTGCCCCGTTGGTGGCTGGATGGAATGCAGAGCTCAATCCCTGTTTGGATCCCACCCTTTCCAAGAATTTCCTCCAGAATTTGGTGGTAAGCTGAACCCCTGTCTGATATTATCCTCTGTGGAATACCATGGAGGTGGTAGATGTGCACAATGAACAACTTAGCTAACTTCCTAGCTGACGGTAGTCCGGGGCAGGCAACGAAGTGTGCCTGCTTAGAGAATAGATCGATAACCATCCATATAATGATATTTCCCTGACTCTCCGGCAAATCTACAATGAAGTCCATGGCTATTCGTTGCCATGGTTGGGTCGGCTCTCCCACTGACTGTAAAAGACCAGGAGGTTTCCTCGGCCGAACTTTCATGGTGCTACACACTGTACAGCTGCGCACATACTCTTCAATGTCCTTCCTCATGTGCAGCCACCAAAACTGTCTGTTTACCAAATATAGAGTTTTTAAAAATCCGAAATGACCAGCTGGACGGATGTCATGACACCGCCGTAGTACAGTCAGATGCACAGTACTGGGCACATACAGCTTGGACCCCTTCCAAGCAAAGCCCTCCCTCTGTGTAAGCCATGTTTGGTTCTCTTGGAACCACGGATCAGTAGCGAGGGCTTCCCGTATAGAAAGGGGTATGTCCTCATCACTGCTCGAGGTAGTAGCCACGGTGGACATGTCTGGGGTCAATTGGACCAACCTTGCAGGAATCATCACCTGGACTATTACCTCTCTGCCACTATCATATTGTGGTTTTTGGGACAATGCATCTGCCAAGAAGTTTTTCCCCCCTGGAACGTATTTCAACCGGAAATTGAACTTCCGGAATTGGAGTTCCTGTACATGCTTATGCTGGTTTTGAGATAGATTGCAACTCATGCTTACCAGTGAGGGGTCCTGAAGCTGAAGGACAAAGGTGCACCTAGGGGTCTGTTCCAGACGATGGTAAGTATGTTGGCTGTTGCTCCCCACCGGGGTGTGTGTGTGTGAGAGGGCCCCACGTTGGGCGCCAGATGATGGAGTTAGAGACCAGTCATTGCAGGATGCTAAGATGTCTGACTGCCTTCGCAGTGTTTATTGCTTTTATATCATTTTCCAAGCAGCAAAAGGTAACAAACAGCAACAGCATTTTATTGGTGAATTCTCCTCGCCAATCCTTAAGAACATCCTGTTGATACAACCTAAGGTCTGCTTGATGCAAATTATGTTCCAAATTATTAGCAAAAGAAACCTCTGGATCTCAAAGTAAGAATTGTTGTTTTGTGTTGCTGTCTTTTGTTTCTTACATTGGATTTTTCCACGACATGTGAAAACTGCCTCATATTTCTCTTTCCAGTGTTCTGCCTCCCCTTTTCTAGAAAATCCTCATAAGGGACTTTGGTTTGGGCTAGTAAGGCTGGGGCAATCATGAGCAAGGGTTGAATCAGCATACTGGTTCCCTTTTGTGACCAGTAAATTGTCCTTTTGGTGCGCACTACAATGGAGGACAGCTAGGGCTGAAGGCAGCTGAATGGCTGGCCGTAGTTTGGAGACTAGGGTTGCATGGGTAATGGGGTGCCCTGCCGAGGTTAGGAATCCTCATTATTTCCACAGGGCTCCGGTAGCATGGCATATGCTGAAACCGTACCTGGCGTTTGTGTAAAAGTTAGCTGATTGATTCTCCGCAGCCTTGCATGCCTGATTTAGAGCCACAAGTTCAGCTGCCTGAGTGCTGTGTGAAGGAGGCAGTGGTGAAGTCCAGATGACTTCATGGAGAGAGACGATGGCAGCACCCAAGAATCGTATTCCCTCATGAAGGTAAGACAGTGTAGAATTCTAGGTCAGGGTTCTATAGTGGTGTGTCGGTCAGGTCAGGTCGTGGTTGTTCTGCATCATGCACAAGGTGTAGGCAATCATGCAGTGTCTCACTTGAGTGTTCAGTTGGTAGTTAAGTGGCAGGATTCAGTGTAGCGCAGCGTTCAAAAATGATGAGATCCAATGTAAAGAGTATGGCTTCATATTGAGCTAGTCTTTGTTGCATGAAAGCCTGTGTCTAGGATTTTAGGAGGATAGCAAAAATGGGAAACCCTCAGGGTGAGTGGGTGCCCTAGGACCAGATCCCTCAAGCACTTGACTAGTTTGATGGTTGCCGCAACTGCTCACAGCCAAGGGACGGCTCCCTGGGCTACCAAATCCAATTTAATGGAGTAATAGGCGACCGGTTGCTGTGTGGGGCCAAATCTCTGGACTAACACCCCTGAGGTTACTCCCTGGTTTTCATGTACGAACAGGACGAAGGGCTTGTGATAGTCTGGCAGTCCCAAGGTGGGGGCTGAAGCTAGAGTCTGTTTTATTCTTTCAAAGCATTGAGACAATGTCTTGGTCCATGGGATAGTTTTGAGAGAGTTGGCTTGCTGTCAGGGTTCCGACGGATGCCCTAATTAAATCATGAGCCTCGAGCCAAGCTTCAAATGAAATCCAATTATTTATTAGGAGCTTCATGTCGGCACATTCCCGGTGAAGCCAACTCTGACCCCACATAATTTACGCCCCAATCATGACCCTGTTTCCCTCCTCCCCCCAGCGAGTGTCATCAATCACATTCGCCAAAGGAGCAATTTTGCGGGTTGTAGAGATCACTCCCCTCCGGCCGCTGTGGGTAACCCTGGGAGACAGCCTTGAGAGAGATATGTCTGGAATGTGCTTCTGTTTTGGCTGCTGTGCTGCTTTGTCAGTTTCCCATCCCCCCTTGCCTATGGAAACTCGAGAGCAGGCCAGGGATGCTTTGCGAGTTGACACCTCTAGATTAGGTGAACAGAATGTGTAGTGGTTCATGCAGGCTAGGTTATAGGCTTAAATTTTCAGATGCATTGCCCACATTGTGTCTGTGAAGCCTAGAAGCTTCACAGACACAAATGCTTCAGTCAGCTATCAGTGCAACCCCATGAAAATGGGAACACATCATACCACTTTTTCACTTGGCAGTTCATTTTTAACATTTATTTTAGAAACAACTGACATAAAACAGTGCTTGCACTGAAAAGAAGAAAAGTAAGGAATGCAAGTGAACCATCTGTTGCTGGAGAGACGTTATCTAACAAGGCCAAGTTTTTAGATTTATTATTAGAGTTGGAAGGGACCTTGTAGGTCATCTAGTCCAACCCCCTGCTCAAGCAGGAGTTCCTACACCGTTTGAGACAGATGGCAGTCCAGTCTCCCCTTGAAGGTCGCAAGTGTTGGGGCTCCCACAACCTCCGCTGGCAAGCTGTTCCACTGGTTGATTGCTCTCACCGTCAGAAAGTTTCTCCTCACTTCCAGGTTGAATCTCTCCTTGGTCAGCTTCCATCCATTATTCCTTGTTTGGCTTTCTGGTGCCATAGAGAACAGCCTGCCCCCTCCTCTCTGTGGCATCCCCTCAAGTATTGGAACACTGCTATCATGTCACCCCTGGTCCTTCTCTTCGCCAGACTGGCCAAGCTCAGTTCCTGCAACCGCTCTTTGTATGTTTTATTTTCCAGACCCTTTATCATCCTGGTTGCTCTCTTCTGCACTTTCTCTAGGGTTTCAATGTCTTTTTTGTAGTGTGGTGACCAAAACTGGATGCAGTACTCTAGGTGTGGTCTGACTAAGGCTTTATAGAGTGGTACTAGTACCTCTCTGGTCCTTGATTGTATCCCTCTATTTATGCAGCTCAGGACTGCGTTGGCCTTTTTGGCTGCTGCTGCAAACTGCTGGCTCATATTTAGTTGGCTGTCTACCAAGACTCCAAGATCCCTCTCGCAATCGCTGCTATTGAGTGTGGTTTCGCCCAGTTTGTATGTGTATTTTTGATTCTTCTTGCCTAGGTGCAGAATTTTACTTTTCTCCGTGTTAAATTTCATTTTATTGGTTTGGGCCCAGTGTTCGAGTCTGTCAAGGTCCCTCTGGATTTTGAGTCTGTCCTCTGGGGTGTTTGCTACTCCTGCCAGCTTGGTATCGTCTGCAAATTTGGTTAGTTCTCCTGCTATTCCCTCATCTAGGTCATTTATGAAGATATTAAAGAGTACTGGGCCTAGGACGGAACCTTGTGGTACGCCACTGCTTACTTCTCTCCATGTGGACTTAGAGCCATTGAGGACTACTCGCTGGGTACGGTTGGTCAGCCAGTTGTTAATCCATCTGGTTGTGTAGCTGTCTATCCCGCTTTTTTCTAGCTTATGAAGAAGTAGGTTGTAGTCTACTTTGTCAAATGCTTTGCTGAAGTCCAGGTATATTATGTCTACTGCATTTCGCTGGTCTACTAATTTGGTCACAGTGTTGAAAAATGAAATGAGGTTGGTTTGGCATGACTCGTTCTTAACAAATCCGTGTTGGCTGTTGGCTATTACTTGGTTTGTTTCTAGATGATGTGAGATCTGGTTTTTAATTATTTTTTCCAGTATTTTCCCAGGTATTGATGTTAGGCTGATTGGTCTGTAGTTTCCTGGGTCTGTTTTTTTACCTTTTTTGTAGATGGGGACCACATCAGCTCTTTTCCAGTCCTCGGGGAGTTCCCCTGCGTTCCAGGATTTGTGGAAGATGTGGTGCAGTGGTTCCGAAATGACTTCTGCTAGTTCTTTTAGGACTCTGGGGTGTAATCCATCAGGTCCTGGTGCTTTGTATTCGTTAAGTTCAGATAGGTGATCTCTTACTGTATTTTTGCTTAGGTTGAGTCTTGCTTCAAATCTGTTTTTTATATTTGTGTTGCTGGGTAGTTGAGCTGCAGTTTCCTTTTGCATGTGATGAAGAATGTTTTGACCAAAGCAGACAGCTTTTCCCAAAGCAAAAGAACTGAACTCAGTTGGTGAACTACAAACTGTGGGTGGCCCAGAGGGGAAAAGGGGAGTTACCTATGTGGGTTTTTACGGGTAAAATCCCAGAACTGACTTTGCTTCTGCTGTGCCTAGATGGATTTTTCAATAAAGCTACACTCTTGGTTAATCTAAAGAGCCAGGAGTTTCTTTTGTTGAATGTGCCAAATGGGACAGTTGACATTAAGTCAGTTCTCACAGTAGTGCCTACCTGGATCCCACCAGGAGGCCAAAGGATCTCGGCAACAGGCAAAGAATTGGAGGAGAGGAAGAAGCCGGAGGAGCCCCTGGCTCAAGAAGCCCTGCTGGTACTACAGACCCAGGCAGGGGTGCAACCGGTAGACACACGTCCCAAACTGAGGGCTGAAAAGCCAGAGTCGCAGTTGGTGAGTTTAAGGGAACAACTGCGGGATGCCCCCTACCAGGGACCGAAGACTTGCTGGGCGGTGAACATGGGAAAGGTGACAGAGGTAGAGGACCCCCTAATCCCCGCAGGAGTTAATGTGACCTGAGGGAGCAAATGGAAAACGAGGTGGCCGGTCAAGTGGGACGAGCTGGTCAAGTGGGACGAGCTGGTCAAGTGGAAGCTGCCACCTGCAGCCCATCAATGGAGCAGCTGGCAGAGAGGTTCAGAGGCCTGGAGATCAAGGGAGCAGCATCACTGGGAGCCAAGGCAACTGTGGCCGGGACAGGGGGAGTGAAGTTGCTAACAACCCCATCCCCTCCCCTACTGCAGCCAGTGGTGCCAGCACCTGCCGGGACGATTGGATCCCCCTCAGAGGGAGATTTCACTGTCCTCCCCCCCCCGCATGGCAGCGAGCAGCCCTGGTGGCTCAAGCGAGGGTTGAGGCCCCTCCGTGTCCCCTCCCGGCAGCAGCAGTGGTCCTACTGTCTGGGTACATTGTGGTGAGAAATGAGCGACCACTGCCCCCCCATCACTGTTTGGTTCGATGGGGACTCAGGCAAACTGGCTCACTTCTTAGCCCAGACGTGGCACCACATGGAGCGCTATGGGGGAATGTACCCAGACGATGCGGCCAAGGTTCATGCAGTGGCATCCAACATGGAGGGTGGTGAAGCCAGATGGCTGGTGTGCCTGGATGATGTTGGGGCACAGGAGCTGGGCAACCTAGATGCATTCATGCAGATCCTGTGAGGGTGGTTCGAGGATCCCATGGCGGCCCAGCACGCTGAATCCTGCATCTGCACCCTAAAGCAGGGAAAACAGCCTGCATCCAGGACTTCTGCAGCCTGGTCAGCCAACTTCCTCACTGGCGCAAAGACATGCTGGTCTCCTACTTTTGAGGAGGGCTAGATTGAGAGCTGTACCAGAACTGCATATCCTGAGGGGTGCTGTGGAACTTGCAAGCGTCATTCCAAGTGACCGGCGAAGTGGAGATCGACCTGATGGAGTTTCAAGAGCACACTGCGCAGGAAAGCTGGCCCCGCAGAGTGCCTGAGAGATGCCCAGGCCCAGGGGGTAAAGGTGAGAACGCCCTCAGCCAGAGGAGGCAAGCCTCGCCAAGCCCCGGGGGCCTGCTTTTGCTGAGTAAAGGAGGGTCATCGAGCAGCCGAGTGCTTCGCACCACGACCAGCAACCGCTCCTCCGCCCACCAGCCAACCCAACAAAAAGAGACTGCCGGAAAAATCGAAGGAGAAGACACGTGTGGGGCACCAAGTCTTTGAGTTTTCTCCTCAGTCCAGCGAGGAGGAGAGAACTCCAACCAACCCCCGAAAGGGTCTGGTCTTCTACGGGAGTGACAGCAAGGGGGAAGACGACCCTTTGGTAAGTGTCACCATCATCCCCATGACTGCCCGGGTGGAGATTGTGGTGCCCTCGGGGGCAAGGGGGGCCATCACAGCATTGCTGGACTTGGGTTGCACCCAGTACATGGTTAGCACCCAGGTGGTGGAGAGGCTGGGACTGAGGCTAAGAAAACTGAGGCGACCCGCGGTGTTTTCCCAAATAGATGGGTCAATAACAGGGGGTGAGCCAGCCACCTGCGTAACTGAGCTGGTTAGGCTCAAAGTGGGGACTCAAGTAGAGACTGTTAGATTTATTGTAGTCCCCAGGATGACTGAGCCCATGGTCCTAGGGCTAGCGTGGTGGAAACGTGGAACCTCTCTGTGAGCTGGAATATATAAAAGTGGCAGATGTGAAGGAGAGCCGTTAATTGGCAAGAGCCAGGGGAAGCACATGGAGCCACCCACGCGCCTGCAGCTACAAAAGTGAAAGGGGAAACCACAAATACACTAGAGGAGACGGTGGGTTAGAGCCGCTAATTCCAGCAGTTTCACGACCTAGCTGAGGTTTTTAGCGAAAAGGAATCAGATGTGCTCCCACCTCACTGACCCACCGACTGTGTAATAGAGATCATGCCAGGAGCCAAACTGCCTAAGCCAAAAATGTAGTCTATGACCCCCAGAGAGATGGACAAGCACCAAGCGTTTATAGACTAGAACCTAGTGAGGGGGTTCATCCAGCCAGGGAAATTGAGAATGGCGGCCCCAGTGCTTTTCAAAGAAAAGAAGGATGGGTCCATTAGATTGTGTGTCAACTATAGGGGGCTGAACTGCATATGTGTGGAAAACATGTACCCTCTCCCCTTTGAGGGACATGCTAGGCTATTTGGTGAAGGGGAAAATCTTCACGAAGCTGGACTTGAGGGAGGCATATTACTGTTGTGGTCCGCCAGCGGCCTGTGGAGCTGGCAGCAGAGTTGGACAGCGAGGAGGCTGGGGAGGAACATGGGCCAGGCCTGGAGTCTGGAGAAGGCTCGGTGCCAGAGCCAGGGATCCAGCTCGGGCAATCTGGGAGGTCTGTCCCAACTCCAGAGCCTCCAGTCTGACATGAGAGAGGCAGAGGAACAGGGGGAGCCTGTTCTCAATGCACGCATGCACAGAGCTGCCAGAAGGCAAGAACAGTTACAGAGGAGAAGGACTACTCGGGAGTAAGGCTTGGAGATAATTGGCCCCTCCCATAGGCTATACAAGTGGAGCACATGGAAGTGCTCGTCGCAGGAAGCAACTTTGTTCAAATCGTGTCATTTTAGCTGTGACTCCGTGTTTCTGTTTGGCCTTGCCAAGTTTCTTACTAATTGGTCTTTGGCAGCTTGTCAAGAAAGATCAAGGTTTGTGTGCTTATCTGCCTTTCCCCGAAAGACTGTTGTTGGACTTGTTATCATTGTTTGGGACTTATTATGGCTGGGAATGATAATAATTCGCAGGCGTTAATATAAAAGAGGTTTTTGGGACGCCGTTTGTGCTGTATTATTTGATCAGGTAGTCTAGGTCAGAACAATTACAGGGTGAGGATTAAGGAAGGGGATGAGTGGAAAACAGTGTTTAATTGCCCCCTAGAATGCTATCAGTTCCAAGTAATGCCATTCAGGCTGCAAAGGGCCCCCACCATATTCATGCAACTGATAAATGAGGTCCTGCACAAGCACATGTACAAGGGAGTCTTGGTGTACTTGGACTATATACCGTATTTTTCGGAGTATAAGACGCACCGGAGTATAAGACGCACCTTAGTTTTTGGGGAGGAAAATAGGGGAAAACAATCTGCCTAGCAGGTATTCATCTGGCTAGCATCCTTAGTCTGGTCAGCTTCAGCACATTATTTTATCCCCTGGTTAGGACTTAAAAAAACCTTCTTCTGAGAGAGTAACAATGAAAGAGCATGCAAGCCAGTAAGAGCTGGGAAGATCGTTAGCACCTGGTTAGGCTAGAAAAAAACTTATTCAGAGCAAGTAGAGCAATGAAAAAAACCCTGCAAAGACTTAGGGCTGGAAAAACATTCTTCTGAGAGAGTAACAATGAAAGAGCCTGCAAGCCGGTAAGAGCTGGGAAGATAGTTAGCACCTGGTTAGGGCTAGAAAAAAACTTATTCGGAGCAGCTTCAGCACATTATTTTATCTCCTGGTTAGGACTTAAAAAAACCTTCTTCTGAGAGAATAACAATGAAAGAACCTGCAAGCCAGTAAGAGCTGGGAAGATCGTTAGCACCTGGTTAGGGCTAGAAAAAAAAATTTTCGGAGCAAGTAGAGCAATGAAAAAAAATTCTGCAAAGACTTAGGGCTGGAAAAACATTCTTTGGAGAGAGTAACAATGAAAAAGCCTGCAAGGTAAGAGCTGGGAAGATCTGTTAGCACCTAGTTAGGGCTGGGAAAAAAGCTACATTCGAAGTATAAGACGCACCCAAATTTTCAGCCACTTTTAGGGAGGAAAAAGGTGCGTCTTATACTCCAAAAAATACGGTATTAATATACACCGAAACCCCTGAAGAACACCTGAAGCTGGTCAGACCTGTACTCAGGAAACTGCAGGAAGCCCAACTCTATGTGAAGCTGTCCAAGTGTGAATTCCACAAGACCCACTTAGACTACCTGGGATACCGGATCTGCAAAGAGGGAGTGGAGATGGATCCTAGTAAGGTAAAGGCAATACTGGAGTGGGCACCCCCTCGGACCAGGAGGCAACTACAGTTTCCTGGGCTTCGTGAACTTTTATCACCAATTCATCCCCACCTTCGCCCAGATAGCCCTACCAATCACCAATTTGCTAAAGACAGGGGGAGAGGCGAAACCAAAACCCAGCCCGCCCCTGGATTGGTCCCTTTACTGCCAAGCCACTTTTGAAAAGTTGAAGTGCCTGTTTGCTGCGGAGCCGGTCCTGAAACACCCCAACCCAGAGGAGCCATTTGTAATACAGGCAGATGCCAGCGATGTAGCAGTAGGGGCAGTCCTACTCCAAAGGAATGCCAAAGGGGAATTACAACCCTTTGCCTACACGTTTCACAAGTTGTCTGACACTGAAAGGCGCTGGGCTATCTGGGAAAAGGAGGCTTACACAATTTGATGTCCTGTCCTGACATGGAGACAGTTCCTGGAGGGTAGCAAGATCCCCTTCCAGGTCTGGACAGATCATAAAAACCTGGAAGTGCTGAAGGCCCCGCAGAAGCTATCCCCTAAGCAGTTCTGGTGGGCCCAATACTTTAACCGATTAAACTTCACACTCCAGTATCTGCCAGGGGGAAAAACTTCCTTGCAGATGCCCTCTCCCGCACGCTGCAGTACAATAGCGCCCAAGAGGCAGAGGTCACGTTCATCATCCCATCCAAGCAGTGCGCAGCACTGGCTCTCACCCAAGCGACACCCTGGCCGGAGCCAGCCCAAGACTTAGCGCAACCCTTAAAAAATGCCCTAATAAGAGATGAGTGGTTCCAGCAGCACAAAGACGACCTACAGTACCTGTGAGGGAGGGGCTGGCATGGAAAGGTGGCAAAATATATGTCCCAACCAGCCGACTGGGATTTTACAGAGTCACGACACAAGGGCAACAGGACATTTTGGGTTCGTAAAGACCCTGCACCTAGTGAGGAGACAATTCTGGTGGCCAAAGATGAAAAAGGACATAGAAGCTTATGTGGCCAGCTGCCCTGTGTGTGCTTCAACAAAACAAATGCCTGGGAAGCCTCCCCGAGTTACTGCAGCCGGTAGCCAAACTGATGAACCCCTGGGAGGAAATCTCCATGGACTTTATTGTGGACTTGCCAGAGAGCGCGGGGAACACCGTAATTTGGACCATTGCGGACTTATTCTCCAAGCAGGCACATTTCATGGCGTGCCCAAAGTTTCCCTCCGCACGAACCCTGGCAAAACTGTTCATACAACGTATCTACTGAGTGCATGGAGTCCCAAAGTGCATCATCTCAGATCGTGGGGTGCAGTTCACTGCAAAATTTTGGCAGGAATTTCTTAAGCTGATTGGTTCCTCACAGGGCCTTAGCTCCGCCTACCATCCCAATACCAATGGAACATGTGAATGGACCAAATCAGAGATCCTTCAGGGATGACCATCCTCAGTGTCATTGGCTGAGTGGATGGAAACCTTAAAGGAAACGTGGGGGGGTGTTAGTGTGCAGAGCATTACAGAAATCTAGGGAAACACAAAAGAAGCAAGCAAAACAAAGAGGGCACCACAGAGAATTCAAGGTGGGAGATAAAGTGTAACTGTCTACAAAATTTCTCAACCTGAGGCAGCCTTGTAAAAAGCTGGGTCCAAAGTATATAGGGCATTCCCCAATTATCCGGATCGTAAATCCAGTTACTGTAGAATTGCAGCTGCCAAAAAGCCTTAGGCCACCCTGTATTTCACTGCAGCCTGCTTAAACCTTTCCACAGTTCGGCATTAAGACCCACTGTGGAAGCACCTCCTCCTATTCTGGTCAAAGGAGAGGAACATTATGAAATTAAGGAGATTCTTAACTCCAGGTACCATAGAGGGAAACTGCACTATTTAGTATTATGGAAAGGCTACCCTGTAGCTGATGCAGAATGGGTGGCAGCAAGAGATGTGAAGGCAGCTAGGTTAGTGTGCAGATTTCACACCGAGCATCCAGGCCGGCCCAAATGATGGTGGTCTTGGAAGTGAACAGTAATGACTAATGTTGTGTGCACTTCATTTTCCAGGACTATCATTCTTCTGGAGGGTCGGCATGTCAAACCAGACTCTACTCCACAGTTGCCTGTACCTGCTTTCGCTCGCAGCTTTGCCAAACAGTGACAGCAGGGACGGTGGTGAATTCCTAAGGGTAGAGGGAGGCTATGGAATGCAAGTGAATGGTCTGTTGCAGGAGAGAAGTTATCTAACAAAGCCAAGTGACGAAGAATGTTTTGACCGAAGCAGACAGCTTTTCCAAAAGAACTCAATTGGTGAACTATGAACTGTGGGTGGCCTGGAGGGGAAAAGGGGAGTTACCGATGTCGGTTTTTGCGCGAAAAATCTCAGAACTGACTTTGCTTCTGTTGTGCCTAGAATAGATGGATTTTTCAATAAAGCTACACTCTTGGTTAATCTAAAGAGCCGGAAGTTTCTATTGTTGAATGTGCCAAATGGGATGGTTGACAAGTGGGCCAAAATTCCTCCACGTGAGACTGATAGTCATACCGAAAATGATTACTTCCAGTTATTGCTGCTAAAGGTGGTTCTACAAGCTATCGAATCATAAGGTGACTTTTTCACACAAGGCTTCTCCATTTTGCCTTTCTTTTTGTAAAATAGATGACATGGTGTAATATGTCATGTGTTGTTCATCTGAGGTTGTATTTACCTACTTTTAACAACTGCTAAAGACTAGGTGATTTTTACTATGTCCTGATATGTAAAACCATAGAACTCAGAGAGGGTGTACATTTTCACATGACTGTATGTGCTTAGAACAAATAGGCAGCTGACTGTTAGGTAGAAAAGTGCATTTTTCTAGAGGAAGATTGTGAAAGGGATCTTGTCAGCAAAACAGAATTATGGTGGAAGGTCAACACCTTTGCTAGATCCTACCACAAAACAGTAATAGAGTCAGTTGTATTCTAAGGACTACACAGAGATGTCGAGATATACATGCAGCGTATTCTGTAATTCTATTAATGGGATAAATGTGTCCAACTAGTGTCTCAAAGTCATGAGTTTTTCTTAAAATGTTTCCATCACCTCAGCACTCACCTCCAGTTCCCTCCATCTAGAAACCATTTCCAGTGATGATGCTATTTCCTGTGATGGCAGTCCCAACCAATACACATCACTTTCCCCTGCCCTCTCCACCCGTGCACCAACCAGGGAAGATGGAAGCAGAAAATGAGAGGCAAAGGGCAAATTAGATGTGCTAATATTCCCCTTTAATAACCTGACACAGTAGAATTACAGTGGCTTTATGTTGGCCACAGACTTCCAGGAGTCACTGGAGAGGCAGAGTAGAATTCATTTGTTAGCCAGGCCCTCATAGACAACAATGGGATCAGCAGTGTCCCTATTACTTTTATTACTACCATTAGCATTGGTGGGATTGGTGGTGCGGAATGGGACAACTCGCTGCAAGCACCTCGCCATGGGACACCATGGGATACAGATAAAAGTCCCCAAGCTCAGAATGATGTGTCTCTGTGTGTGTAACAATGGCGCTTGCTTAGCCTGCCTTTTGGGGTGTGTGTGTGCTGGAAAGTGAGGCAAGGAAGCCTTTGGAGAAGGATTGCAGGTGGGCTATGTGGAGTGATTGTTCTGGGCTGGATGCTTCAGAGGGAAGACCCTTCGCAGCGATGACCGTTGGGAGCGAGTCGCCCTGTCACCCTCCCTGCTTGCCCCTCTCCCTGCCTGGGAACAGTCAGGGTCCAGTGCAGAATGCTGAAGGAGAGCTCCCTCTCCCCAAACCTGGGCATGATCGGCAGCTCACCAGCTTGGATGTGGATAAAAATCCCCAAGCTCAGAATGGTGTCTCTCTCTGTGTGTGTAACAATGACTCCTGCTTAGCCCGCCTTTTGCGGGGTGTATGCCTGGAAAGCGAGGCAAGGAAGCCTTCGGAGAAGGAGTGCAGGCTGGCAGGAACTTTTGCCTCCCTTAAGCCGGACCAGCTTTGGAAACCAGAGTGGAAGACCCAGGCTCACGGCAAGTTGTCCCTGCGGCGAGGTGGCCAGGCGAGGTGGCAACAGCGAGTTGTCATAGACCCTTGGTGGTGGTGGCAGCTTTATTAGCTTTTACTTAAAAACCAGACATACAAGGCAGTTGATCCTAAAAGAAAAAGGCTGATCCAGCCCCTCCCCCTTAAGCCACAATACCTGGGGTCAAGTGGAGGCAGCTGAGCATCTTGCTCCAGCCCTCAAGTGCCTCCCTCATTTAATAGTTGCAGTCAGAAACCTTGGTGCCCAGCAGGGGAGGAAAGGAGAATCAAGTGGCCTGCAGATCCTGCAGCTGAATAACACTGTACTGCAAGCAGCAAATGCCAGAGCACATAGGGAACCTTCTGCTCTTAACTGCAAAACCACAGCTCTCAGAAAGACTGATGGGCACCAGGAATGGGGTCTCACACAGTCAGGACCAGGTGGTTAACCCAACACAGTGGGTGGGACAAAGAAGCAACAGCAACCTCACCCTCGCCCCACAGCAGCACAGAGAGAGAGCAGTGAGGGAGGTATAAGGATCTAGTGAGACAGTGGCTGCTGAAGACCCAGGCTGGCAGGGGGCGGGGGGGGGGGGAGATGGAAGGGGACCCCTGCCAATTCCTGACTCCTGTGCCCCCTTGATGGCTGATGGCAGTGGTGTTGGCAGAGTCCCTTAGAAAAACAAGAAGGGAGATGAGGGGAGGGGGAGCAAATTTGTGCCTGGAGCTGGTCAGTTCTATTTGAGGCAGCGCTCAAAGTAGGTGGAACCAATGTAGCCGCCCCGCATCGAGCGCTGGACGTTCTGCTCAAACAGGCGTCTGTTGTTCTGGAGGACTTCAGCAGCCTCTTTGTTCAAGGGGTCTTCAGGGTTTGGCTCCTAGAGGGGGAAAAGAACATCATTAAATGCCAGTCTTGTTGCAGTTTAAGGATGAGGACCTTGAATGAGGACAAGGAGTCCATTTTAATCAGGCTGTAAGAATAAGTGACAGCATCTTATTCCTATCTTAGATTCTTTAATTATCCCCTAAAAAGTCAGTTTTCATCCACTTTGCCCTGTATTTGCCAACTAGCATAAGCACTACTCTAACCCTAACCCTAACCCTTCCTAATTTATTGGGCTGTAAAAGTGAGGGCAGGAGAATTGTACATTGAGACTTGTAAGACTGATGTCAGCCTTAGACCAGACAGAAAGTATCACCAGATAAGCTAATTCTATTTTATTGTAAAACTACATTAAAAGAATCTTGCAAGTCTCAAAGTATAATTTTCCCACTGTCATCTTTACAGCCTGATAATTTAGGGAGGTTCCCCCCAGAGCCTTTTGCTCCGCCCTCTGTATGCAGCTGTGGCTTATGCGCCCTCTTTTCTGTTTGTTCTCTAGACAGCTTCTCTTCGCCCACATATCATTATACCAATCAACTCAAAACTGTAAGACGAACCAGACCCCCAAAATATGGAAGTTACCTTTGTGATGAAATGGAACTGCTTTTTGGAAGACAATCTTTCTTTTTGCCAATAGATTAGAAAGTTAAAAGCACAGAGGAATTTTTGTACTACTTGTCATATAATCTGTACAAGTCAGGCTGTACAAAAATTCAATTTTATACATTTAAAAATACATATATTGTTTATATTTCTTTTAAAAAGTCATGCCACTTTATAATAACCTGATTTTAATTATACTTCGATGCTCTATAGATATATCAAAAATATTAAAACCCAATCCATCCATCTTCTTTAAAATGGTGATTAAAGCTTACTTTTATAGGTGAAAAAGGACACTATGTTATTAATACAATAAGTCATTAAGCATTAACACAATAGGTTATGGAGTGCCCTTTTCATATAAACCATGAATTTTTAGGCCAAAGGAACATAATCTGTTCTAAGCATTCCAAATTGTATTTCTCAAATTGAAATGACAAAAGTAGAAAAATATTAAATGTATTTGATATAAAATCTTTATTATATACAAGCAAAATATTTATATTTTGCCCCAGCCCCACTAACATTTTGGTGTGTGGTCCCAGCATGCCACTTCAAGTTCAAGAGTATCGCACAATCACATGGATATTTACTTCTTATGCCATAATGAATTACTGTCTGGGTTAATAATTAAAAGTCTCAGTAAGTGGAACATTCTGAATTGTCAAATTTATGATGCCACCTTGGGAATACAGGGTTCCAAATATTATTTCTTTAATTTCTAATTTATTCCATAAAAATAAATGCAGTGATGTAATATTCACTGAACATAGTGTTTCTTAGTTAATGTGCTTAGGATCATGCTAAGACACTATATTGCAAAACAGGAGGGAGAAGACAAAAGGGTTTTGAGATCATATTCTTGGATAGTATAGTAAAGTCCCATTTTGTTGCAAAAAAATGCTTTAAGGAGCTGTGGTGGCGCAGTGGTTAGAATGCAGTATTGCAGGCTAACTGCCCACAGCCAGGAGTTCAATCCTGACTGGCTCAAGTTTGACTCAGTTTTCCATCTTTCCAAGGTCGGTAAAATGAGGACCCAGATTGTTGGGGGCAATATGTTGACCTTTGTAAACTGCTCAGAGAGTGCTGTAAAACATTATGGAGTGGTATATAAGTCTACGGGCTATTACTATTAATTGTGAGTAGTCAAGTTTCTTCAGGAAACAATAGTATTAGAAAGCTAAAAACTTCATTTAAATCACTCTACTTAAATGCAAACATTCTCACATTAGCCACGCCCTATAAAGTTTTCCAAGAGTTTTATTTTGCAGATATTATCAAGTACAGTCTTGTGTACAGGCAAATTCCCATTCCATCTGGTAGACAGCACATCAGACATATCTTCCCAAAATGTAATGACACAAACTTGCTTTTATTTCATTCACTATCCCTCTAACCCAGTATACCAGATTCCTCAGGAGCACGCTGTGCTTTGCCTTCTGTATCATTTCTCCCCCAATCTTACATTCATTCTTCCTGCTCAGACTGAGAAGGATGATAGTGCTCCAGCCTTAATGTCATTGCTTCACACCTTCTTTCCACATATACTTACCAAGAAGAGATACTGCAGGCCATAAATTATAGAGTTTATTGTTAGTACAGGTTTCCAGTCCTCTCTGTGGGCCAGAAAAATAATTTAAAAAATGAGCACGGGGTCAGGAAAGTTTACCCAACTAAAAAAATAACAAAATAATCTTGTTTTAGATTCACATTGTTAAAAAAAAGCTTTATGAAGATTGAGCCAAACTGAAATGTTTAATATCCCAAATCCTTTAAAAAATGAAGTCAACAGTTCTTAGAATCAGACCTTTGAAATATAAGACACATTTTAATTACATTTTCATGGTCCCACTGGCAATATCCCAAAACTAAAATTATTGACAAGCCTCTTTCGGGATTTTTTTTCCTTATCGTCCTTTTAATTATAAAGGCATAACAGGATTTAAAACAAAAACAAAAAACAAATATGTTCAACATTCCAAAATAAAGTCAGCAGTGTTCAGAAATACACCCACTAGAATGGAAGATTGCCTTCCTTAATCCATACTGTCTACGGCTGAGGGCAGTTCCAGTTCAATACATGCTGAGGGCACCAGGTTTGGCATGATTGCTGCAGGCTCTTTTCCACTCTTTAGTGTAGCTAGTTTCATAAACACAAAACTATAATGGATTGTTTGGTTTTGTCTGTGTTACATGAATACAACCAACATATCCATGGCTTGGCACAGAAGTCAACAATTTTTGAAACCTGGCAGTCACACTTAACATTTTGTGTGCAAACCAAGGGCCACAATGGATGGGCAATGATGCAGTGGGTGATGCTAATTTTTTCTTAAAAAATTAAATTGTGGTAAAATGTAGGACTTGCAGTAAAGTTTTATGTCTTTGCCTTAAGATGGTAAGAAACTGTGCCACCAATTTTCAGCAATTGTCAAGAAGACTCTGGGGACCACAGAGAAAGAGTTCATAGGCAAAGGTTTGCCTGCTCATTATTTCCTATGATCTGTGAATCATGCTTTATTCAGTAAATGTAGTTGAGCAGTCAGTGAGTGAATACATGTTTATACAAGCATTTCACTCACTTCAAAAAGAAAATATTTTATAAGTTGTCTGATACTTTAAGAACAATATTTGTTCTTAAAACTTCCTCTAATCCTGCAAGGAAGAAAATAATAGGAATGAAAAGAGAATGTACAGGTAGTCCTCGACTTACAACAGTTCATTTAGTGACCTAAGTTACAATGGCACTGAAAAAACTGACTTATGACCAGTTTTCACACTTACAACACCCCCATGGTCACATAATCAAAATTCAGATGCTTGGCAAGTGGTTCATATTTATGACGGTTGCAGGTTCCTGGGGTCACATGATCCCCTCTTGCAATCTTCTGACAAGCAAAGTCAATGGGGAATCCAGATTCACTTAACAACCAAGTTACTAACTTAACAAATGCAATGATTCACTTAACAACTGTGGCAAGAAAAGTCGTAAAATGGGGCAAATTCACTTAACAAATGTTTCACTTAGCAACATAAATTTTGGGCTCAATTGTGGTCATAACTCAAGGACTACCTGTATTAGAACAACAGAACATGTTTTGTACCTGAGGATATTTAGGCAAACATTGCCTTCTAAATCTATGTTTGGGTGATATACCATAGTCTCACATTTGACTTTTGGGGGGTCATGCGGGTAACCTTGCCCCACCTGCAAATAAAACACAAAACAGAGACACACTGTCAGTTTTTTTATGTTCATTATGGTCCATTCAATATTCTTTCCAAAAATATGGGGCCATCCACATAGCGATCTAAGGCTTTCCCATTCTTCACTAATTTCCTGCCAGTAGATTTTGGGTTTTGCCATATCTCAATGGTTGTTATTGTTGTTCAGTCGCTAAGTCATGTCTGACTCTTCACAACCCCATGGACCATAGCACGCCAGGCCCCCGTTCTCCACTGCCTCCGGGAGTTTGCCCAAATTCACGTTCATCTCAATGTTACAAAAGTTAAATTATATTTTGAAGTATACAATGCCCCAAACTAGAATGGGGAAACAGGAGAGGAGTTCTTGCTTCTCTATGTTTACAATGTAACGTGTCCAGATAATCGATGTCCACTATTCAATTTTACGAAGATTTCAAAATGTGAAGTATTTGTTAGCAGGGCTGTTTCAATTACATTCTTTCTTTGTTTTAAGAACTTGATTGTAGAGCAATACGAAAACAGTTGCTACAACTGAGTTGCTGAGATTATGAGCTCCAAATCCTTGTGAGTACAAACACTGACAAGGATCCAAATGACAACCATAGAGTAAAATAATGAACCATGCATACTACTCTGAAAATTCAGAAGGATGCAATAAAAATGCAATTGTTTCAAAGACAGTAGCTTTTTTGCATCATGCCTTAGTGCTAAAGGCAGGAAACTTAAATACTTTCAATGAATTGAAAGTACTGGGTAGTTTTGAAAACTTTCCAAGATCCTTCCCATAAGAATCCTTCCCTCTAATCACTTTATTTAAAACTATTTTAATACTTCATTTTTGTCTCTTCTTGGGAAGGAGAGACTTGGAATTCTGCATGGAATTCTCAGCAGAAACTCGAATATTAGACCTTTTCCTTTCTCTTCTGACAAACAGCCAAAAAATATATACATCCTAATTTCTACTGATAGTTTTGACTCACTGAGCAGATTTTTAACAAAGTTAAGAACTGCCAAAGGCAGAAATGGCAGATGTTGCCACACCATGAGGTTTTTCTGCTTTCTTAATCTCCAGTTAAAGAGACAGATTTTCTAAAAACTTACACACTCCATTTTGGGCTGTTGGGCTGTTATATTCAAATACATTTCAACACTCCATTTTTTTCTCCATTAGCATTATTTTAACCCAATTGTCTTTAGGTTTTCATAGAATCACTTTTTCCCCTACAGTGTATACATATTTTACCCTAAGCATTTTTATTAGAAAGATTGGCAAAAGTTCTAAGCAATTTTGGGTTGTCCTGTGCTTTAAGCAACCTGCGTATTCAGACATGTATTAATATTAATTACTACTGGATTTTCTTTCAATGAAATTTGAGGCTATTGGGATGTCAATACATATCTATGAAGTACTGTACATACTGAGGATAGACTAACCTGTATACAACCAAATCATTAGAAGGCTATGGAATAGCTAGCAAGCAAACCAGCCTATATTTCAGCCATGCAATATATCAAGGAAGCAATTTCTTCAGGTATTTTTAAGAAAAAAACTATAATAATACAATCTGATTTCTAATCTCATAATTTGTGCACAAAGTTGTGAAATCACATAGATGGTTGTCACCAAGATGCATCTACACCTCAGACCATTTTGGGGACATGTCATTTGAAGCGGAATGATATTTTAATTGTAGCAAACCACTATCAAATAATACACGATATCCATATCAAGTTACTGTGTGCACCAAGAAAAGTCAGACATCACATAAAGTTAAAAAAGGAATGGGGAAAATTAGATACATACAGAAAGTAGATCTAAGAAGAAGAAAAAGAGCGTGGGAAAAGAGAACCTACTGGTATAAAGCTAAAAGAAAGAAGGGAAAGAAGTTAAGGAGATGGGGATGGAGGAAATATATATACAAAAACGAAATAGTCGTGAAATTAAAAGGAAATGGATGATGGTATTGAAATATTATAGAAATGTTTTTTTATTCATTTTCTTTTCCTCTTTATAATTATATTAGATTTAATTGTGATAATGTTAATTGTCTAGAATTTTGATATGTATAATCAATATAATTATTTTATTAAGAGTTAAGAATGTTTTGTTCTTTCTATATAGATTAATATTGCTTAAGAATTAAAGGATTTGGAATCGTAGATAAAACAATGATATTAATATGAGAAGTATGAATGATAAACATGATTATTAGAGTTTAAG
Source organism: Diadophis punctatus similis (assembly GCA_023053685.1). Classification (NCBI taxonomy): domain Eukaryota; kingdom Metazoa; phylum Chordata; class Lepidosauria; order Squamata; family Dipsadidae; genus Diadophis; species Diadophis punctatus. The sequence goes on from JALIGW010000076.1 coordinate 1,834,401, forward strand.
GGAAATTATTTAAATGTTAAAAATAAAGAAGGCATATTATGATTGTTTACTACTTTTATTAATATAGAAAAAATTTTAAGCTGAGAATTTAAAAATTAAATGATCTGGATAATTTTTTTTCTTTATTATTATTTTTTCCCCTTTTCTTTTCTGCTTTGTGATTTGTTTAAATATAAGAGATGGATGAATAAATAATGGTGTTAGATTAATTTTTTGATTTAATTTAATTAAATACCTGTATTGATGCAGGAAATAAAGAATTAGAAAGAAAGGAAATGAATTTAAATGTTAAAAATAAAAAAGGTATATTATGATTGTGTATTATTCCTATACATGAGATTTGTTTAAATGCAAAATTTTAAAAAATGTATTATTTTAAGAGTTGAATATTTAATTGAATAACTTAGAAAGAATTTTGATTATTAGTATGTGAAATTGAAATGTACAATTGGGCATTTAGTTTTGACAGAATAGAGGATAAGAAACATAAACGATGAATAGAGACTAAAGAAGATGAGGAAGCAACATGGCTTAAAATTAAGAAGCAGGAGAAAGAATAACTATCTTGGGAAGTTAAGCTATTAGCGGTTAATTTGGAAGGAAATTTTGAAATTAACTGGTGAATATCCCAGATGACAAAACTAGATTTTTTTTCTTTTGTAATATTGAAATAGCAGCACATATCTAGAATAAAATATTATATATAAAGAAATGACATAATAATAGACTTTTTTTTTAGAAGAGGTATGATTAATTTAAATTTGAGATTATATCATCAGTCTGTTAAATGTAAGATGAACTAGTATAAAGAGTACTCAGGGAAAGGCAAAGAGGGTGAAAGAGGAAGTAGAAGGAGGAGGAAGAGAAGGGGTAGAGAGAGGTAGAGGAGGAGTGAAGGAGTAAGAAAGTAGGAGGAGAAGATGGAGATAGAGAGAGTGGAGTGTAATAGAAAAAAGTAGAACAGACTGATGATTGATGATGTAAGTGTTGAAGAAGATATTGATTTTTGAATGATTGAGTACAATGTAGAACTATGTATTTTATTGTGATACTTTGAGATATATGTGTATTGAGTTGTATATGAAGATGTGGAGAAAAAATAAAAAAATTCTTGAAAAAAAAGTCAGACATATAGTATTGCCCCATTAGATGTCTTAGAGAAGAGACAGATTGCTTACCTTAAAACTGAACACAAACTTCCCGCCTTTATAGAATCCCTGTAAGGCAAACATTGGACAGTTTAAGCAAGTATGGCTCCAAACAGAAGGAAACAACTCTCAGAAAGATCAGTTGTGGGAAAATGGGAGGTGGGCAGCATTAAGGTTACAACAAAGTAATTCACTTTCCAATCCATCAACCCAATCTATCAACTTCCCCACGTTTGTCACTTCAGCATACATCTACTTCACACTTCCAAATTCTGGAAATACAGTCAGCTACCCAACCTAGAATAGGCTTAAAAGATACAGAAGATGGAGAATTCTTTTTTTAAAATACCGTATTTTTCGGCGTATAAGACGCACCTTTTTGCCCCCCAAAAGAGGGTGGAAATGTCAGTGCGTCTTATACACCGAATACAGCAATTTTTAGCCTCCCGAAGCCCCGCCCCCGCATCCAATTCTTGCAAAAAAAGGGCCTTTTTTTTTACAATAATGGGGGGTTTGCCTTCCCCCCACCCCCAGGACTGCTCTGCAGGCTTCCCAGATCCTTTGCATGCCATTTTTGCAAAAAAAGAGCAAAAAACGGGCCATTTTTTGCAAAAAGTGGGGCGTTTTTGCCTTCTAATTACCCCATCTAGCATGACTGGAGGAGGAATTCTGGGAGTTGAAGTCCACTAGTCTTAAAGCTGTCAAGTTTGAAGTTTGTAAAAAGTATACATGGTTGTAAAAAGTGTACATGGTTGTAAAAGGTATTCTGCTACACTGGTATTTTATTAAATAATATATTACTGCACCAGTAATATTGGTTTAGAATACTTTTTTCCTTGTTTCCCTCCTCTAAAATCTAGGTGCGTCTTATACTCCGGTGCGTCTTATACTCCGAAAAATACGGTAAGTTTTTTATTTTTAAAACAAAACATATACCGTATTTTTCGGAGTATAAGACGCACCTTTTTACCCCCAAAAAGAGGGTGAAAATTTGGGTGCGTCTTATACACTGAATGTAGCCACACACCCCCAGCCACCCCCCACCCTTTGGCCTCTGTCTTCCAGCAATTTACCTGTTTGCAGCAAAGAGGGAAGAGCCTGTAAAGCCAAGCAAGTCACTAGCAGCTTCCCGACCTACAGCTGATTTGCCACGTGCTAAAATGAAAATGAAACTGAAACTGCAAAGAGGCAAATAGCTGGGAGAGACATGCAGATTTTTATTTTCTGCTGAACTGGATGAAAGGGGGTAAGTGAATAACTATAAATGTCTGTAGAATGTTCACATTATTAGACTTATTTTTTAAAGACTGCTTTATTATTGTTCTATTGTTTTATTATTGTATCTATTGTTCTTTTATTAAGTCTTATCTAGTGGCGATAAGGGCAGCAAAACTATCTCATTTTTCCACTCTTATTGCATCCGCAGATTCTCGCCCAAACGCTTTGTTTAGGGTGACTCGCTCCCTCCTTGCTAAAGGGAGGAGCGAGGAACACTTGCAAGGTAGAGCTGAGGAATTTGCTCAGTTTCTGACGGATAAAGTCGCTCAGATTCGGTCGAACCTGGACTCTGGCTTGACAGAGTCCATTGAGTTGACAGGGGCAAGTCTTAGTCCAGCGTTATGGGAGGAGTTTGAGCCAGCCACTCCTGATGACGTGGACAAGGCTGTGGGTGCAACGAGCTCTTCCACCTGTTTATTGGACCCGTGCCCCTCCTGGCTAGTTTTGGCCAGCAGAGAGGTGGCACGTGGCTGGATACAGGCGGTGATCAACGCTTCTTTTAGGGAGGGATCCGTACCGCAGCCATTAAAGGTTGCGGTGGTGAGACCCCTCCTTAAGAAGCCTTCCCTGGATCCGGCGGATTTGAAGAACTTTCGTCCGGTCTCCAACTTACCTTTTATAGGTAAAGTTGTTGAGAAGGTGGTAGCTTTTCAGCTTCTTCGGTTATTGGAGGAAACTGATCATCTAGATTCCTTTCAATCGGGTTTCAGGCGCGGCTACAGTACAGAAACTGCCTTGGTCGCCCTGATGGATGATCTCTGGCGAGCCTGGGATGGGGGTTACTCTTCCATCCTGGTGCTACTTGACCTCTCAGAGGCTTTCGATACCATCGACCATGGTATCCTTCTGCATCGTCTCGGTGAGTTGGGAGTGGGAGGCACCGTTTTACGGTGGTTCTCCTCTTACCTCGCCGATAGGATGCAGTTGGTGTTAACAGGAGGACAGAGGGGTCTTGTGGGGTGCCTCAGGGTTTGGTCCTCTCGCCCATCCTGTTTAACATTTACATGAAACCGCTGGGGGAGATCATCTGCCAACACGGGGTGAGTTTTCAACAGTACGCTGATGACACCCAGCTGTACATTTCCACCCCGTGTCAATTCAGGGAGGCAGTGGATGTAATGTGCCGATGCCTGGACGATGTCAGGATCTGGATGGGGAGGAACAGGCTCAAGCTTAACCCCGACAAGACTGAGTGGCTCTGGATATTGCCTCCTAAGGACTATGTCGACTCTCCCTCCTTGGTTCTTGAGGGAGAAAAACTAACTCCCTCGGAACGGGTTCGCAATTTGGGAGTTCTCCTAGATCCACAGCTTAAATTAGACCAACATCTAACAGCTGTGGCTAGGGGAGCCTTTGCACAGGTTCGCCTGGTGCACCAATTGCGACCATACTTGGAGAAGGAGGCTCTACTCACGGTCACTCATGCCCTTGTCACCTCTCGATTGGACTACTGTAATGCGCTCAACATGGGGCTACCCTTGAAGAGTATCCGGAGACTTCAACTGGTGCAAAGTGCGGCTGCGCGTGCTGTGGTGGGTGTCTCAAGATACACCAACGTAACACCCATACACCGCCAACTGCACTGGTTGCCCATTGGTCTCCGGGTGCAATTCAAGGTGTTGATCATCATCTTTAAAGCCCTATATGGCTTAGGTCCAGGTTACCTTCGGGACCGCATCCTACCTCATACTTCCCTTCGACCGGTCAGGTCCCACAGAGTGGGTCTCCACCAGGTCCCGTCAACCAAACAATGCCGGCTGGCGGGGCCTAGGGGGAGGGCCTTCTCTGTGGGGGCCCCCGCTCTCTGGAACCAACTACCCCCAGAGATCCGAATTATCCCCACCTTGCTGGCCTTCCAAAAAGCCATCAAGACATGGCTTTTCCTGTAGGCGGGGTGACTGAGACAATTTTACATCCTAAGTCTCCCCCATGTATGTATGATTTTATATGTCTTTTATAATTCTTTTTAATAGTTTTTAAATTTTATAATGTTTAGTTGTTCTTCAAATGTTGTACGCCGCCCTGAGTCCTCAGGGAGTAGGGCAGCATATAAGAGCACTAAATAAATAAATAATAAATAAACAAATAGAGCCAGGGGTCTCCAACCTTGGCAATTTTAAGACTTGTGGACTTGAACTTGCAGAATTCCACAGCCAGCTTTGCTGGCTGTGGAATTCTGGGAGTTGAAGTCCACAAGTCTTAAAATTGCCAAGGTTGGAGATCCCTGTAAATCTAGACAACTCAACAAAATAACGAAGCTTTTTAAAATAAATGCTTGCTCTGAAGAGGCCCAGTGCTATTGTATCTTCTTTTAAATAATAGAGAATAATGTATACTTCCAGAAATTTTAATTTTAACAGCTCTGTACAAGTATAGTCTGAAATGTAACAGTGTCCTGTTTAGTATTAGAGTTTAGTTACCTTGGAGTAGATCTATTTAAATAATTGGGAGGAGTTAGTGTGACTACATTTAAGAAAACTTTCTGGCATAATGTACATTTCTCCAATTCTTTGCTATTTCTATGGGTCAAGCACACATGCACAGAAATACACAGCAAACAGTGTATATCATCTGTGCTATTTGCTGTTTGGCAAATTGCTTGGAGGCAGAGGCCTTTTTTCCTTGTTTTCCTCCCCCAAAACTAAGTTGCGTCTTATACTTCTGTGCATCTTATACTCCGAAAAATACGGTACATCTTTTATGGAGAAAGTGATGTCCGGATCCTTTCTCTTACATAATTGCTTATCCATAGTCAATAATACATCTCATTTCCAATTTCAGCCATATTCTTCTTTTTCCACAATTTTTCATCCTTGTTAATTTTTTTCTTATACATGCTTTTTATCACATATCACTATATGCCCATATCATATTCTCTATTTCTCCAAACACCTTTTAAGTTTCCCTTCCAGTTCTTTCTTCCAGTTCTTTCATCCTCCATATTTACATCTTAAATTAATTTTATAATCAAACACCAATATTAATTTCAGTTCCAGTTTCATCTACTGAAGTACCATCATCTATAGCACAATTCATCTTATTTCAATTTTACATCTATAAAAAAATCATTTTTCCACAATTTTAGTAGTAGTACAATTCAATTTCTTCTCAAAAAAATTCAATATCACTATACCATTATACACCCTTAATTTCTTATCTTATTTAACAATCCATTTATTTACCCATTTCTCAATATTAGCTCATTTCACTTTACAGTCACAGTTAATCCCATTTTCTATTTCCAATTTTATCTTTAAAATATTTTACTATTTATTTTATTTTTATTTATTAATGAGATTTATATACCGCCTCATAGTGCAAGCACTCTCTAAGCGGTTTACACCATTAAGCAATGTATATATTTTACATTGCCCCCAACAATCTGGGTCCTCATTTTACCTACCTCGGAAGGATGGAAGGCTGAGTCAACCCTGAGCCGGTGAGATTTGAACAGCTGAACTCAAATGATCAGTCAGCTAAAGTAGCCTGCAGTACTGCTCTCTAACCGCTGTACCACCTCGGCTCATTTATAACATAAATCATCTTGTATCTATTTTCAGTTTAACATACAAAAAAAAGAAGAAAACCATCTTTCCACTAATTAACAATTTAAAATTTATAGTACTAGTACAATTCTATTCAATCCTACTACGTCTACCCCTACAAAACCTATTTTTCTTCCTCCCTTCTTAATCTTCCCTTTTTTTTAACCATTATCTCTTGGTCTCTCTAACATTCCCTTCTGTATTAATTTTCTGTCTGCTTTTTTATCCCTTTCTCTTGATTTCTTTTTCCCTTTTTTTAGTTTTATATGTATTATATCTTTTCTTTTGAATCTTTCTAATCACCTTTCGATCAATTGTTTGTGTGACCCTTTCCAGAATTTTTCTTCTTTTCTTCTTGTTGTTTCCCTTTTCACCTTCTATCTGTTTCTTTTTTGAGGAGCGTTTCCCCTTTTCCTTCTCTCTTCCTTCCTTAACGCTGTAAATCTCAATGAGATTATCTAGCTGAATTTCATTTCTATCTTCTTTTTGCTCATTATTCTCTTCATGATTCTCATTTGTATTCTCTTTTACAAACTCTTCTATCTAAGATGGAGAATTCTTAGCTGCGCAAGCAAAGAAGCAAAAATGGTAGCAGACAGACAGGACATCATACTCAGAAGAGAACAGAGTCTTTATTTGCTAATGTTCTGAATTCTGAGTATCTGTGATAACCAGAAACCTTGTCTAAAAAAGTAAAAAAAACCAAACCAGAATCAGGCAAAGCTAGAAAGTTTCCATTGTGAGCCTTGAATGGGATTGCGCTTCAATATTCTGGACTGGAGAGCAATTTGGGAGGGTTTCTTCCCAAGGAAAGCTGTCACACAGATCCATCTTGTGTACATTTTGGACTGAGAAGTCCTCCAGACAATTATTCATGTTTGGATATTTCATGTGGATGTACAAAATGTGCTCAACATGAGTTTGCTCTTGAAGACTACTCCATTTTGGACATGCTATGGGGTGCCCATATAACACCTCAGCTCTGTGAGCTGCACTGGACACCAGTGGGCTTCCAGATGTTATTCAGGTGTATAGGGCCTACCTATCTGAGGAATAACCCTATAGTGTCTACAAGTTCTGTTTGAGCTGAAAAAGTTGGCATGCTTCAGGTCCCATTGATTAAACAATGTCATCTGATGGGAACCAGGAAGGGCACCTTCTGTGTTGTAGCACCTACCTTCTGGCACAGCATCATCCCAGAGATTTATATTCCTCTTACCCTGGCCTCATTCAAATGAGCCCAGAGCCCTGGTTGCGCAATGGAAGAACCCTGGTGGCGCAGTGGCGGAATGGGACAATTTGGCACAGCCAGCTCGCCACTGCCAAGTTGCCTCTGCCAACTCACTGCAGGGACAACTTACCACAGATGGCCGGAGGGAGAGCTGGGTGGGCAGAGTGCAGGGCAGCGGCTTCCCATTTTCACACCCCTTGCTGCCAACGAGCGGTTCCAGGATGAAGAGGCTTGGGACGGCGGTGGTGGCAGGGCAGACGGCAGCAGCGATGGACGGGGCGTGTGGTGGGGGCTTCCCATTTTCACACCCTGCTGCCATGCCCCAAGCTGAAGAGGTCGGGGATGGTGGCGGCGGGCAGGGTGGGGGTAGCCCCATTTTCACAACCCTCGCTGCCACAGCGAGCTATGGACCAAAAAGGCTGGGGACAGTGGTGGCAGCGGTATGTGTAGAAAATGGGATGGCCCCAGCCACTGCCACCTCCCTGCTGCCCTCCCCGCCCACCACCGCCGTCCCTGGCCACTTTGGCCCAGAGCCTGGTGGCAGTGGCAGCGGGTGTGAAAATGGAAAGCTCCTAGCCGCTGCCACCGCTCTGCCCACCCACTCTCTTGCCTGACCTACTTTCCCTCCAGCCGCCCACTGTGAGTTGTCCTGCGGTGACTTGGCAGCAATGAGCTGGGCATGCTGAGTTGTCCTATATCTGTGTAGTGGTTAGAATGCAGTATTGCAGGCTAACTCTGCCCACAGTCTTGAGTTTGACCCTGACGGGGCTTGAGGTTGACTCAGCCTTCCATGGTTGGTAAAATGAGGATCCAGATTGTTGGGGGCAATATACTGACATTGTAATTCACTCAAGAGAGTACTGTAAAGCACTATAGAGAGGTATATACCGTATTTTTCGGAGTATAAGACGCACCTTTTTACCCCCCAAAAGAGGGTGAAAACTTGGGTGTGTCTTATACACCAAATGTAGACCCACCCACCCCCACCCTTTGGCTTCTGTCTTCCAGCAATTTACCTGTTTGCAGCAAAGAGGGAAGAGCCTGTAAAGCCAAGCAAGTCACTAGCAGCTTCCCGACCTACAGCTGACTTGCCACCTGCTAAAATGAAACTGAAACTGAAACTGCAAAGAGGCAAATAGCTGGGAGAGACACGCAGATATTTTTTTTTGCTGAACTGGATGGAAGGGGGTAAGTGAATAACTATAAATGTCTGTAGAATGTTCAAATTATTAGACTTATTTTTTAAAGACTGCTTTATTATTGTTCTAGAACCAGGGGTCTCCAACCTTGGCAATTTTAAGACTTGTGGACTTCAACTCCCAGAATTCCACAGCCAGCTTTGTTAGCTTTGCTGGCTGTGGAATTCTGGGAGTTGAAGTCCACAAGTCTTAAAATTGCCAAGGTTGGAGATCCCTGTAAATCTAGACAACTCAACAAAATAAAGAAGCTTTTTAAAATAAATGCTTGCTCTGAAGAGGCCCAGTGCTATTGTATCTTCTTTTAAATAATAGAGAATAATGTATACTTCCAGAAATTTTAATTTTAACAGCTCTGTACAAGTATAGTCTGAAATGTAACAGTGTCCTGTTTAGTATTAGAGTTTAGTTACCTTGGAGTAGATCTATTTAAATAATTGGGAGGAGTTAGTGTGACTACATTTAAGAAGACTTTCTGGCATAATGTACATTTCTCCAATTCTTTGCTATTTCTATGTGTCAAGCACACATGCACAGAAATACACAGCAAACAGTGTATATCATCTGTGCTGTTTGCTGTTTACTGTTTGGCAAATTGCTTGGAGGCAGAGGCCTTTTTTCCTTGTTTTCCTCCCCCAAAACTAAGGTGCGTCTTATACTTCAGTGCGTCTTATACTCTGAAAAATATGGTAAGTGTAACTGCTATTCCTATTGCTAACACTAGCCCTTAAAGCCAGGCTCTGCCCCAAGGCCTTGGGTCATGTTGAGTGTCAGGTCCCTTATGGGTATACAGTATGGTTGAGAAGGGGTTGGTTTTATTTTCTCAGGATATTTACTATTTTTGTTCTATTGTTGTTAATTTGTTTTTAATATCGTACTCTTCCCAGAGTCATCATTGAGTCAGGCAGCTTTACAAATGTGATAAATATTTCAAGTTTCTAAATTTTACATATGCAGCATGATCACTAAAAGCAAAACAATGAACTGGTGACTCATCAGCTCAATCTGAATGTACACAAGCCATTGCAAGGCAACTTTCCTCCTATAATACAGTGTTTCCCCGAAAATACGACATGCCCTGATAATAAGCCAAATCGGGCTTTTCAGCGCATACACTAAAATAAGCCCCCGCCCCGAAAATAATCCCAACTACTTACACGCATGCGCAGCCGATCCCCGCCATTTCCCCTGGTTGATTGCGGCATCCCCTCGCTTAGCCACCCGCCCCCTTTAGGGATGCAATTTGCGGGTGGCAGGTGGGGCAGGCGAGAAGCACATCTTACCTTTCCAGCTCCATCAGACGGAGCGACGGAGCTGGAAATGTAAGACGCGCGTCTTGCTTCTCCTCCACCCCAACTGCGACCCCCCTCGATAAAGAGACAGCGGGGAAGGGAAGCAGCCATGCTGCTGTTGCCATTGGGGCAGGGTGGGACGTGTTGAGCCGCGAGACGCGTGTCTTACCTGAGACTTGCAGCTCCGTCGTGTTCCTTGCCGTTGTGTCCAGGGACACATGTTGTAAAAAAAACTTCTCGCAGGTCCAAAAAGTTTGATTGAACTTGCGAGAAGTTTTTCTTTTACAACGTGTGTCCCTGGACACAACGGCGAGGAACGCGACGGAGCTGGAAAGGTAAGACACGCATCTCGCTTCTCGCCCGCCCCACCTGCCACCCCTCCAATTGCATCCCTAAAGGGGGCAGGTGGCTAAGCGAGGGGCAGGTAGCCCTGCCATGTCCGGCGACGGGGGGGAAGAAACCGCAAGAGGAGCCACGTCTCGCTTCTCCCCCGCACCACCTGCCACCCCCCTCGATAAAAGATGCCAGAAATGAGTCTTTGTGAGACTCGTCGCGCCACATCTGTCTCATGGAGCAGGACTCTGAAAGGCTTGTGCCGTTGCACGCACGAACAGCAGCAAAGCCGCGAGGTTCGACATACCAGCGCAAAGCTGCTCGGCCGGCGCGAAGAACAGGGAGGGGAGGCGGAGGGACATCCGCTCCCATGCTCGCCGCCTCCTGCACCCCAAAAATAATAAGACCCCCCCCCAATAATAAGGCCAAGCCCTTATTTTGGGGTTCAAAAAAATATAACACATGTCGTATTTTCGGGGAAACACGGTATTCAAATAACATGAATCACAATTGAAATTTGCAGACTTTTTTGTCTCTTGCCTTGAATAAACAAAATAGCAAAAGCCACTTTATAATGAACATATGCCAACAGGTTTATGATTCATGTCACCAAATGGCAACTGCAAACAGTCTGCTGAGCTTGATTAACCTACTACTATAATTTCCTAGATAATATAGGAACTAAATTAGATGTCAGATTCAGTGTCAACTTCAAACCGAACCTGGCAGAAGCCATTTTTCTTGGTTCTCAGTTGCCACACTGTATTTGGGGGGGGAGGGGGAGGCTGGAATGTATTGCCAGACACAACACCGATTCTATCTCATGGGAACCAAGGTCATCTCCACAGGTGTCGGATGAAGAAGGAGGGGAGTACCTAAGGAGCCCGCCAATTAACCTAATTGGACAATGTGACTAGTGACACATTTACTACTTTAATTATGCTGAAACTGCAGGGAATATTTATTTTATTTTATTTATTTATTTTATTTGGAGGTCTTCTATGCCGCCCTACTCCCTGAGGACTCAGGGCGGCATACAACATTTTAATAAAACAACCAACCAAATCATTAAAAAACAATTTAAAACACCTATAACACCCAAACATACATGGGGGAGACATCCGATGTAGTGTTGTCTCAGAATTACCCCGCCTGCAGGAAGAGCCATGTCTTAATGGCTTTTCGGAAGGCCAGCAAGGTGGGGATAATCCGGATCTCTGGGGGGAGTTTGTTCCAGAGAACAGGGGCCCCTACAGAGAAGGCCCTCCCCCTAGGCCCCGCCAGTCGGCATTGTTTGGCTGACGGGACCTGGAGGAGGCCCACTCTGTGGGACCTAACCGGTCGAAGGGAAGTATGAGGTAGGATGCGGTTGCGGAGGTAACCTGGACCTAAGCCATGTAGGGCTTTAAAGATGATGATCAACACCTTGAATTGCACCCAGAGACCAATGGGCAACCAATGCAGCTGGCGGAGTATGGGTGTTACGTGGGTGTATCTTGAGACACCCACCACAGCACGCGCAGCCGCATTTTGCACCAGTTGAAGTCTCCGGATACTCTTCAAGGGTAGCCCCATGTAGAGCGCATTACAGTAGTCCAATCTAGAGGTGACAAGGGCATGAGTGACCGTGAGTAGAGCCTCCTTCTCCAAGTATGGTCGCAATTGGTGCACCAGGCGAACCTGTGCAAAGGCTCCCCTAGCCACAGCTGTGAGATGTTGGTCTAATTTAAGCTGTGGATCTAGGAGAACCCCCAAACTGCGAATCCGTTCTGAGGGAGTTAATTTTTCTCCCCCAAGAACCAAGGAGGAACAGTCGGAATAGTCCTTAGGAGGCAATATCCAGAGCCACTCAGTCTTGTCGGGGTTAAGCTTGAGCCTGTTCCTCCCCATCCAGATCCTGACATCGTCCAGGCATCGGCACATTACGTCCACTGCCTCCCTGAATTGACACGGGGTGGAAATGTACAGCTGGGTGTCATCAGCGTACTGTTGAAAACTCACCCCGTGTTGGCAGATGATCTCCCCCAGCGGTTTCATGTAAATGTTAAACAGGATGGGCGAGAGGACCGAACCCTGCGGCACCCCATAGGTCAGGGGCCTAGGAGACGACCTCTGCCCTCCTGCTAACACCGACTGCGTCCTATCAGCGGGGTAAGAGGAGAACCACTGCGAAACGGTGCCTCCCACTCCCACCTCGCCGAGACGACGCAGCAGGATACCATGGTCGATGGTATCGAAAGCTGCCGAGAGGTCAAGTAGCACCAGGATGGAAGAATAACCCCCATCCCGGGCTCGCCAGAGATCATCCATCAGGGCGACCAAGGCAGTTTCTGTACTGTAGCCGCGCCTGAAACCGAATTAAAAGGAATCTAGATAATCAGTTTCCTCCAATAACAGAAGCAGCTGACAAGCTACCACCTTCTCAACAACTTTACCTATAAAAGGTAAGTTGGAGACAGGATGAAAGTTTTTCAAATCCGCCGGGTCCAGGGAAGGCTTCTTCAGGAGTCTCACCACCGCAACCTTTAAAGGCTGCGGTACGGATCCCTCTCTAAAAGAAGCGTTGATCACCGCCTGGATCCAGCCCCGTGCCACCTCCCTGCTGGCCAAAACTAGCCAGGAGGGGCATGGGTCCAATAAACAGGTGGAAGAGCTCATCGCACCTACGGCCTTGTCCACGTCATCAGGAGTCACTCGCTCAAAGTCTTCCTACAAAGATGGACTAAGACTTGCCCCTGTCAACTCACTTGGCTCTGTCCAGCCTGAGTCCAGGTTCGACCGAATCTGAGCGACTTTATCCGTCAGAAACTGCGCGAATTCCTCAGCTCTACCTTGCAAGTGTTCCTCGCTCCCCCCTTTGGCAAGGAGGGAGCGAGTCACCCTAAACAAGGCAGCTGGGCGAGAATCTGCGGATGCAATGATAGCGGAAAAATGAACACGTTTTGCCACCCTTATCGCCACTAAGTAAGACTTGATGAAAGTTCTTAAAAGTGTTCGATCAGGCTCGGATTTACTGGCTCTCCAGCGTCACTCCAGACGTCTCTTATTTATTTATTTATTATTATTTGGTTCTTCTATGCCGCCCTACTCCCGAGGGACTCAGGGCGGCGTACAACATTGTGCAAGAACACTGAACAATAAACAACAATTAAAACAGAGTTAAAAAATTAAAAAGTCAAAAAAATATTCACCACCAAACATATCGGGGGAGAGCTCAGATGGAACTAGTCTCAATCCCCTGCAGGAAGAGCCATGTCTTGACGGCTTTTCGGAAGGCCAGCAGGGTGGGGAAGCTCTTGTGAATATTGTCAGTTTGTGCATCTCTATGTTTTCTACTGTTTCTTGTATTTATGGTCAAGCAGACGTATGATATGTTCTATTACGCATGCCTGCATTCCTGAAGTCAACTCCTTCCTTCTCTTCCGCCATTTCTGCCGAAGGTAGAAGTGACTTTTTCATTAGCCGATAAGATGTAGCTTACTAAGGATTCTTTTTATTATTTTCTACTGAAATAAATATTTTGTTAATTAGATTTGAATCTCGGTTTTATTTTCTAATGAGAATGACTTCAAAAGGGAAGCAAAGATCCATCGACCTCCACGGGGGATTGATTCCCCCCCTTCTTAACATGGTATCAGACATGGTTGTAAAATTTATAGCTTCTTTGAAGGCCTCCTTGCGTTTTAGGATAGTTAGCTAATTAGAGAGATTTATGACCAGCCATGTCGAACGGAGATAAGATGGAAACAGAAGCAACTGAAAAGTCTTTATTGGGCTAGCTCATAAATCTTCCAAAATGCCTTTACCGGGAAAAAAAAATATCCTTGATCTGTTTTTGGACAAAGAAAAGGAGAAAAATCCTTTCGAAGAAAGAATTCAAGCCGTTTTGACTCCTACAAGAGGAATTTCCAAGTTATCTGTGCAAATGACTCCTACACATGCCGCCGCCGCTGGAAAACAGACAGAGACCGAAAAAATGATTTTAGAAGCCCAAGCAGAAGTAAACGCTGGAGCAGAACTTTTTCAAAGGTCAGTGCACGATGTCAAAAGCACCCCTTTTCTCCCTGGGGGAAATTTTGCATGTTTAGGAGTTATTCCAAAAAGCAGAGGCAGAGGACAGCGCCGACCCGGTCCCAGGCGTGATTTCCCACCTCCATACACCATGCTAGCAATCACCAATGATACACAGCCAAAGCAATACGACCGGTCTCTTTTGTGGACTCTCGATAGTGGAGCGGCTGTTCACATTACTTACAGAAAAGAACTTTTCAAAGAGCTACATAAGCCTGAACCAGAATATCGTGAACTGTACGCATTTGGTGGCCACCCCTTCAAAGTTGAAGGAAAAGGGACTGTTTTTATTGAAGAGTTAGGTACCCTGGTACCTGATGTTTATTATATTCCTACAGCTAATTGTAATTTGCTTAGTCAGAATCATTTATCTGCCGTTTTGCATTTTTATGTCCTTCATTTAGGTAACGCCAGTTTTATTTTTAAAGATGGTCATATTATTGCTGACACAATTGTGATCGGTCAGGTCTACTATTTGAGGCCAAAGGCAGAACCTCAAATTCAGGCAAGCATAAAAATCTCAATAGAGAATATCACAGGCCCAGAGAGAGATACCCCAGAGAGAGATCCTGTGAATACTCCAAAGGCTCCTAAAGCCACAAAGCAACAGGTAATCAAACCCAAGGTTCCTCATGTTAATGTTAATGCTGCAACCTCACTTACAGGTTTTCGTTTACATGACAGGTGTATACATAGATGGCACAGAAGATTAGGCCATCCCAGTTTTGAGGTCCTTAAAAAGATGCCATTTTTCGCACAAGGTTTGAATTTCAAAGGATGTAAGGTACATCTAGATTGTGCTGTTTGCAAAAAGGCAAAATCGAGGGCAGCAGCCGTTCCAAAACATGCTACACGTAAGTCAACACACATTTTTGATTTGGTTCATACTGATATTGTGGGCCCTTATGGTCCAACTATTGGCGGTAAAAAGTATTTCTTAACTATTGTTGATAATCATTCTAGATATGGTTATGTCTTTCTTATGAAAGAAAAATCTGAAGCCTTTCAGACCTTTAGAGATTTTGCAGTTCAAATCTACAATCAACACGGAGTGAGGATCCGGAGAATCCAGAGTGATCGTGGTGCCGAGTTCACGTCTCAGCGTTTCCAGGATTGGATGCGACGAAACGGTATCCTACACCAAACATCTGCCCCTTACACGCCGGCTCACAACGGAGTGGCAGAGAGACGGCAGGGGGTCCTTCAAACCATGATGCGCTGCCTCCTAGAAGATGCCAATCTCAAACACTCATTTTGGGGCGAAGCAGTTCAGTATGCAAATTACATTGTTAATCGTACATGGAGCAGTGTCATTGACCAAACACCCTTCTACATGTTATATGGCCGCCAGCCAGATCTTAGGCACTTACACATTTTTGGTTCATGTGCCATGGTCAACATTCCATTGGCCCAAAGAAGAAAAGGTGGCCCAGTAGCAAAGAGACTGAGATATATGGATGTTGATAGCAATTCTAAATGGGGAAGATTCATTGACTCTCACAATACGATAACAATTTCTAACTCAGCTAATTTTGAAGATGATACAGATTGGTCCAGGATACATTCTAATGACCCTGGAGTTTATTTCCCTAGAACTGAAATTGTTGATACAGTGCAACCAGATGACCAATGTTCATCACCTGATATCCCATCCTACCACGCTGTGGATGCTGAAGCTAGCGACGCTGATGGAGATGTGGACAACAAGAAAGACGACTGGACAATCGTCCCGAGACGTTCCAAGAGAACTACAAAAGGTATTCCACCAAAGAGATACACAATGCAATTGACAAACACACCATCGCCATTGATCTGTAATGTTACACTCCCACCGGAGAACTTTTCACAAATCAAATATCTTTCTGAAGATGAACAACAAAAATGGTATGAAGCCATGCAAGTTGAGATGGATAGTTTGCAAAAACTCAAAGTATACACACCTGCAACACCTCCAACACACAAAAAAGTCATTGGCACAAGATGGGTCTACAAAATCAAACAAAAGCCAGATGGTGAATTATTATACAAAGCAAGACTTGTCGCACAGGGTTTCGCACAAAGCTATCCTGAAGATTACACAAACACTTACTCACCTACAGTGCGAACTGAAAGTGTGAAAATTGCTCTAACCACTGCTTCTATCCTTGGACTTGAAGTGTTCTATTACGCATGCCTGCATTCCTGAAGTCAACTCCTTCCTTCTCTTCTGCCATTTCTGCCGAAGGTAGAAGTGACTTTTTCATTAGCCGATAAGATGTAGCTTACTAAGGATTCTTTTTATTATTTTCTACTGAAATAAATATTTTGTTAATTAGATTTGAATCTTGGTTTTATTTTCTAATGAGAATGACTTCAAAAGGGAAGCAAAGATCCATCGACCTCCATGGGGGATTGATTCCCCCCCTTCTTAACAATGACTATATCCCCAAGTTTCAGATCATCTCTCCACTGCCCCGAGAGAAACACTAGGTCAAGCATGTGACCTCCCTCATGAGTCGGACTCTGGATTACCTGGGTCAGGTCCATGGTTGTCATGGAATCCATGAACCCCTGAGCTGCACCAGAGGTTTCACCCGCCGCTGGCAGGTTAAAGTCCCCCAGAACCATAAGCCTGGGGAACTCCACCACCAGGCTTGCTACTGCCTCAAGTAGCTCAGGTAGGGCCTTGTTCACGCAGCTGGGAGGCAGGTACGCCAACAGAAGGCCCACCTGAACCCCTACGTCCAACTTCAGAAGGAGAGTCTCACACCCAACAATCTCCGGGGCAGGGCTCCTACGAGGATGCAGATTCCGGCGCGTTATAATGGCCACTCCCCCCCTTCCCTGGGATCGCGGCTGATGCATCACTGAGTACCCGTCTGGGCATATCTCAAGAGAGGGCTACTCCCCCCCTCCAGGCCCAGCCAGGTCTCAGTTATGCATGCCAGGTCCACCCCCTCACTTGTGATTTGATCACGTATCAAGGGGGCTTTGTTGACAATTGACCTGGCATTCAACAGCATCAGCTTGAGTCCAGGGCCCTGGAAACCCCGATCATCAGGTCCTCGGGTTGAGCAAGATGGAACCACATCGGAGGGGCCGGAACAAGGGATCGCTTGAACACAGCGAGGTCTCGTTCCCTGAGAGCGGCCCACCCCTCTGCTCCCGCTATACCTCCCTCTTCCCATCAAGACCGGAATATTCTCCACTCCCCCAGAGATCCCCTCCCCCTCCCCGCTGGTCCCCCTCTCTTCCTGCAGGCCATATATACCATTTACACTAGGCCGGGGGTTTAAATTGAGCACCCCTCCGCTTCTGTTTCCACACTCAGCAGAGGGGGCTCGCATCTCAGTCCTCGGCTCTTTCATTCTATTCATCTCAGTTACTCTAGTTCTACACTCATCACCATTCATAAACCCATACATTCAGATCCCATGCATCTCTTCTCTTCCGGGGTAGAATTTTAAAAAGTTAAAAAATTTAAAAAAATTAAAAAAGGGGGAGTGCTATACAGGGCTGCTCGAGGGATAATACCCCTTCTGTCACCTCCAGCCCTCCACTTTTTGTCCTTCAGTATAAAATCTGTGAAGTCCAAAATCAAAATGATATCTATAAAGTCTCCAATCAAAATTCTTCAGGGAAGGGAAGCACCTCCAGTCTTTAGAATGTTCT
This sequence comes from Diadophis punctatus similis, assembly GCA_023053685.1. Classification (NCBI taxonomy): domain Eukaryota; kingdom Metazoa; phylum Chordata; class Lepidosauria; order Squamata; family Dipsadidae; genus Diadophis; species Diadophis punctatus. The sequence continues at coordinate 1,852,146 of JALIGW010000076.1, forward strand.
TCAATTTACAGCTCTTCATAATTCTGTGCTGCATTTCGAGAAACCGATAATCCAGGGGCCTAAAAACATCCCCCTAACAGTCTGTCTGTTCATAATCACAGCTGTAGTAATGGTAAAAAGTTAATTGTCCTCGATTCCTAGATCTGTCCTGAAGGTGGCGCCAAGGTGGGCTGTTCACCCCTCACAGTAAGGTACTTAAAGGGGAAAGCGGAAAGGCGAGGTTCGGGGAGACTCTCAATGTCTAACCACCTGATGTAACGTCCAAGTCCCCCGTCTTGCTCTTATGGTTCCTGGAATCCTACCAGAAACAGCCCCTTCCTCCAGCTCTCCTCCCAGCTCACAAGCAAGTTGGTATATCCGCAAGCACAGTCTCCCCGTCGTATTCGGTGGAAAAGATAACTTTCTGCTCAAACACCAAGCTGGGCATGTCAAATAACAGGGGGGAGAAACAGAGAGGCACCGCTCACGATGGGAAACCTTTCCCTCGCCTCCACCGGTGCCCAGATAGATCCACTCTCACGTCTCTTCAGCTAAAATTGAGAGTTGGTTTTACAATTAATCATGCCGATATGATGTACCCAATAAAGAAGTTCTTTTAGGAAGATTCTAGTCTCAGAGTTCTGATTTGCTTGGGTTAGTCGAAGCCATAACATTAAACCAACTCTCTTAAAATTCTGCTCTAAAAATGGGCAACCCTCTGGGGTCTTGAGCCCCGGACGCCTACCCGGTTGCTTCGGGAAGATGGAGAAGACTCAGGGAAGATTCCAAGATGGAGAAGAAAGGGGAGGCTGCCACCAAACTTAACGCAGCCCCAGCTGATAGAGTGCAGCCGGCTGGCCAAGCTGGGGAGTCCCTCTGGCGGCGGCCAGGCCGAAAGTCCGCACAGAGAGGACCTAAAGGCAAATGGTGTGGGGAGAAGCCTTAGCCACTGGGGACCTCATCCGAGTGGAGGACACGTGGTGAAGGAGAATGCTGAAAGCGGCCGAAGTGAAGTTCCCCTTGACATCTCCTTGGGTGCAAGCTGCCCTCCTCCCAAAATTGAGAGTGAAGAGGACAGCTTAGTGGGACGAGCAAGGGGAATGGAGGTACTTGACCGCCACCCACAGCATGTCAGTTGAGCGACTGAGAGGTTCAACCACATGAAGATTCGAGGAGTGGAGCTGGTGCGCCAATTTGAGCCACTGGTGGACACCGCAGCCCGCATTTCTCAGCCACCTCCAGCCCGTCAGAGCCTAGGCCAAAACGCAGAAGCCCAAGCAGCTAGCCCACCTCCCCAGCCAGCAGCAGCAGTGAGTTCGGACACCTCCCCCTCCGTTGGTAGACCCCCCCACCGATGAGAATTACTTTTGACAGGGACCTGGAAAAGTTAGTGTTCTTCCTAAACCAGGTGTGGGCTTACCTGGATCGCTATGCTCCAGCTGTTGAGCCCCAATCCGGGGCTCGCCATACCTGGGGGGGGGGAGGTGGGAAGCCAACAGAGCACCACACAGTGGAGAGAGCAGCCGGAGAGACTGGAGCAGCTGCGACTCCAGGACTTCTGGATAATGCACCTAACAGCCGCTCGCCAGCTGATCGCTCGCCAGCTGCTCTCCTGCACGGGCCTCCGGGAGGGCAACAGAGAAGTGCATAGCGGGGAGAGCTACCGGAGCAGCGCCTGCAGAACTTCTGGTTCCTGCGCTGGACAGCCACTCGCCAGCTGTTACTCCCCTGAATGCTGCCAGATGTGCGAGGGCCCCGAAACATGCCTCCGGTCGGGAGGACGTGCTGCTGATGCCGGATGCGCAAGGAGGCCAACACCGCTGGCTACCGGATGTTGGCTGACCGGCAGGCATGTCCAGACGGCCGGAGGGCGTGGTCCCTGGACTATAAAGTGCGCTGGGAGACGAGAGCTCCCAGCGCTGACTTTGCAAAGGACTTTGTTTCCCACTCATTGTGTACCAAGGCTCTGGCCTGCTTTTGAGGATTAAAGTCTGGTTTGCTGAGCTTCTCGGTTTCCTGAGCGTGCTTGCTTTGGTCCTAACCAGGTCCGGCTTTGGACCTTTGAGTGAAAGTCAGCGCTCTTTACTTCTATTCTTTCCCCTCATCTTTCCCACAGCCTTTTAGGGTTGACCAGATAGGAGGAAGGATGATGATGAGGGGGAGTAGAGGTACTCGACCGCCCCGGGTAGTTGCATCATGGAAATGCTGCGGGAGCGGTTCGGGGAGGCCAGTTTTCAGGATGCTCCCTCCTGGCAGCCATGGGAGATGGGAGCAGAGTCGGTGGCAACGTGGCATCAGGACCCCAGGTGGCTTCGGCTCCGCAGACCCGGTTTCATCTGGCTAGCCCGAAGTTACACCTGGACCCGGCATCCAGCCGTTCCCATGATGCTTTGCAGGTGGGGCCATGGGAGCAGAGTTCCTCACTGGCCGATTAGGTACGACACCCAGAACAGGCCACAGAGGGGTCAACCATAGTGGGGAACAGTGGTGCCCAGGGCCGGAGGTGGCGTCCAGGATCCCAACAGCCGGGCCAACGCACACCATTTCCTGCAGTCCCAGACCCACGCCAGGCAGACTGGGTCCCACAGGGTCCCATATGGCCACCAGGGTATTGGCCCCAGCAGGTGGTGTGGGGTCCGCCGCCGTTGCAGGCTTCATTCGACGGAAACCCCGACCGTGTGGCTTAGTTTCTGAGCCAAGCCTTTAGCCATTTGGACCAGTATGCCCAGTTCTACCCATCGCAGTGGGCAATGGTCGTGGCAGTGACGGCGATGTTGGAAGGTGAGGCTGCTGAGTGGGTAGCAGACTTGCACAGTGAGCATGCCCGGGAGTTGGCAAATGTAGGTCTTTTGGAGGCACTGAGAGTCCAGTTCGAGGATGGGTCCTGTGCACAACGGGTGGAAGGAGAGCTCCTATCGCTGAAGCAGAGGGGCCGGTCAGCGGTGAAATATGTCCAGGGTCACTGGTAACCTGAGGGTCTGGCCAGAGAGATTGTTGGTCCATCAGTTCAGGGTGGGTTTGGACCGTGATCTACGCCAGGCCTGTGTTTACCGGGGTATCTCGCATCGGCTGCAAGATTGGTTTCAAGCGGTTATTGACTTGGATGCTGGGTTACGGGAGTTCCGTCCCAATGGGTATGTGGCCCATGGGCCCCGGAAGGCCATGAAAAGACTGACTGGTGGAGCTCAGTCTGTCCCCAGCGCTCCGGGTTCCACGGAGAGGCCTGTTCAACCGCTACTACGCTGTTTCCGGTGTAACCAACCGGGACACTGTGCAGCTGAGTGCACGGCGCCTGTGGCCAGCAGCTCTGGTAAGACCGCAAGAGCTCCCCGACAGACCCATGAACGGTTCCGGGGAGCATACCAGGAAGAGTCCTCGGTGACGTCCTCGGAGGAGAGAGAAGCGACGGCGGTGGGGAAGATCCAGGAGGTGCCCTACGACAGCGAGGATGACAGCCCGGAGGACCCGATGGTAAGCAACCCCATCCATCCATTCATCATCCCCATCACCATAGTGAGCCCCCAATCAGCATAGCGTGGGAGGTACGGTGCCGATAGACTCAGGGTGTACCCGGTGTCTCATCAGCCAAGCTGTGGTTACCACGTTAAGAATTCGGGTGAGGGAGATGGCCCAGCCCGTTAGGTTTGAGGAGGTTGACGGCTCATTGCTGGAGGGGGCTCCTGCTACCCACCTCATGGAGCCAGTATGGTTGGAGATGGGAGAGCATTGGGAGGTAATTAGGTTCATTGTGGTGGCAACTATGACCGAGTACGTTATCCTGGGATTGGCGTGGCTGGATAAGTGGGGCCCCACGATATGGTACGAAGGTGGGTATAGGAAGTTGAGGATAGGAGTTGGGCCCAGGCCTCCTCCTCACAAGCAGGCTCAGAGAGGGGCAGAGGCCCGTTCCCCCTTCCCGCAGGTCTACGCAGACCTGGCAGAGGTCTTCAGTGAGAAGGAGTGTGAGACCCTACTCCCACACTGCCCTACTGATTGTGCAATCGAACTGATACCCGAAGCCAAACTGCCCGAGCCAAAGATGTATTCGATGACGCCAAAGGAGATGGAGCTACAACGGTACATCAACAAGAACTTGGTTAGGGGTTTCATCCAACCGGCCTGTTCGCTTGTTGCGGCTCCAGTGCTTTTCAGAGAGAAGAAAGACGGGACCCTGCGCTTATGTGTTGATTTCTGAGGAATTAACTGGGTTTGTGTGGAAAATAGCAATAGCAATAGCACTTAGACTTATATACCGCTTCATAGTGCTTTACAGCCCTCTCTAAGCGGTTTACAGAGTTCAGCATATTGCCCCCAACAATCTGGGTCCTCATTTTATCGACCTCAGAAGGATGGAAGGCTGAGTCAACCTTGAGCCGGTGAGATTTGAACAGCTGAACTGCTGAACTAGCAGTCAGCTGAAATAGCCTGCAGTGCTGCACTTTAACCACTGCGCCACCTCGGCTCTTTAAAATATGTACCCCCTTCCTCTGAAAGACATGCTTGCCCATTTGGCGAAGGGGCGTTTCTTTACCAAGCTAGATCTTTGGGAGGCTTACTACCGGGTCCAAATTAAACCAGGGGACGAGTGGAAGACGGCGTTCAACTGCCTGTTGGGGAGCTACCAGTTCCGGGTGATGCCGTTCGGTCTACAAGGCCCCCCCGCTGTGTTCATGCAGCTAATTAATGATGTGTTACATGAACACCTGTACTGAGGGGTCCTTGTGTACCTCGACGACATACTCATCTACACCGCCACTATGGAGGAGCACACCCGGTTGGTGCGGCAGTTGTTGAGCAAACTGCTGGCGGCAAAGTTATATGTGAAAATCTCCAAATGTGAGTTTCACCGGACTCGTCTGGACTATTTGGGCTACCACATAACCAACACTGGGGTGGAAATGGATTCACATAAGGTCCAAGCCATGTCGGAGTGGCAGACGCCAACAACGCACAGACAATTGCAGGGTTTCCTCGGCTTCGCCAATTTTTATCAGCAATTCATCCCATTGTTTGCCAGGGTGGCGTTGTGGTTGACTGACCTACTTCGTACAAAGCACACTTTAACGAAACCCTGGCCCAGACAACCACTCCAGTGGATGATGGACTGCCCACGAGCCTTCGAGATGCTAAAAGCCCTATTCGCCAGGGATCCAGTCCTGAAACACCCCGACCCCGGGCAACCGTTTGTTATCCAGGCCGATGCCAGCGATATGGCCATGGGAGCCATCCTGTTGCAGAGAAACGAACGAGGTCAGATGCAGCCCTGCGCATACACCTCATTCAAGCTCACTGGGACAGAACGTGGTTGGGCAATATGGGAGAAGGAGGCCTTTGCTGTGCGGTGGGCATTGCTGATGTGGCGGCATCTACTGGAGGGAGCCAAAGAGCCATTCGAGGTCTGGACAGACCACAAAAACCTCGAGGCACTCCAAACTCCGTCAGCCCTGACACGCCGGGGCTGCCATTCCGGCGGAGATGGTCGAGACAAACAATGAAAGGATGAGCTGCTCCGCCTTCCCGGCTCATGTAGCTGCCACCGCCTCTGCCGCCATCTTCAATGCCGCTTCTGACGCCGCTCAGCTGAGAGGCGGGCCGGAAGCAGCTGATGTTCGGGGCCTGTGCTGGAGGCGGGCCCAGGCATCTGACACAATTGGGGTGGAGTCGGGGGGGAAAGCAGGTCTCACTATGACTTGCTAAAGTGAACATAGGGAGCAGCTGGGTCTGTGAGCTAATTGCATGGCTGGGGGGTGGAGTTGAAGGGTGGAGTCACGGGGTGGAGCACAGGAGCTTTTAAAACAGTGGTGGGGATCATTGAGCAGCTAGAGCTGACAATAAATTCACTTTGCTTGCACTGGGTGATTGTTGGAGCGTGGCAGAGCATGGAAAGTAAAGGCGTTACAACAAAGAAGAACAGTTGTCTGGCGTTTTCCTTATACCGCGCCATTCCGGAACCTGTCAGTTTGTTAGCTCTCATTACTAACAGAAGCATGGCAGAGGGGACGCAGCCGGGGCTGGAAGCCGCGGATTTAGTGGATTCTGTAGAGCCAGCGGAGCTTGCTACCCCGGAAGACCTGCCAATTCCGTCTTTGGGGCCGGATGTTCAGCTGAAGGAGTGCGCAGCACCAACGCGTATGGACCAGGAGACGGCTGAGACCAGTCAGGGTATGCTGCCAAAACCAGGGGGTGTGGTAGGGTGGTGGTTAGGAGCACTGGGCCTGGGTGGATATGAGGCTCATCCACAGGCTCCTCCTACGCTCACACCCTCCAGGAGCCACTTTACCCAGTGGCGGGGGAGGCGCATATCGGAGGATGAATGGAGCTACTCAGCTGCACTGGGGAGCCAAACCATGGATGTATTGAGGGAGATGTTCGGGCCAGCTGGGTTTAAAGGACTGGGGTCTGGAGCTGGGTGGAGGTGAGGTGCAGAGCCTCACCCAGCTAGAGGTGCTCACTGACCGGCCTCAGGGTAGGACAGCTGGACCGGCCTCAGGGTACGAAGACCTAGGAAGAAACAGGCCAGGGGACCAAAGACTACCCACACACATTGCACCAGTCCCAAGATTCCATTATGAAGAACGAGGAGGGCCAACCAGGGCTTTAGGGCATGAGAACCGGACACCGCTCCCTTCCTGGCCGGGGACAGCTCCTGGGCAAGGCCTTTTAGGACGTTGGGACCCGCCAGCCGTACGGGCATCCTTTGATGGAAGTCCAAATAGGGTGGCCCTCTTCTTGGGACAGGTGATCGATCACCTTGATAAGTATGGTCATTTATACACCTCCCAATGGGCCATAGTCATGGCAGTGGCTGCAATAATGGAGGGTGAGGTGGCCGATTGGGTCGCAGACTTGTATAGTGACCATGTGGGGGAAGTAGGGGATATAGGCCTGTTCCTTTCGGCCATGCAAGAATGGTTTGAGGACAGCACAAGGATGCAACAGGCGGAGGGGGAACTGCTAGCTGCCCGGAAACGTGGTAGGCCAGTGGGTGAGTATATAAAGGAATTTCAGCGGTTGTCAGGAAAAGTGAGGGGTTGACCAGAGCGGTTGATGGTACACCAGTTTAAAGCCGGCCTCGACCGTGCTTTGCGGCAGGCAAGCATGACCCGTGGTCTGCCACCCTGTTTGGCGGCATGGGTCCAGGCAGCCACCAAGATTGATGTAGAGCTCAGGAGAGATGACTGGCCCAGAGATGACTGGCCCATACGGGGCCGGAGATTACCAGAGTGGCCTGGAAGATCTAGCCTGATGACACAGCCACCAGCCCCACCTCCCTCCACAACCTCTGCGACATCACCCGCCAAGACCAGACCCGCACAGGCCCCGATATGTTTCTGCTGCGGGAAGCCGGGCCATCAAGCGATGGAATGTTCCGAAGCGAGCCCTATGGCATCCACCAGAGCACCAGGACCCAGGCGGGGCACAGAGAGGAAGAGCATCAGGAAACCCCTGGAGAACTGGCGGGGAGCACAACAAATGAGTCATCCTACCCCTGGGGGAAACGAAACCATCCTGAACGAAGGGGAGACAACCAGCGGTAGCGAAGACGGGGGGGAGAGTCTGACCCCATGGTAAGTAAGGCTATCAAACCCTTTCTAATTCCGGTCGTTCTAACAGCGGGAAGGCGTCGCGAGTGCAAAGCCCTCGTGGATTTGGGATGTACCCGTTGCCTCATGAGCACTGCAACGGCGGCCAATTTAGGGGTGGGATTACACCAGTTAATACACCCCATCCGTTTTGAACAGATGGACGGGTCATTGTTAGGTCAACCAGCGACGCACATTACTGAGATCACCTTAGAGATAGGACCCCACCGAGAGCTTATACAGTTCGTTGTGGTTCCGAAGATCACGGAAGAGGTCGTGCTGGGCCTAGCCTGGCTCGATAAGTGGGGTGCAACAATCTGGTGGGGAGGGGGTTGCAGGCATTTGAGAATTGTGGTAGGTCCTGACCCGCCCCCACATGAGCACACAGAAGGGGTTAGAGTTACCCAAGCGGCAGACAAGGGCCCCGAGAAGGCGGCAGGGTTCCCTGTGGTATATGACGACCTAAAAGAGGTGTTCAATGAACGAGAATGGGACAACTTGCCTCCCCACCGTGCCACCAACTGGACTATTGAGATCAGTCCAGGGGCAACCTTACCAAAACCTAAAATGTACTTGATGACCCCCCAGGAGCTAGCGGAGATGAGGGATTATGTAGAAAAAAAAACCTAAAATGAGGCTTTATACAACCAGCTAGGTCTAGAATAGCGGCTCCGGTCCTTTTCCGGGAGGAGGAAGAGGATGGGGGGTTATGCCTCTGTGTGGACTTTCGGGGGATCAACGCAGTGTGTGAGGAACATATGTACCCTCTCCCGTTGATGAAGGACATGCTGGCCCGCTTGGCGGAGGGTAGAATCTTTAGGAAGTTGGATCTCCGGGAGGCCTATTATAGAGTTCGGATTAGGTCTGGCGATGAGTGGAAGACGGCATTCAACTGTCCTCTAGGGAGTTATCAATTCACGGTAATGCTGTTCAGGTTACAAGGAGCACCTGCTGTTTTTATGCAGCTTATTAACAAAGTGCTGCAGGATCATCTGTACAATGGTGTGCTCGTGTACCTGGACGACATTTTAATATACACAAAAACCCTAGAGGAACATGTTACCTTGGTGCGTCAGGTCCTAAGTAAACTATTAGCCGCCAAACTGTCCAAATGCGAATTTCACAAATCTCAGTTGGACTATTTGGGTTTCCGCATTTCTCCGAAGGGTGTAGAAATGGACCCCGCGAAGGTAAAGGCCGTTTTAGACTGGCAGGCCCCAAGGACGCGTAAACAACTGCAAAGCTTCTTGGGGTTTGCGAATTTTTACCACCAGTTCATCCCATCCTTTGCCCGTGTGGCTCTCCCATTAACGGATCTTCTACGGACCAAAGTTAGTCGGGAAGTCACATCCAGGTCACCCTGTGCAGTGGACCTTAGCCTGTCAGCAAGCGTTCGAACACCTGAAAGCGTTGTTTGCAAGAGAGCCGGTACTCCAGACCCCACCAAGCCGTTCGTTGTGCAGGCAGATGCCAGCAACGTGGCGGTGGTGGAAGTTCTTTGGCAGGTTAACGGGGGGGGGGAGTTTGCAACCATGTGCATACACCTCCCGAAAATTGAATGACACCGAACACAAGTGGGCCATATGGGAGAAGGAGGAGTTTGCAGTTCAGTGGGCTTTGCTGACATGGAGACACCTGCTGGAAGATGGGGGTTTACCCTTCGAGGTCTGGATGGGCCATAAGAATCTAGAGGCCCTCCAAACCCCACGTAGGCTCTTGCCCAAGCAGGTCAGGTGCGCATTATATTTCCGGCGCTTTAATTTCCGGTTGAAATATATACCCGGAGGGAGAAGCTTTTTGGCAGATGCCCTGTTCCGTAAGCCACAATATGCCAGCGACCGGGATGAGGTAGTGCAGGCCATAATTCCAGCATCGCCACCTGCGGGAAGTCCAGCACAACAGACAGCAGGAACCGGCTGGCTGAAAGCACAGGTGACAGATATAACTCGGGACAGCAGGCGCTTCTGACCGATGAGTGGTTCCAACCCAATAAAAATACACTCAGTCATAGGGATGGTCTGGCGTGGAAAGGTTCCAAGGTATATGTACCCAACGACCACTGGCTCGACGTGCTGCGATGTTGTCACGACGTCCGCGTAGCTGGGAATTTCGGGTTTCTCAAGACCTTACATCTGACAAATCAACAGTTCTGGTGACCCCGGCTCAAGAGAGACGTCGAAGATTATGTGCGCAGTTGCGTAACATGTGCCACAATGAAGAAACAACCAGGCAAACCTCCCAGCCTCTTACAACCTGTGGCGTCTCCTGTTAAACCTTGGGAGGAGATAGCCATGGACTTCATTGTGGACCTACCAGAGTCAAGGCAACACGGTCATATGGACAGTGATCGACCTTTTTTCAAAACAAGCCCACTTTGTGGCATGTTCAGGTTGGCCATCAGCCAGGAAGTTGGCCAAACTATTCATAACACATATATATCGTCTCCACGGGGTGCCGCAGAGAATTGTATCTGACCAGGGGGTACAGTTCACTGCCAATTTTTGGCGTAAGTTTCTGGCCATGATAGGGTCTTCCCAGGGCCTTAGCTCGGCGTTCCACCCGGCTACCAATGGGGCGGCTGAGAGGACCAATGCAATGCTGGAGCAGTACATCCGGTTCTACGTTAAACACCAGCAGTTTGATTGGACAGACTTGCTCCCCTTTGCGGAGGTGGCATATAACAATGCCGTCCATAGTAGCACCGGATTCACCCTGTTCCATATAGCCACAGGTACCGAGTTCGTCCCCATACCTGAATGTCCTCAAAAGAATGCCAAGGAGTTAGGATTGCAGGGATGGGTATCGCAAATGCAATGTGTGTGGGGAACAGTAAGGGAAGCTCTACAGAGGGCGGCACAAAAATACAAACACCAGGCAGATAAGAGGCGGCCACAAACTCCCTTCCATGTGGGCCAAAAAGTCTACCTGTCCACTAAATACCTTAACTTAAAGGTGCCGTGCTAAAGTGAACATAGGGAGCAGCTGGGTCTGTGAGATAATTGCGTGGCTGGGGGTTGGAGTCGCGGGGTGGAGCGCGGGAGCCTTTAAAATGGTGGTGGGGAGCACTGAGCAGCTAGAGCTGACAATAAATTCACTCTGCTTGCACTGGGTGATTGTTGGAGCGTGCCAGAGCGTGGAAAGTAAAGGCGTTACAACCAAGAACAGTTGTCTGGCGTTTTCCTTATACCACGCCATTCCGGAACCTGACACCCACGTCAGTTGTCCCCGAAGCAGGTCCGGTGGGCACAGTACTTCCAACGGCTCCGTTTTACTCTGAAGTACATCCCAGTGGGTAGGAACTTCCTGGTGGACGCCGTCACAGATGCCCCAATATAACAGCCGCCAGGAAGAAGTAATCCACGCCATTGTACCCCCTTCCCAACAAGCATTGTACCCCCTTCCCTCCCAGCTGCGTTACCAAGGCCCTGCCCGAGCTGCTTGAGGCAGTAGCAAGCCTGGCGGTGGAGTTCCCCAGGCTTATGGTGCTGGGGGACTTTAACCTGCCTTCGGCGGGCGAAACCTCTGGTGCAGCTCAGGAGTTCATGGATTCCATGACAACCATGGACCTGACCCAAGTAATCCAGAGTCCGACTCATGAGGGAGGTCACACGCTTGACCTAGTGTTTCTCTCGGGGCAGTGGAGAGATGATCTGAAGCCAGGGGATATAGTCACCCCCCCATTGTCATGGTCAGATCATTTCCTATTGAGGTTGGATTTCACAGCCCCACTCCTCCGCCGCAGGGAGGCGGGACCGACTAGGTGGTTCCGCCCCAGGCGCCTAATGGAGCCGGAAGGATTCCAGAGGGAACTTGGGGAAATACCTGAAACCCTGGTCCACAATTCGTCTGAGTCCCTGGTGGCTGCCTGGAACACCGCAGCATCAGGGGCATTAGATCGGATTGTGCCTTTGCGACCTCTCCGTGGCAGTGGATCCCGGAAAGCTCCCTGGTTACTGAGGAGCTCTGGGAGATGAAGCGCCACAAGAGACGTCTAGAGCGACGCTGGAGAGCCAGTAAAACCGAATCCGACCGAACACTTCTAAGAACTTTTATTAAGTCTTATCTAGTGGCGATAAGGGCGGCAAAACGATCTCATTTTTCCGCTCTTATTGCATCCGCAGATTCTCGCCCAGCCGCCTTGTTTTGGGTGACTCGCTCCCTCCTTGCTAAAGGGGGGAGCGAGGAACACTTGCAAGGTAGAGCTGAGGAAGTCGCACAGTTTCTGACGGATAAAGTCGCTCAGATTCGGTCGAACCGGGACTCCGGCTGGACAGAGCCCAGTGAGTTGACAGGGGCAAGTCTTAGTCCAGCGCTGTGGGAAGAGTTTGAGCCAGCTACTCCTGATGACGTGGACAAGGCCGTGGGTGCGATGAGCTCTTCCACCTGTTTATTGGACCCGTGCCCCTCCTGGCTGGTTTCGGCCAGCAGGGAGATAGCACGCGGCTGGATTCAGGCGGTGATCAACGCTTCTTTTAGGGAGGGATCCGTACCGCAGCCTTTAAAGGTTGCGGTGGTGAGACCCCTCCTTAAGAAGCCTTCCCTGGATCCGGCGGATTTGAAGAACTTTCGTCCGGTCTCCAACTTACCTTTCATAGGGAAAGTTGTTGAGAAGGTGGTAGCTTTTCAGCTTCTTCGGTTATTGGAGGAAACTGATTATCTAGATTCCTTTCAATCGGGTTTCGGCGCGGCTACAGTACAGAAACTGCCTTGGTCGCCCTGATGGATGATCTCTGGCGAGTCCGGGATGGGGGCTATTCTTCCATCCTGGTGCTACTTGACCTCTCAGCGGCTTTCGATACCATAGACCATGGTATCCTTCTGCATCGTCTCGGCGAGGTGGGAGTGGGAGGCACCGTTTTACGGTGGTTCTCCTCTTACCTCGCCGATAGGATGCAGTTGGTGTTAACAGGAGGACAGAGGTCGTCTCCTAGGCCCCTGACTTATGGGGTGCCGCAGGGTTGGGTCCTCTTGCCCATCCTGTTTAACATTTACATGAAACCGCTGGGGGAGATAATCCGTCGACACGGGGTGAGTTTTCAACAGTACGCTGACGACACCCAGCTGTACATTTCCACCCCGTGTCAATTCAGAGAGGCAGTGGATGCAATGTGCAGATGCCTGGACGATGTCAGGATCTGGATGGGGAGGAACAGGCTCAAGCTTAACCCTGACAAGACTGAGTGGCTCTGGATATTGCCTCCTAAGGACTATTCCGACTGTTCCTCCTTGGTTCTTGGGGGAGAAAAATTAACTCCCTCAGAACGGGTTCGCAATTTGGGGGTTCTCCTAGATCCACAGCTAAAATTAGACCAACATCTCACAGCTGTGGCTAGGGGAGCCTTTGCACAGGTTCGCCTGGTGCACCAATTGCGACCATACTTGGAGAAGGAGGCTCTACTCACGGTCACTCATGCCCTTGTCACCTCTAGATTGGACTACTGTAATGCGCTCTACATGGGGCTACCCTTGAAAAGTATCCGGAGACTTCAACTGGTGCAAAATGCGGCTGCGCGTGCTGTGGTGGGTGTCTCCAGATACACCCACGTAACACCCATACTCCGCCAGCTGCATTGGTTGCCCATTGGTCTCTGGGTGCAATTCAAGGTGTTGATCATCATCTTTAAAGCCCTACATGGCTTAGGTCCAGGTTACCTCCGGAACCGCATCCTACCTCATACTTCCCTTCGACCGGTTAGGTGCCACAGAGTGGGTCTCCTCCGGGTCCCGTCAGCCAAACAATGCCGGCTGACGGGGCCTAGGAGGAGGGCCTTCTCTGTAGGGGCCCCTGCTCTCTGGAACCAACTACCCCCAGAGATCCGAATTATCCCCACCTTGCTGGCCTTCCGAAAAGCCATTAAGACATGGCTCTTCCTGCAGGCGGGGTGATTTTGAGACAACTTTCCCCCATGTATGCATGATTTTGTATGTCTTTTTTAAACTCTTTTTAAATTGTTTTTAATAATTTTATTGTTTAGTTGTTCCTTAAAATGTTGTACACCGCCCTGAGTCCTCAGGGAGTAGGGCGGCATAGAAGAACACTAAATAAATAAAATAATAAATAAATAAATAAATAAATAAATAAAGCAGCACAGGTAACGGTCAGAGGCCCGATGGCCGAATTGACACATGATCTACGGACCGCATTACTGGCTGACCCATGGCTCCAAGAGAATCAACCACTACTCACCCAAAGGGACGGCTTCGCATGGAAGGGCAGCAAACTATACGTACCACTCGCCCTGAGGCCCAGGGTACTTCAGCAGTGCCATGACATCAAGCATTTCGGGTTCCTTAAAACCCTACAGCTCACCAGACGCCAGTTCTGGTGGCCTCAAATGAAGTCGGAGATAGAGAATTATGTAAAAACCTGTCCGGTCTGTGCGACCATGTAACTGCGGCCAGGGAAACCCCTAAGCCTCTTACAGCCCATGGCTGATCCCTCCCGGCCTTGGGAGATCATCACCCAAGACTGGGGTTCGACAGGCGGCTCCCCTCTACCAGGAGCGCACTTGGAAGACAGCAAACACAGGCATTAGACACGGCACCTCGGCATGCACTATCAGTGTCCTCCCCCCCCCCCCCGGTTTGTGAGGGTAATGCTGATTGAACCGCCTACGTAGTCATGGGGCCTTCATGTCTTTGCCCCCCACCCACGAAGCGTCTGTGGAGGGATACCCCTTCCACTGTACTAGGTATTGTAGCCTGCCCCATGGAGTCGGGAATCCAGCACCTGGTCGATTTCGTAATGGTTCCCCACCACGGGACCCGGCGGCCGGGGCAGGGGTCGGATATTGGCCTCTACCACCGGCTTTAGCAGGCTGCTGTGGTACACCAGGTGAACCCGGCCTAAGGTCCAGGGAAGCTTTATCTCCACGGTAACCGGATTGATCACCTTAACGATTGGGAAAGGACCTAGCTATTTTGGGGGCAGTTTTTTGCAAGGCACTTTCAATCTTAAATACTTCGTTGAGAGGTATACCTGGCCTCCCACCTGGAACGGCTTATTGGGAGCCCGTTTTTTGTCGGCCTGAACCTTATGGGTTTCGGCCGCTTTCTTTAGCGCTGCTTTCACGGCACTCCATACCCCCTGTATCCATCCACTCATTTGGACTACTTGGGGCCGGAGAGTCCTTGGGTCACTCAGGAATGGGCATGAACTCTACCCTGTTAACCACCCAGAAGGGGGTGAAACCGGTACTGCTGTGAACTGCGTTATTGTACGCCACCTCCACAAACGGCAGGAGTTCTGCCCAGTTGGTTTGCTGATAGGTGATGTAACATCTAAGATACCATTCCACCATGGCATTTGCTCTCTCTGCCGTGCTGTTTGTGCTGGGGTGGAACGCCAAGCTAAGGCCTTGGGAGGAACCGATCATGCGAATAAACTCCCGCCAAAACTTTGCGGTGAACTACACCCCCCGGTCCGAGATGATCCGCCGTGGAACACCATGGAGACGGTAGACATGTTGTATAAACAGTTTAGCCAATCTTCGCGCTGAGGGCAATCCAGGGCATGGCACGAAATGGGCCTGCTTGGAGAAAAGGTCAACGATTGTCCATACCACGGTGTGCCCGTTGCTCCCTGGTAATTCCACAATGAAGTCCATGGCTATATCTTCCCACGGCCGGGTGGGGTCAGCCACAGGCTGCAGGAGCCCGAGAGGCTTCCCCAACCACGGTTTCATGGTTGCACATACTGGACAGCTTTTTACATAGTCCTCCACCTCTGACTTCATCCTAGGCCACCAGAATTGACGCTTGGTGAGGTGCAGGGTCTTGAGGAACCCGAAATGGCCGGCCTGCTTGACGTTATGACACCGCCTAAGCACCCTCGGCCTCAGCGCCGGTGGCACATATAGTTTGCTTCCCTTCCATGCGAAACCATCCCGTTGGGTAAGCAGTTGTTGGTTCTCCCGGAGCCATGGGTCGGTTAGCAACTCGGCCTGTAGATCATCCGTCAACCCGTGCATTGGCTCTCTGGTTGTTGCCCATGCCGCTTGTTGGGGGAGAGGGGAGTATGATGGCATGGACGACCTCTTCCCGGCGGCTGTTGTATTGGGGCATCTGCGACAGGGCGTCCGCCAGGAAGTTCCTGCCGGCCAGAATGTACCGCAGGGTAAACCGGAACTGTTGGAAATACTACGCCCACCGGACCTGCTTTGGGGACAATCAGCACAGGGTTTGAAGCGCTTCAAGATTTTTGTGGTCTGTCCACACCTCAAACAGCTCCTCTGCCCCCTCCAGGAAGTATCGCCATGTCAGTAACGCTCTCCAAACAGCAAATGCCTCCTTCTCCCAGATGGCCCAGCCCCGTTCTGTGTCAGTTAGCTTGCAGAAGGTGTACGCGCAAGGTTGCATCTGGCTTTGCTCGTTCACCTGCAGTAGGACGGCACCAACAGCTACATCACTTGGGTCGGCCTGTATGACAAACAGCCATCCAGGGTCTGGGTGCTTAAGGACAGGCTCCCTGGTGAACAATTTCTTTAGCACCTCAAAGGCCCGTTGGCAATCCATCGTCCACTGAAGGGGCTGGCCAGTACAGGGCTTAGTCATTATGTGCTTCATTTTAAGGTTGTTCAACGGCAATGCCACGCTGGCGAACGCTGGAATAAATTGCCGATAAAAATTAGCGAAGCCGAGGAAGCTCTGCAATTCCCTGCGCATTTTTGGCACCTGCCACTCCAGCATGCCCTGGACTTTGTGTGGATCCATTTCCACCCCCGTGTTGGATATGCGGTAGCCCAAACAGTCTAGGCGGGTCTGGTGGAATTCAGATTTGGAGAGTTTTACGTATAGATTCGCCGCCAACAATTTCCTCAACACTTGCCGTACCAGTTGGGTGTGCTCCTCCATGGTGGTGGTGTAGATAAGGATGTCGTATAAGTACACCAGGATGCCTTGGTACAAATGGTCACGCAATATGTTGTTAATCAGCTGCATGAACACAGCCAGGGGGCCCTAGAGACCAAATGGCATCACCCGAAACTGGTAGCTCCCCAAGGGATCTCCTGGTTGAATGCGGACCCTGTAACAGGCCTCCCACAGATCCAACTTGGCGAAAACCCAACCCTTCACCAAATGAGCAAGCATGTCTTTCATGAGGGGAAGGAGGTACATATTCTCCACACAAACCCCATCGATTCCCCAGAAATCAAGGCACAAGCGCAATGTCATGTGCTTCTTTTCCTGGAAGAGCACAGGGGCGGCAATCCGTGAGTGAGCCGGTTGGATGAATCCCCTAGCCAAGTTCTTGTCGATGTACCGTCTCAGCTACCCCATCTCCTTTGGCATCATCGAGTACATCTTTGGCTTAGGGAGTTTGACTCCGGGGATAATCTCGATGGCACAATCAGTGGGGCAGTGGGGGGATAGTACCTCACACTCCTTCTCACTGAAAACCTCTGCGAGGTTCGCATAGACCTGGGGAAAGGAGAAACGCCCCAGCTCCGGAGCCTCCCTGGGACTCCCCTCTGGCCCACTCTCGTCCCCTCCCTGTGTTCGCTCGTGCAGCCCACTCTTGGACCCTCCCTTGCTCATACAGAGGAGGTCTAGGCTCAACACCTATCCTCAACTTCCTATATCCCCTTTCCCACCATATCGTGGGGCCCCACTTATCTAACCAGGACAATCCCAGGACAACGGACTCGGTCATCGTTGCCACCATGATAAACCGAATGACTTCCCAATGCTCCCCCATCTCCAGCCGTACCAGCTCTGTGACGTGGGTTGCCGGGGCTCCGCCTATGGTTACGGGAACAATGAATGGACGAATGGCCTGACTTACCATCCTCTGGGCCATCATCCTCACTGTTGTAGGCCATCGGCTGGTACTTCCCGACCGTCATCTCTCCTGCCTCCTTTGGGGCCGTCACTGAGGCCTCTGCCTGATGTGCCCCTCGGGATCGTTCAGGGGTCTGCCGGGGCGTCCTGGCTGTCTTTCCAGAGGTACTGGTCAGTGTTTGTGGAAACGGCGACAGGCCCTTGGCTGCATGGTGTCCCGGTTGATTGCACTGGAAACAGCGTAGCAGCGGACAAGCGGGTCTAACTGTGGGGCCTGGGACACTAGGGCCCGGCCGAAAGCCACCAGGCGGTCTGTCTGTAGCTGTCCGGGGCCCAGGACCCACGTCCCCCTTCGGCCGGAACTCACGTAGCCCTGCGTCCAAGTCAATGACCGCCTGGAACCATTCTTGAAGCCTGTGCGGGATGCCCCAGTACACACAGGCTTGGCGTAGATCACGGTCCAAACCCATCCTAAACTGATGGACCAATAGCCTCTCCGGCCAGGCCCGCAGCCTACCAGCAACCCGGCAGAACTCTTGAACATACTCCACCGCCGAGCGGCCCCTCTGCTTTAGCAAGCTCTCCTTCTGTCCGTTGTGCACGGGTCCTGTCCTCGAAGCGGACCCGTAGCGCTGTGCAAATCTGCCACCCACTCAGCGGCTTTCCCTTCCAACACTGCCATGACAGCCACCATCGCCCACTGTGACAGGTAGAACCGGGCGTATTGGTCCAAGTGGCTAATGGCTTGACTCAGAAACAAGGCCAAGTGGATGGGGTTTCCGTCGAATGATGCCCGTAATGGCGGTGGGCCTCACTCCACCTATTTGGGCCAGAACACCATTGGGCCCTGCGGGACACGGTGTGGCCATGGCCCTGGAGCCCCAGGATCTAGGCCCCTCCGAGCCTCCTGGGGGGACCCTGGACCCGGTCTTTGGCCCTGGTATTACCAAGCCACCTGTTGTTGCTGGGGCAGAACACCACCCAGCAAAGAACTCTGCTCCAAGGCCTCCACTTGCAGGACGTCCTGAGTGCGGCTGGAGGCCGTGTCGAGACGAAACTTTGGGCTAGCCAGACGGAATTGGGTCTGTGGAGGTGGAACTGGCTGGGGCCCCAGCGCGGCTGCCACGCTGCTGCCATGTCAGCACCCATCTCCCATGGTTGCCAGGAAGGAGTGTCCTGGAAACTGGCCTCACCGAACCTCTCCCGCAGCACCTCCATGGTGTAGCTACCCCGGGCGGTCGAGTAGCTCCACTCCCCTTCTTCGTCTGTCAGACGCCTCTCCCGCCAGTCAGTCAAATGCGCTCCGGAATGGGGAAGGGTTGGTAACCTCGGCCCAAGGGCCCCAACCTCTGACAAACTGTGCCACCACTCCTCTAGGGGCCCTGGCTCCCAGACCACCTCCTGACAGGCCTCTGCCAGCCGGGCCACCCCACGGGCCTCACGCTCCTTCGGCCTTACTATCAGCGGTACGCTGTCCCCCGTGGCCTCTGGCGTGTGTACCTCTTCCTCCAGGGCAGGCTCTGCTACTTCCCCCACATCCACCTCTGGCGCCTTCCCTTCCGCCATTGCGATGCTACTCTCCCACCTTGGCCAAGTCGCCGGGGAGGCTGGAAAAGAAAAGAGCGCCGACTTTCTCTCAAGGGTCCAAGGCCGGACCTGGGTAGAACTGAAGCAATCACGCTCAGGAACCATCAAGCCAACAAAACTTTTATTCAGGCCCTCAGTACTCAATGAGTTTGATGCAAAGTCTGGTGTAAAGTCAGCACTGAGAGCTTCTGCCTCCCAGCGCACTTTATCAGCAAAGGTCCACGCCCTCCACTTAGCCAGAAACATCCCGCCTTGCAACCACCATCCGGTGACTGTTCCAGGGCCCCAGAAACGCTAGGCGGCCTTTGCGCAGGATGCCTCAGTGGCGTCCGGATCCTCCAGCGGCTGCGACGGCTCTCCTCGCGATCGGTGGCACGCTCAGCTGGTGGTCGGGTGAGCTGTGGGCCTCCCGGCCGCCCGACCAGATGATCAGCGATGCCGGAAGTCAGCCAGGCACCCAACAGATGGCCGTTGCAGCCGGAAACAGCCGCCGTCGCAGCCGCTCCTGCTGCTCGCTCAGCTCTCCATGTTGCTCCGGCCGCTTTACCATCTGCTCAAACCCCCCCCCCAAGGTATGGCGAACCCCGGACTGGGGTTCAACACCAGGTGCTAGACTCTCGACTTCATAGGGGCAAACTGCAATACCTGGTATGGTGGAAAGTATACCCCGCCACTGACGCCTCCTGGGTGGCGGACCGGGATGTGAGGGCAGCACAATTGCTTAAGAGGTTCCACAGGAAATATCCCCACAAACCGGTGGGGGGGAATACATGTCAGGTTGCTGTGCCTAACGCCTATGTCTCCTGTCTTCCAGGTGCGGCCCTGGAAGGGGGGAGCTGCCTGTAGAGCCCCGATACGGGGCTCGCCATACCTGGGGGAGGGAGGTGGGAAGGCAACAGAGCAGCACAAGGCAGAGAGAGCAGCTGGAGAGACAGGAGAGGCTGCGGCTGCAGGACTTCCGGATAATGCGCCGGATAATGAGCGATGAGCGGATAATGAGCGATCGCCAGCTGATCGCTCGCCAGCTGATCTTCTGCATGGGCCTCCAGGAGGGCAACGGAGCAGCGCACAGCGGGGCGAGCGACCAGAGCGACGGGCGAGGCTGCAGCGGCAGAACTTCCGGTTCCTGCGCCAGACAGCTGCTCGCCAGCGGGACGCTCCCCTGAACGGGCCTCTGGTCAGGAGGACGTGCCACTGATGCCAGATGCGTGAGGAGGCCGACACTGCTGGCTACTGGATGTTGGTTGACGGGCAGGCCTGTCCGGCCGGCCGGAGGGCGTGGTCCCTGGACTATAAAGTACGCTGGGAGGCGAGAGCTCCCAGCGCAGACTTTGTTTCCCACTCATCGTGTACTAAGGCTCCGGCCTGCTTTTGAGGATTAAAGTCTGGTTTGCCTAGTTTCTCGGTTTCCTGAGCGTGGTTGCTTTGGTCCTAACCAGGTCCGGCCTTGGACCTTTGAGACCAGTTTACCTGACGGAAGTGGTGATTGTGAACGCGGTGAACGCTAACCTTGAGGGGGAAGCCGCGGTGTGGGTGACAATGACGAGGATGCACCAGAACTGGGGAACATATATTCATTCATTCATTCGTTTATTATTTATTTTGCTGTTCTTATATGCCGCCCCACTCCCTAGGGACTCAGGGCGACGTACAACAGAATATAAGAACGATATAAAAACAGTAGCAAAAGATATTTAAAGCATTAATTAATTAGAAAATTAAAAAGCCAAACAACAAATTCATACCTGGGGAGACCTAAGATGTTCAGCGGTCACATCACCCCGCCTGCAGGAAGAGGCATGTCTTAATAGCTTTCCGGAAGGCCAGCAAGGTGGGGATGGATCGGATATCTGGCGGTAACATTGTTTGGTTGAAGGAACCTGGAGGAGACCAACTCTGTGGGACCTAACTGGTCGTAGGGATGTATGAGGTAGGATGCGGTACCGGAGATAACCTGGTCCTAAGCCATGTAGGGCTTTAAAGATGATAATCAACACCTTGAATTGCACCCAGAGACCAATGGGCAACCAATGCAGCTGGCGGAGAATGGGTGTTACGTGGGTGTATCTGGAGACACCCACCACAGCTCGCACAGCCACATTTTGCACCAATTGCAGTCTCCGAATACTTTTCAAGGGTAGCCCCATGTAGAGCGCATTACAGTAGTCCAAACGAGAGGTGACAAGGGCATGAGTGACCGTGAGTAAAGCCTCCTTCTTTAAATATGGTCGCAATTGGTGCACCAGGCGAACCTGTGCAAAGGCGCCCCTAGCCACAGCCGTAAGATGTTGGTCTAATTTTAGCTGTGGATCTAGGAGCACCCCCAAATTGCGAACCCGGTCGGAGGGAGATAATTTGTCTCCCCCGAAGACCAAGGAGGGACAATCGGTATAATCCTTAGGAGGCAGCATCCACAGCCACTCAGTCTTGTCAGGGTTGAGCTTGAGCCTGTTCCTTCCCATCCAGATCCTAACATCGTCCAGGCAACAGCACATCATATCCACTGCCTCCCTGAATTACAACGGGGTGGAGATGTACAGCTGGGTGTCATCAGCGTACTGCTGAAATCTCACCCCATGTCGACGAATGATCTCCCCCAATGGTTTCATGTAAATGTTAAACAGGATGGGCGAGAGGACCGAACCCTGAGGGACCCCACAAGTCAGGGGTCTAGGAGACGACATCTGCCCTCCTGTCAACACTGACTGCGACCTATCGGCGAGGTAGGAGGAGAACCACTGCAAAACGGTGCCTCCCACTCCCAGACCGCCAAGTCGGTGCAGAAGGATACCATGGTTGATGGTATCGAAAGCCGCTGAGAGGTCAAGTAGCACCAGGATGGAAGAATAACCCCCATCCCGGCCTCGCCAGAGATCATCGATCAGGGCGACCAAGGCTATGCCTTCCTGGAGAAAGTAAGCCAGATTTGAGGATGAGTCCTAAGCCCTGCAAGCTGAGGCACAGATCCAAGACTTGAAGCAGAAGGGCCAGCTGGTGAAAGAATACGTCCGGGAATTCCGCAGGGTCACTGGCAAGCTGAGGCAGTGCCCGGAGTGGCTACTGGTCTACCACTTCAAGGAGGGCCTGGACCAAGAACTGCTCCAGGCCTGCGTCTACCAGGGAATCCCCGAACGAATCCATGAATGGTACCGGGAATCCATAGCGCTAGACCTTGAGCAGAAACAGTGTAGGAAGTACGGCACTTCCTAGAAGAAGCGGAGCCAGGAGAGGCACCAGTTTGGACGGCGCCCCGCCACAACTACGTCCGCCAGCTCTCCCACCACCTCAACTGGGGGTCCCATCAAATGCTTCCGATGCGGCCAGCAGGGTCATCGAGCAGCCAAATGCCTAGCACCCACCCCCCAGCCAAGGAGCAAGCCACCTGCCTTGATAAAGCTGAAAAAGCCACAGCGGAAGGTTCAGGAG
The DNA here is from genome assembly GCA_023053685.1 of Diadophis punctatus similis. Lineage (NCBI taxonomy): Eukaryota > Metazoa > Chordata > Lepidosauria > Squamata > Dipsadidae > Diadophis > Diadophis punctatus. The sequence goes on from JALIGW010000076.1 coordinate 1,874,501, forward strand.
AAGTCAAGTTTGGCGTGCCAGGCCCTTGCAGTCTCTCCTCCATCAAGCAAGGGAGAGGGAACTCCGACCAAAGGGGACCAGCAACCTGCCCCCTACGACAGCAAGGACGAGGGTGAAAGCGACCCGATTGTAAGTGAAGCCATCCGCCCCTTTGCCATCCCCGCGAGAATCGTGGTGCCAAAGTCAGGAGTCCGGGGAGAGGTGGATGCCCTAATAGAGCTTCAAGCCTTCCCCCCAGGCAGCAGCAGAGGCTCCCAGAGAGGTGAAAGGGGGGCCAGGGCCAAAGCCCAGATCATCTGCCTGCTTCTGATGTGGGAAAGAGGGGCACCGGGCAGCCGAGTGTTTCGCCAGGCCCACCCCTAGGATGACCTCTGCTGGCGGGAAAAAACCTGACAAGCCAGTAGCAAAAGCCCGTGAAACAGCCCTGAAAGGCATGGAAGTAGTTGAGGTCGCCCCCCCAGGCGGGGAGGAGCTGGTACCTCCGACCAACCCAAGGGACAGCAACCCAAGGGACAGCGAATCGGACGATGATCCCTCGGTAAGTCTACCCACGGGGCCCCTCAACCTCCCAGTAGAACTAAGGGCACCGTCATTCGGTGCCCAGGGAAAAATGCTGGCTCTTTTGGATTCGGGGTGTACTAGATGTGTAATTAGCCCAGAAGTGGTGGAGAAAATGGGATTGAGGCTGAAGTCCATGAAAGTGCCCATTGCCTTCTGCCAGTTGGATGGATTGGTGGCTGGGGGGGGCTGCCCATTTTGAGACTGAGCCAGTGGAAATGAGGATGGGGGACCACCAAGTTTTATCGTGGCCCCTGGGATGGAGCGCCCCCTCATACTTGGGTTACCATGGCTCCAAAAATGGAACCCCGACATAGATTGGCGCATGGGGATACTGTGTATCCGTTATGACCAACAGGGGGAGCCGTTCCATGAGCCAGAGGGGACGGAGGAACAAGCAGTAATAGGGGCCGAATGCATAGCAGGGGAGAATACCTAAGGAATACTGGGACCTGAAGGGGGCTTTCAGTGAGAGAGCATCAGACGTGCTGCCCCCCCCCCCATCGGCCCACAGACTGCAGTATAGAGATATTGCCGGGGCGACACTCCCCAAACGAAAGATTTACGCCATGACCCCTCGCGAGTTGGATGAACTGCGATATTTCCAGTTCGATATTAAATTATTTATTTATTTCCAAATAAATACATTTCATTGACAAAAACCTGAAACGGGGGTTCATCCAGCCAGCGAGGCCATGAGTGGCCGCCCCCGTACTTTTCCGAGGAAAAAAAGATGTCTCTCTTCACTTGTGTGTTGACTACAAGAACTTGAACGCCATTTGCGTGGAAAACGTGTACCCCCTACCCCTGATGAAGGACATGTTAGCTCATTTGGCAAAGGGGAGGATTTTTACTAAATTGCACCTAAGGGAGGCCTACTACCGAGTCAGAATTAAGGAGGGCGACGACTGGAAGACCGCTTTCAACTGCCCCCTGGGTTGCTTCCAGTTTCGAGTCCTCCCCTTTGGCCTACAGGGGGCGCCAGCCGTGTTTATGCAACTGATCAATGAAGTACTCCATGAGCACCTTTATAAGGGGGTTTTGGTTTATCTCGATGATATTCTCATTTATACGGACACAATGGATGAGCACGTGAAACTTGTGCGATCAGTCCTGAAAAAACGTAGAGCGGCGGAACTATATGCCAAGTTGTCAAAATGTGAATTCCATCAAAGCAAAATTGACTATTTGGGTTACCGCATATCGCATGAGGGTATTGAAATGGACCCTGAGAAGGTACGAGCAGTCCTGGAGTGGGCAGCCCCCCGCACCCGTAAGCAACTGCAGAGCTTCCTGGGCTTTGCCAACTTTTATCGGCAGTTCATCCCCTCTTTTGCGCAAATTGCGTTGCCAATCACCAATGTCCTAAAAACTAAAGGAGGCACCAAGCCTAAACCTAGTAGGCCCTTAGATTGGACTATGGAATGCCAAGCAGCTTTTGAGAAGCTCAAACGCCTGTTTGCTGCCGAACCGGTCCTTAAGCACCCAGACATGGATGCTCCTTTTGTAGTTCAAGCCAATGCCAGTGACGTGGCTGTGGGAGCAGTACTACTGCAAGCCAATGCTGATGGAGTCCTACAACCCTGTGCCTACACCTCCAGGAAGTTAACGGAAACCGAGAGGAGGTGGGCCATTTGGGAAAAAGAAGCTTTTGCTGTTCGGTGGGCCCTACTGACCTGGAGACATTTCCTCGAAGGCGCCAAGCACCCTTTCGAGGTGTGGACTGATCATAAAAACTTAGAAGCCCTGAAAACCCCTAGAAAGCTGTCACCTAAACAGGCCCGCTGGGCGCAGCATTTTAACCGGTTTAATTTCTCCCTACGCTACCTACCTGGGGGAAAGAATTTTATGGCTGACGCTTTGTCTAGGTTGCCTCAGTATAACAGCACTAGGCAGGAAATAGTCCGGCCTGTGATCCCTTCTACGCAATTGGCAGCTCCAGTAGTTACACGGGCCCAAAAGAATATGGGGTCAGACCTGTCAGCTGACCTAAACTCTCAGCTCGTGGACGCACTGAAAACGGATGAATGGTTTCTGTCCCACTCAAATGAGTGCACCATTCGCGATGGCCTAGTCTGGGTGGGAGCTAAGCTTTATGTCCCAGCCCGCGCGAGGGAATTAGTGCTGTAAAAGGCCCATGACTCGAAGGTCGCAGGTCACTTTGGATTTGTGAAAATGTTACACTTAGTAAAGAGACAATTTTGGTGGCCCTCATTGAAAAGTCATTTGGGTAATCACTGATCTTTTTTCCAAGCAGGTCCATTTTGTGCCTTGCTCCAAGATTCCGTCAGCAAAGGTGTTGGCTAAACTTTTTATTCAGCATGTATACAGGCTACACGGAGTACCTGAATGGATAATCTCAGATAGGGGTGTCCAATTCACCTCCCAGTTTTGGAAGGAGTTCCTGACCTTGTTAGGCTCCGCCCAGGGCTTAAGCTCCGCCCATCACCCCCAGACCAATGGGGCTTGTGAGAGAGCTAACTCGGTCCTGGAACAATACCTCAGGTGTTATATTAATTACCAACAAGATGATTGGGCTGACTTGCTACCTTTTGCGGAGGTGGCCTATAACAACTCTGTTCATAGTAGCATGGTCTTTACCCCATTCAAGGTGGTCTATGGCCAGGATTTTGTACCCATCCCTGAATTGCCGCAAGAAAAACCGCAGATCCCTTCGTTAAAGGAGTGGATCGAGCAGCTTTAATTAGTCTGGCCGGTGACTCGCAAAGCACTAGACGACGCTCACCAGGCCCATAAGAAACAGGCTGACAAGAAAAGAATTAAACCTAAGGAATAACAAGTCGGTGATAAAGTTTTCTTGTCTACAAAATACCTACAAACTACCCAGAAGCCGAAAAAACTTGGTCCTAAGTATGTATGCCCTTTTCCTATCGTGAAGATTGTAAACCCAGTTGCTGTACAGTTGGACCTCCCAAAAACCCTTCGAAGAATTCACCCTGTATTTCATGTTAGTCTTTTGAAACCTGAGCAAACCTCCTCGCTTCGACCTACCCTGACCCCTCCTCCTGTCCCTTTGCTCATTGAGGGGGAACAATACTTTGAAGTTAAGGAAATTTTGGACTCCAGAAAGCATAGGGGTAAACTGCAATATTTGGTAGCCTGGAAACATTTCCCCTCCTCGCATTCTGAATGGGTGAATGACCGAGATGTCAGAGCCCCCAAAGCGATTCAATTGTTTCGCTCCAAATATCCTGATAAGCCGTAATTGCCTGTTCCTTTACTATGCATATTTTATATGGTTTTGTTGCTGTTATGTCTTCATTTTCTCCTAGGACTGACGTCCCTGTTGCAGGAGGGCCGAATGTCAGCCTCCGAAAGTTCTGCTTGCTTCAGCTGTCATAAGAAACGGTGGGAGGGGGGTTGGGAGGATAGGTATTTGGGGGGGTTGGGAAGTTGCTGGAGATGTCCTGGTTTGTCTCTGATAGTGCTCTGTGGAGGAAAGTTCTCGTCAGTTCTACCAGGCTTCAGAGACATGTTTATTTCCTGCTCAAGGTCAACGGCTTCGTCGGACCAGATGTGGATGGCCAGGTGGGCCGTGCACCCACATGACACCTCGGCACATGAGGATTGGCTGGGTTGCCCAGGGGAGTTATGAGGCAGGGTTTTGGGGTGCTTTGTATATGCATTTTTGCGCGCTTTTTGCTTCAGAACTTGCTTTCCTTTTGTTGCTATCACTTCTTGTCTAGTAAAAGTACTCATCTCTATAAACATGGAGTTGGGGTTTTTATTTCCTGGACTTTGAATGGAAGCACACCTGACATTCCCGGTCTTCCTTCAGCCCACAAGCTGGCGAAACTGTTTCTGAAACATATTTACTGACTGCACAGAGTACCAAAGAGAATCATATCAGATAGAGGGGTTCAATTTATGGCCAAATTCTGGAGGGAGTTCATAAGGCTAATTGGGTCTTCCCAGGAGTTTAGTTCAGCTTTTCATCCACGTACCAATGGGGCGGTAGAACGAGCGAACGCAATGGTAGAACAGTACTTGAGATGCTATGTCAACTACCAGCAAACCAATTGGCTGGATCTACTGCCTTTTGCCGAAGTGGCGTACAACAATGCCGTGCAAATTTCTAGGACCTTTCCCCATCATGAAGATCATCAATCCAGTCATGGTGGAGCTGAAATTCCCATGTCTGCTAGGGAGAGTGCATTCGGTTTTCCACAGTACCTTATTGAAGCCGGTAATAGGATCGGAACTGAGACCAGTAGCTCGGGTAGCCCAGGTCCTATAGTAGTGGAAAGGGAAACCCACTACGAAGTAAAAAGGATCCTAGACTCTAGACTATATAAGGGAAGGCTGAAATACCTAGTGCAGTGGAAGGGTTACCCCCTGTCAGAAGCTACCTGGGTGAAGAGTAAAGACCTAAGAGCAGATAAGCTGGTCCAGAAATTCCATGAAAAAAAAACCCCAGAAGCCAAAGGAACAACCTGGTGATGGGAGGGGTGGCTAGTAGGGAGTTAATTTATCTGTACTTTATATTTTCCAGGTACTTCTCACTCACTAGGGGAGATCCGACTGTCAACATCAAACCAAATCTGGCAGAAGTCATTTTCTTGGTTCTCTGTTGCCACACTGTATTGAGGGGGGGGAGGCCGGAATGCATTGCCAGACACACCGATTATATCTCGTAGGAACCAGGGTCATCTTCACAGGTGTCGGATGAAGGAGGGGAGTACCTAAGGAGCCCACCAATTTACCTAATTGGACAATGTAACTGGTGACACCTGGGGAGGGGAGGGAATATTTAGAGTTGATTTTACAATTGATCATGCCGATATGATGTACCCAATAAAGACGTTCTTTGAGGAGCATTCTAGTCTCAGAGTTCTGATTTGCTTGGGTTCGTTAGTTGGAGCCATGACATTCAGTGCTTTACCATTCTTTTTTTTTAAATTGAACACACAAAACAAGACAAAACAAAACGTATAACAAACAGGTGGGGCATTTGTAGCCCCCTTTCCATCAAAAGCTGTTGTCGGATGATTACATTTTATACAGTATTTCATTTAATATTCATATTACTCTCACATTACCTATCCTATTGTACAATATACCTTCTAAAACCTTTACAAGATTACATGGAAATACACCTTTATACTTTTCTTTTACTCTATCTTACTGTTAACTAAGGCATTAGCATCCCCAATAGTAATTAAATTCTCTATTCCTAGTTCTGTAAATTTATCGTGTAATTTTTTATAAGATTCAAATTATTTATCATTTGAGGCATAGTGTGTTGTGAGTATAGCAAGGAGTCTTAAATTCTCTTTTTTGATATGTACTTCTTGGAGAGCAATTACATTGATGTCAAGTTTTTCCCTTTTTTTTGTTTAAAAAATGTTTGAGTTCTTTACTTCCGGTTATTAAGTCCATTTATTTTGCTGAATGTTATTTTTATTTCTTCGGACATTATTATTTATAATATATTTTAGTATGCTTCGTCTCTCTTAGCACTCTGCCTTGCGTTTTCTCTTGCTGTCTTTGTTTCTTAATGACGTCCTTTTGTTTCTTCCTTTCTTCTACTAGATCTTCTTCTTCTTGGCTTCTATCTTCTAAATCTTCTCTGCTTTCCCTACTTTCACTGCTAGGTTGTTCTTCTTCTATTAGGCCGCTTTGTTCACCAAAATTTCGTGCTTGTTCTACTGAATTGATTCTGATCTTCTTCTCCTGCCATGTTATTAAGCGCCCCTCCGGCATCAGCCATCTATACATTATATTATCCTTTATTAATCTTTTAGTTAGGAAATGATATTGTTTCCTATTATCTCTGATTCTACGGGGGACTTGTTTTAATATGATTATTTCCTTGTCCTTATACGAAATTGCCTTGTTCCTAGACCATCTATAGATGTCGTCTCGGACGGCTCTCCTCGCAAATTTTACATGCACCTCTCCAGGCAAATGGTGTCTTCTGGCATAGATTGTGTGCACACGATAAATTTCATCGATTTCTCGCCTTATTTCCTGTGCATCAGTTTGTAAAATTTCAACTAATATCTCGGCCATCTTTTCACCCAAGTTTTCCCCTTTCTCTTCTGCGATGTTTTGGAATCTCAAATTATATGAGGCGCGTTCTATCTCTAAATGAGCTATGGCTTCTTCTAAATTTCTAGAGGACGCAGTGTTTTTCTCTTCTATACCATCAATCCTTAGTTCTACTCTTTCTATTTTATCTTCTATTATCTTAATATTTTGTACATTTTCTTTTAAAGTTTGTTGAATGTTTACAATCTTGTCATCTATTCCTTTCACCTTGTCCTTTACTTCGACCATTTCTACTTTTAGTTCCTCATGATATTTTTTTGCTTCTTCTCTATTGTTTTCTAATATTATATTGGTTCTTGCCATTGATTCCTTCATCTGGAATAATGTCTCTTGGATGGATTGCAAGCTACTAGATGATCCAGATTTTTCTTTTGGTAACATAGATTCAATGGTTTTTTGATGCATTGGAGACTCTTGAACTGTTAAAGTGGGGTTTGATGATTGCTTTTTACTCATTTTGGTAGCGGTAGTTATACTGGTCATATTGAAAGATTCTCGTATATTTTTCCACAGTGACATATACAATTATTTTAACTCTTATAACTTTGATAGGTGTATCTTATAACAGAAAGTCACTAGTTGTTCTAAAATATGGTTATGTTAATATAAACTTCAATCAATGCCAAATAATTATACGTTTATAAAAATATAATTATTATTCTTATCCTAAAGTTTAAACAATTATAGCTCTTATATTGGTCTTCCTATCACAATTCTATAATTGCCTTGTATAAACCACTTTAAATATTTTAAATTATTTGAGTGTTAATATTATGTATACATAATTTGTGAAGAGCTATAGATAAATATCACATAAATATACAATTTACCAACTTCTATTAATTACACTATAAACAGTTAATTAGCTATCAATTGTTATAAATTGTAATATTAAGTATATTTATCAATCACACCATTATATAGTTAATCTATTGGAAAGGGAGAAAGAAAAGAAAGAAGAAAGAAGAAAGAAAGGAGGAGAAAGTAGAGAATAGAAGGTATAGAGAGTTACTAAGCAAAATGAAAAGGTTCTCAATTTTCATAAGAGAACTTTGAGATATTTTTCCTTTATCCTTTTGGGTATACTTAGCAAGTCTTTCTTTTCTTTTCTTTTATAAGTCCACAGGTTTATAAAGTGAAAGATTCTATTTAATCCAGTCCAGTCCAGTCCAATCCAATTTGTATCCTTCTTCCCTTTCTATGTCCAACTCCTTCAGTGATAGTTCCCAAATGTTTATTGTGCTCCTAAACGGCTCCTTTCTCCTCTCAACTCAATAGTTCTATTTCTTCTCTATTTCTTCTCCTCTATAATTTCACATGTCAACCATGAAGCTGTGGACTTCCGGATGGCTCCGCGATCGACGAAGACGCTCTTCTTTTGGAGCGCCACTCCCCAGCACCGTCAAAGCCGCCAGAAAGCCAACAAACAGCTGACTGGCGGCTGAAAACCCCCTCCCCGGGCAAAGGGGAGGGTGATGAGCAGGCAGGCACAGGTAGAGCCCCCCAAGTGCCCTAGGAGAAAATCCTGGGGCACGAAGGGTGAGGGCTCCCTGGAAACCTGCCGCTGCTCCGGACCTGGGACATCTCCGCTGTTTTGCGGAGCAAGAAGATCGCGACCAACACTGCTTTAAAAGATTAAATTTAATTGTGGAATATCTGCAGCAGAAAAAGCCAGGAGACAAGCTGGGCAAGTAACCACTACTTAACTCTTATTGACTCTTATCTCAGAAGTTACAAAGTAGCAAGTGGGTTCTAAAATGGCGATGGAAGCTTGAAAGGGTGTGGAAAAGCGAAAGTGAGAAGAAAGAGAGAAAGTTTTGCTTTGCTGGCAGGCTTACACAGGAGAGTTTTTTGACTTGATTTTGGACTAGCACTTTGATTTGGAGACCCTTCTTTTTGGTATTAGACTAATACAACTTGGAATATTATAAAGATTTGTTTAAATTCAAATGGCTTCCAAATCTGTGAAGACGGTTCCTTCTAAAGGAGCTGGAAGCGCTGAGAGCTCACCCACTCTCACTTCTAAACTGCAATCTCTCTCAGTACAAGCTCAGCCTCTAACTCTGGGGATGCTACAAGAAAGTCTTAAAGCCATGCAGGCAGAAATGACTATTAATTTTAATTCAAAAATTGATGAATCCAATGATAAAATTAATGACATTAATGACAAAATACAAGTTGTTTCTGATAAAATTGAAATCTGCAATAATGAAATCAGGGCAGATATTTTGGAAGCACTTAAAGGCTTGGCAAACAATGTGGAGTATTTGGAACAGCAAGTGGAACGAATTAGAGACATAACAGCAGCCCTGAGAGGGAAAATAGAAGATGTTGAAGACAAAAGGGAAAAAGACGCAGATGAAATTACAATGATTCATTATAGAAACATGGAATTTGCGATCAGGGTTAGAGGTGTTAAAGAAGATAAACAGGAAAATCTGAGAGATTTGATGGTGGAAGCTCTTGCTCAAGCGGTGGGGATGAGGAAAGAAGAGTTGGTGTGGCAGATGGATAAGATATACCGAGTTAATTCTTGTGTGGCCAGATTGAGAAACCTTCCAAGAGATATTGTAATATATTTTAACAACAGAACACTGCGTAATGATATTCTACAAGCAACTTATCAAAATAAGTTACAGGTGGGTGGACAAGAAGTGATGACAATGAAAGAGATTCCTCCAAAAATGCTGAGAGCTAGAAAGGAATTTTCCTTTCTGGTGGAACAACTTAAAAGACAATAATTGCCATTTAGGTGGGAGGTCCCAGCTGGAATATCTCTGATTTACGCTGGAGAAAGACATCGACTTAATACGGTACAGAAAGCAAGAGATTTTTACACATACATCTTAAAGGCTGGGACACCAAGATCACCTGAAGGGAGGAGAAAGGAGGATGAAAGAGCAAGACAAAGAGAAGAAGTCCAGCAAGAAGGAGCCTCATCTGGCCAAAGTGATTTAGCCACAACTCATTTGGATCAAAGTTTGGATTTATTTGGAGAAGAACGGATAAAAGAACAAAGACAGACCAAAGCGACAACCAAGCGTATGCAGGAAATGACACAACAGCAACTCCAGCTGGTAGCTAAAGAAGCTACTAAAACAGAAGCAGTGGGAGGAACAAGACCAAAGGAATTAAAGAAGCTAGATATCCAGCCAATGTTCCAGAAGCTTCAAAAGCCCTTAGATGGGAAGTAGATTCCTAACCTGGAATGTCAATGGATTAAATTCACCACAGAAAAGAAGGAAAATATTTCACTATCTTAAACAATTCAATAATGACGTGGTCTGCCTTCAAGAAACACATATTAGAACACAAGACCAAAAACATCTGATAAATTCAAAATTAGGAACACATTTTGTTACAGCAACACCGGGGGAAAAAATGGCATAGTTATATATGTTAAAAGACATTTGATTGCTAAGCTAATCGAAGCAGATGATCAAGGAAGATTTTTAGCTATAGAACTTTTAATTAAAGGAGAGAAAATATTGGTGATTGGTGTATATGCCCCGAACCAACAACAAGGAAAATTTTATGATCTTCTACATACAAAGTTGATACAATGGGACTACAATACCTGCATCCTTCTAGGGGATTGGAACGGTGTACCAGACGTCAAAAAAGACAAAAAGGGCCCTAAGCAAAATATTTTTTCAAGAGCAAAATTGCCAAAATCCTTTTTCGAGATGATGGAGGATTGGGAGTTGAGGGATATTTGGCATGAAAGAAATACAGAAGAAAAGGATTTTACTTTTTTTTCCGATAGACACCAATCTTTTTCAAGGATTGATTTTATTTCGATTACTAATAATCTTTTTTCTAGGGTAAAGAAGATGAAGATATGCTCAAGAACATTGACGGATCATAGCCCGGTCTGGTTGGAATTGGAATATGGAAATGGACCTAGAAGGTCATGGAGGTTAAATGATAACTTATAATAATAATAATAATAACAGAGTTGGAAGGGACCTTGGAGGTCTTCTAGTCCAACCCCCTGCTTACGCAGGAAACCCTACACTACTTCAGACAGATGGTTATCCAACATCTTCTTAAAAATGTCTAGTGTTGGAGCATTCACAACTTCTGGAGGTAAGCTGTTCCACTGATTAATTGTTCTAACTGTCAGGAAATTTCTCCTTAGTTCTAAGTTGCTTCTCTCCTTGATTAGTTTCCACCCATTGCTTCTTGTTCTACCCCCAGGTGCCTTGGAGAAAAGTTTGACTCCCTCTTCTTTGTGGCGACCCCTGAGATATTGGAACACTGCTATCATGTCACCCCTGGTCCTTCTTTTCATTAAACTAGACATACCCAGTTCCTGCAACCGTTCTTCATATGTTTTAGCCTCCAGTCCCCTAATCATTTTTGTTGCTCTTCTCTGCACTCTTTCTAGAGTCTCAACATCCTTTTTACATCGTGGCGACCAAAACTGTATGCAATATTCCAAGTGTGGCCTTACCAAGGCATTATAAAGTGATATTAACACTTCGCGTGATCTTGATTCTATCCCTCTGTTAATGCAGCCTTGAACTGTGTTGGCTTTTTTGGCAGCTGCTGCACACTGCTGGCTCATATTTAAATGGTTGTCCACTAGGACTCCAAGGTCCCTCTCACAGGTACTACTGTTGAGCAAGGTACCACATATACTGTACCTGTGCATTTTGTTTTTCTTGCCTAAATGTAGAACCTTACTTTTTTCACCATTGAATTTCATTTTGTTTGATAGCGCCCAATGTTCAAGTCTGTCAAGATCCTTCTGTATCTTGAGCCTATCTTCTGGAGAGTTGGCTATTCCTGCCAGTTTGGTGTCATCTGCAAATTTGATGAGTTCCCCATCTATCCCCTCGTCCAAGTCGTTGATGAAGATGTTGAAGAGTACTGGGCCTAAAACAGAGCCTTGGGGTACTCCACTGCATACTTCCCTCCATGTAGATGCAGTTCCATTGAGCACTACACGTTGAGTGCGGTTGGTTAGCCAGTTTCAAATCCATCTGGTGGTGATGCTGTCTAACCCACATTTTTCTACTTTATCTAGTAGTAGGTTATGATCTACTTTGTCAAATGCCTTACTGAAGTCCAAGTAAACCACATCGACAGCATTCCCACGGGATTGGGCGGCCTATAAGAGCGTCTAAATAAATAAATAAATAAATAAATTCCTCTGGTCCACTAATTTTGTCACTTTATCAAAGAATGCAATAAGATTAGTCTGGCATGATCTGTTTTTGACAAACCCATGTTGGCTTTTGGTTATTACTTTGTTTGCTTCTAGGTGTTCATTGATTCGTTGCTTGATTATCTTTTCCAAAATCTTCCCTGGTATTGAGGTCAGGCTGATAGGTCTGTAGTTTCCTGGATCTGTTTTTTTCCCTTTTTTGAAGATGGGAACTACATCAGCTCTTTTCCAGTCCTCTGGCAGTTCCCCGGTGCTCCAGGATCTTTGAAAGATATAGTTCAGTGGTTCTGAGATCTCATCTGCCAGTTCCTTCAGAACCTTGGGGTGTAATCCATCTGGTCCTGGTGATTTGAATTCGTCTAGGGTAGACAGGTGTTCCCTTACCATTTTCTTCCCTATTTTAACTTGTGTTCCTAATATGTTTTTTGTGCTGCTGTTTTTGATAGGTTGGACTGTTTTCTCCCTTTGTGTAAAGACAGATGCAAAAAACGTGTTAAGTAGCTCTGCTTTCTCCCTGTTGCTTGTCACCTTCTTGCCACTTTCTCCCTGTAATGGACCAATTGTTTCCTTGACTTTTTTCTTGTTTTTAATATGTTGGAAGAAGCTTTTTTTGTTACTTTTTACTTTTGTCGCAAGCCTTTGTTCATTGTGAGCCTTAGCTTTCCTCACTTCATCTTTACAGGCTCCAGCTATTTGCTGATATTCTGCCTTAGTTATTTCCCCTTCTTTCCACTTTTTATACTTGTCCTTTTTGTCTTTCAATTTGTCAGAGAGTTCTTTATGCAGCCATCCTGGTTTCTTTTGAGACCTATTATTTTTCTTCTTCATTGGTATTGTGCTAGTCTGGGCTTTTATAATCTCACTTTTCAAGATTTCCCAAGCTTCTTGAGTTGTTTTCCCCTTGAGGATTCTCATCCATGGAATCTTTCCCAAGTTCTCTCTGAGTTTATTGAAATTAGCCCTCTTAAAGTCCAAGACTCTAGTTTGACTTTGTTCTACTGTTTGTGTTTGCATAATGTTGAATTCCAATATTGCATGATCACTTGCCCCCAAGGTTCCTGTAGCTTCAACACCTTCTATCATTTCATCTCTGTTAGTGAGAATTAAGTCCAATATGGCTGATCCCCTTGTTCCCTTCTCTACTTTTTGGGTAACAAAATTGTCTGCTAGGTTTGTTAGGAACCTGTTGGCTCTTCCACTTGGTGCAGAGTTTGTCTCCCAGTTGATGTCAGGGTAGTTAAAATCCCCCATTACTATTGTGATGTGCTTCCTACATACCTTAGTTAGCTGACTAGCAAAAAGTTCATCTACTTCCTCTGTTTGGTTGGGTGGCCTGTAGTATAGACCTATGGCAATGTCATTTCGCCCTTTAATATTGACCCAAATGCATTCGAGGTGATTTTCATTATTGTTGTGCTCTATTTCTGTAGAGATGTAGTTATTTCTTATATATAGTGCAACTCCACCTCCTCTTTTATTTGTTCTGTTTTTTTTAAATAATTTAAATCCCTCTAGCTGTATATTCCATTTGTCAGTTTCATCCCACCAAGTTTCCGTAATGGCAACTATATCATATCTTCCCTCATTTACTTGAATTTCTAATTCACCCTGTTTATTCCTCATACTCTGTGCATTGGTGTATAGACATTTAAGTCCATTTAGATTGACCCTGTGTTTACTGTCTACATAACCTGTATTGTGCCTGACTGCCCCTACTTTCTTGCCACCTGTTTGATTAGTGCACATATCTATGTTGTGTGCACTGTTAACCCTATTAGTTTTAGATTGCTGGGGACAGAAATGATCTGTATCAATTAATTCTCTGTCCCCGCTGTTCAGTTTAAATGTTTATCCAGGAAATCTCTGAATTTAATACCAAGTAGCTCAGTCCCTTTCTTTGATGGATGCAAACCATCTCTTTTGTACAGTTTTTCATTGGACCAGCTGCTGATATCATGACTAATAAAACCAAAGCCTTCCCTTTTACACCACTCCTTTAGCCACACATTAAACTCTGCTACACGTTGGCCTTTCCCTTTTTGTTCCTTATATACTGGTAAAACTTATTTAGATTCAAGATCATGTGAAGTAATAATACCACTTTGCAATGCCTTGGTAAGGCCACACTTGGAATACTGCATTCAGTTTTGGTCGCCACAATGTAGAAAGGATGTTGAGACTCTGGAAAGAGTGCAGAGAAGAGCAACAAAGATGATTAGGGGACTGGAGGCTAAAACATATGAAGAATGGTTGCAGGAACTGGGTATGTCTAGCTTAATGAAAAGAAGGACTAGGGGAGATATGATAGCAGTGTTCCAATATCTCAGGGGTTGCCACAAAGAAGAGGGAGTCAAACTATTCTTCAAGGCACCTGAGGGTAGAACAAGAAGCAATGGGTGGAAACTAAACAAGGAGAGAAGCAACTTAGAACTAAGGAGAAATTTCCTGACAGTTAGAACAATTAATCAGTGGAACAGCTTGCCTCCAGAAGTTGTGAATGCTACAACACTGGACGTTTTTAAGAAGATGTTGGATAACCATTTGTCTGAAGTAGTGTAGGGTTTCCTGCCTAAGCAGGGGGTTGGACTAGAAGACCTCCAAGGTCCCTTCCAACTCTGTTGTTGTTGTTGTTGTTGTTGTTGTTGTTATTATTATTATTATTGATATGAGGATAATGTGAAGGAATGTAAAAAATTAATGAAAGAATTTTTTGTCAACAATATGCAGAAGGGTACCTCCACGGAAATGGTTTGGGATGCAAGTAAAGCTTATATGAGAGGTATTTTGATATATTTGAACAATAAATTTAGAAGGAAAAAAGGTGAAAAAAGGAAAGAATTAGAAGAGGAGATTAAAAGACAGGAGAGGGCTTTAATTTCTAATCCAATGGACAAGAAAATTAAAGAGACAATTAATTTACTAAAGGGTCAATTTAACATGTTAATGGCAGACCAAGTGGCAACCAATTTACAATATGCTAAATTTAATACTTTTAGTAATGCTAATAAACCAGGAAGATGGTTGGCATATACGCTAAGAAAGAAGCAAAAATCAAGAATTATTGAAAAAATAAGATATAAGGGTAAAGAAGTTTATGAACAAGAACTTATTAAAAAATCCTTTTTAGAATTTTATTCAGGATTATATAGTGGGGATAAAGTTAAAGAAGAGGATATAGATAAATATTTGCAGAAACAGAATATTTATATAACTACTAAGGTGCAGAGGGATACTTTAAATCAGTGGTTCCCAAACTTTTTCTGTCCACCGCCCCCTTGGTGCTACAAACTCAACCTCACTGCCCCCCACCCCACCCCCTCAGGTGGGCGTGACTTAGTGGTCAGGTGACCGGGTGGGCGTGGCCAACTTATAAAATGTGGTGAAACTCACTTAACAACGCTCTTGCTTAGCAACCAAAGTGTTAGGCTCAATTGTGGTCATAAGTCTTTC
Organism: Diadophis punctatus similis; assembly: GCA_023053685.1. Taxonomy (NCBI): domain Eukaryota; kingdom Metazoa; phylum Chordata; class Lepidosauria; order Squamata; family Dipsadidae; genus Diadophis; species Diadophis punctatus. The sequence continues at coordinate 1,889,754 of JALIGW010000076.1, forward strand.
TTTCGTTCTTTCTTCTCTACCTTCCCCCTTCTTTCTTTTTCTGTCTTTCTTCCTACCATCTTTCTTTTTCTTTCTTTCTTTTCTTTTTCTGTCTGTCTTCTTTCCTTCCTACCATCTTTTCTTTCTTTCTGTCAGTCTGTCTGTCTTCCTACCTACCATCTTTTTCTTTCTTTCTGTCTTCCTTCCTTCCTACCATCTTTCTTTCTTTCTGTCTCCCTCCCTCTTTCTTTCCTTTTTCTTTCCTTCTTCCCTCCCTTCCCTTCCCTCCCTCCTTTCTTTTTCTGTCTGTCTTCCTTCCTTCCTACCATCTTTCTTTCTTTCTGTCCCTCCCTCCCTCCCTCTTTCTTCCTTTCTTTTTCTTTCTTTCTTTTTTCGTTCCTTCTTCCCTCCCTCCTTTCTTTTTCTGTCTGCCTTCCTTCCTTCCTACCATCTTCCTTCCTTCCCACCATTTTTCTTTTTCTTTCTTTTTCTCTTTCCTTTAGCTTTCCTTCTTCCCTCCCTCCTTTCTTTTCCTGTCTGTCTTCCTTCCTTCCTACCATCTTTCTTTCTTTTTCTCTTTCCTTTTTCTTTCCTTCTTCCCTCCCTTTCTTTTTCTGTCTATCTTCCTTCCTACCATCTTTCTTTCTCTTTCTTTCTGTCTTCCTTCCTCCCTCCCTCCCTCCCTCGCTCTTTCTTTCTTTCCTTTTTCTTTCCTTCTTCCCTCCCTTCCCTTCCTTTTTCTGTCTGTCTGTCTTCCTTCCTTCCTACCATCTTTCTTTCTTCCTCCCTCCCTCTTCCTTTCTTTCCTTCTTCCCTCCCTTCCCTTCCTTTCTTTTTCTGTCTTCCTTCCTACCATCTTTCTTTTTCTTTCGTTCCTTTTTCTTTCCTCCTTCCCTCCCTTCCCTTCCCTCCCGCCAGCCGTGGCCAGGCTGCTGCCACCGCTCACCCAGGCCGATGGCTTGGTAAGCGTTCTCCGGGTTGTGCACCAGGTCGCAGAGCGCCATCAAGGCCGGCTGCTGCGTCAGCAGCTCGGGGTGCTGCAGCTCTTCATTGAGCTTGGGGAGGCCTCGGCGACCGAAGGCCACAGGCGCCTTGGTGGGGTCGATGTCGGGGGGCAGCTGGGCTGAGATCCGCGGGTGCGCCATGACGGAGGGGAGCCCGCCGAATTGCACGCGCTGGGTTGCTAGGCAACAGGGACGCCAAGTGGGAAAGTCGGCGCACGCGCAGGTTCCGCAGCAGGGCCTTCCCATGGGTCTGCAAACGCTTGCCCGAGGAGCTTCGGGAGCGGTCGGCTTCCCTCGTCGCTGTGCCGCACTCAGCACCTAGCACTTGTAACTCCGTCGCATTCCACGCTCTTGGGTGCAGGGCAGCCCATTCTGAAAGAAAGCATCTCGCGTTTTCTTTCAGAATGGGCTGCCCTGCACACAAGAGCGAGGAACGCGAGAGAGCTTAAAGTGCTAGGTAGGACGTCCGTCGCGCGATGGGATGCAGTTTGGGGTGACCAGTCATGCGGGGCGGGGTGGAGCAAAGCGGAGCCTGGGCGGGGGCTGGGCGGGCCCGCGAGACGGGCATCATACCTAGCACTTGTAACTCCGTCGCATTCCACGCTCTTGTGTGCAGGGCAGCCCATTCTGAAAGAAAACATCTTGCATTTTCTTTCAGAATGGGCTGCCCTACACACAAGAGTGAGGAACGCGAGAGAGCTTCAAGTGCTAGGTAGGACACCCGTCGCGCGGTGGGACGCAGTTTGGGGTGACCAGTTGTGCGGGGTGGGGTGGGGCAGAGTGGAGCCTGGGCGGGGGCTGGGCGGGCCGCGAGACGGGCATCATACCTAGCACTTGTAACTCCGTCGCATTCCACGCTCTTGTGTTCAGGGCAGCCCATTCTGAAAGAAAACATCTCGCGTTTTCTTTCAGAATGGGCTGCCCTGCACACAAGAGCGAGGAATGCGGACTTCCGGCAGGCTCCACAATCGCCGAAAGACGCTTCTCTTTCGGGGGCGTCAGTCCTTTGATCTGTAAAGCTGCCAGAAAGCTATAAATCAGCTGGCTGGCAGCTGGAAATTCCCTTCCCGGGCAAAGGGAAGGGTAAAGAGTCGATGGACACAGGTAGAGCCCCCAAAGTGCCCTAGGAGGATTCCTAGGTCACGAAAAGGGAGGGCTCCCTGGGAAGCTGCTGAGCTCCGGACAAAGAGACTCCTCCGTTTTTTTTTCTAAACGGAGCAAGACGATTGTGTCCCGCACTGCTTTTAAAGATTGAATAAACAACAGAAAAACCTACAAAAAGCAGCAGGAGAAGACAAGAGATAAACCAGGCAAGTAAACACCACTTAACTCTTAATGCCTCTTACTGTGAAGGATACAAAGAAGCAACTCTTAAAATGGCGATGAAAGCTTGAATGGGTGTGAAAGCGAAAGTGGAAAGACAGAAAGTTTTACTTTACAGACAGGCTTGCATAGGAGAGCCTGTTTGAGCTGATTTTTGAACTGATATTGTGTTTTGGAGACTCTTCTTTTTGGCAAGAAGATTAATATAAGTTGGAATATTATTATTAGGACTTAAATAAAGCTAAATGGCATCCAAATCTGGGAAGATTCCCTCCAAAGGGGCTGGAAGCGCTGAGAGCTCACCCACTCTCCCTTCTAAATTGCAAAGTCTGGCGGCACAACCACAGCCCCTAACTCTGGCAATGTTACAAGATAGTCTTAAACTCATGCAAATTGAAATGACCAAAAATTTTAACAAGAAAATTGATGAAGCTAATGAAAAAGTTAATGACATGATTAATGACAAAATACAAGATGTTTCTGAGAAAATTGAGAAAAAAATAGAAATTGGCAACAGTGAAATCAGAACAGACATTTTGTTAGCTCTTAAAGGTTTGGCAAATAATGTGGAGTACTTGGAACAGCAGATTGATGAAATTAGAAAGGTTACTGCAGTTCTGAGAGAGGAGATACAAGATGTTCAGGAAAAAAGGGAAAGTGACACAGATGAAATCACACTGCTTCATTACAGGAACATGGAGTTTGCGATCAGGGTTCGGGAGTGAAGGAAGAGAAACAAGAAAATCTGAGAGAGCTGATGATAGATGCTCTTGCCCAAGCTGTAGGCATGAGGAAAGAAGAGCTGGGGTGGCAAATTGATAAGATATATCGGGCGAACTCAAGAGTGGCTAGATTGAGAAACCTCCCAAGAGACATTGTAATTTACTTTAACAATAGAACACTGCGAAATGATATTCTACAAGCAACTTATCAAAATAAGCTACAGGTGGGAGGACAAGAGGTGATGACATTGAAAGAAATTCCTCCAAAAATGTTGAGAGCTAGAAAGGAATTTTCCTTTCTAGTGGAAGAACTTAAAAGGCAACAATTATCATTTAGGTGGGAAGTTCCAGCCAGAATATCTTTGATCTATGAAGGAGAAAGACACAGATTGAATACGGTGCAGAAACCAAGAGATTTTTTTACATATATCTTAAAGGCTGGGACACCAAGATCCCCAGAAGGGAGGAGAAAGGAGGACAGAGCACAAAGACATGAACTGCAGCTGGAGGGAGCTACAGCCGGGCAAAGTGAATTAGATATAACCTTGGCTGATAAGACGGTGGATTTATTTGGAGAAGAATGAATAAGAGAACAAAAAGAACGAAAAGAACAAAGGCAGACCAGGGCTACAACCAAGCGTATACAAGAATTGTCGCGGCAACAGTCTCAATTGTTAACTGAAGAAGGTACCAATCAAGCAGTGGGAGGAACAAGGCCAAAGGTAATATAGAAGCTTGACATGCAGGCAATGTTCCAGTCGCTTGAGAAGCTCCCAGATGGGAAGTAGATTTCTAACGTGGAATGTTAATGGATTAAATTCGCCACAGAAAAGAAAGAAAATTTTTCATTATCTAAAACAATTTAATAATGATGTGACTTGCCTACAAGAAACGCATATTAGAACACAAGATCAAAAATATCTAATAAATTCAAGATTAGGAACACAATTTGTTTCAGCAGCAAATGATAAAAAAATGGAATAGTTATATATGTAAAGAGACATTTGATTGCTAAGCTAATTGAAGCTGATGATCAAGGAAGATACCTTGCGGTTGAACTTTTAATTAAGGGAGAGAGACTTTTGTTAATTGGTGTATACGCCCCGAATCAACAACAGGAAAAATTTTATGATCTTCTACATACAAAATTGGTACAATGGGATTATAGCACTTGCATTCTTTTAGGAGATTGGAATGGTGTACCAGATGCAGTAAAAGACAAGAAAGGACTTAAGCAAAATATTTTTTTAAGAGCAAAATTGCCTAAACCATTTTTTGAGATGATGGAAGATTGGGAGCTGAGAGATATTTGGCGGGAAAGAAACATAGAGGAAAAGGATTTTACCTTTTTTTCCGATAGACACCAGTCCTTCTCAAGGATTGATTTTATTTTGATTACTAATAATCTTTTTTCTAGGGTGAAGAAGACGAAGATATGTCCAAGAGTATTGACAGATCATAGTCCGGTTTGGATGGACTTAGAAGATAGGAATGGACATAGAAGGTCATGGAGGTTAAATGAGAATTTATTTATATATGAAGAAAATGTGATGGAATGTAAAAAACTAATGAAAGAATTTTTTGTTAATAATATGCAAAAGGGTACGTCGTTGGAAATGGTGTGGGATGCAAGTAAAGCATACATGAGAGGTATTTTGATATACTTGAATAATAAATATAGAAGGAAAAAGGGGGAGAAAAGGAAAGAATTAGAGGAGAAGATTAAGAGACAAGAAATAGCTTTAATTTCTAATCCAAGAGATAAAAAAATTAAAGAGACGATTAATTTATTGAAGGGTCAATTTAATATGTTAATGGCTGATCAAGTAGCAACAAATTTACAATATGCTAAATTTAATACTTTCAGCAATGCTAATAAACCAGGAAGATGGTTGGCTTACATTTTAAGAAAGAAGCAAAAATCAAGAACTATTGAAAAAATAAGATATAAGGGTAAAGAAGTTTATGAACATGGTCTTATTAAAAAATCTTTCTTAGAATTTTATTCAGATTTATATATGGAGGACAAAATTAAAGAAGAAGATATAGATAATTATTTACGGAAACAGAATATTTATATAACCACAAAAGAGCAGAGGGATATGTTAAACCAATTAATAACTTTAGAAGAAATAACAATGGCAATTAAACAGTTAAAAGTGGGTAAGGCCCCGGGGACAGATGGGTTAACTGCTGTTTATTATAAAAAATTACAGGAAGAAATGGGGGAGCCCCTTAAAGAATTATTTAATAATATTCAAAAAGGAGGTAATGTTCCCCCAACATGGAAGACATCTTTTATTTCGCTGATTCCAAAAGAGGGCTTAGATGGTACAGATCCAAAAAATTATAGACCGATTTCACTTTTAAATATAGATTATAAATTTTTTACAAAAAAATTAGGGAATAGGTTAATGACAGTCATGCAACAAATGATACATTATGATCAAACAGGGTTTTTAACTGGTAGGCAAATGAAAACTAATGTTAGACAAATTGTTAACTTATTGGAGTATCTGAGAAGCAATAACCAGATCCCCGCAGCATTAGTTTTTTTAGATGCTGAGAAAGCTTTTGATAGATTGAATTGGCGGTTCTTATTAAGATTAATAGAGAAATTACAATTGGGAGACTATTTTGTACAATCTATTGGGGCAATATATCGCAAACAAACGGCGCAAATAATAATCAATGGTGGATTAACAGATGTTTTTAACATAGAAAAGGGAACAAGACAAGGATGTCCCCTATCTCCCTTGTTGTTTATTTTGAGCTTAGAAATATTACTTAATAAAATAAGAGAGCATGATATAATAAAAGGAATAAAAATTAGACAGGAAGAATATAAGCTTCGAGCGTTTGCGGACGATCTGGTTGTTACTGTAACTCAACCATTACAATCTATTAGGACTCTGATGGATACAATTAATTTATATGGACAAGTGTCAGGTTTTAAAATAAATACAGCGAAAACAAAAATAATAGTTAAAAATATGACAAAAAACCAAAAAGAAGAAGTAGAAAAGGTAACTGGCTTTGAGATAGCTCAAAAGATTAAATATTTAGGGGTTAATATTATGTCCACAAATACAAAACTATATCAACATAATTATGAACCATTGTGGTCAAAAATACAGGGGGATATGGAAAGCTGGGAGAAATTACAATTGTCATTGTTGGGTAGGATAGCTGCTGTTAAAATGAATGTTTTACCAAGGTTTTTATTCCTCTTTCAAATGATACCAATACTTAAAAAAGATGAAGTTATAAAGGAATGGCAGAAGGGTATAAATAAATTTATTTGGGCTGGGAAGAAGCCAAGGGTAAATCAGAATATTATGCAGGATACACGTGAAAGAGGTGGTTTAAAAGTGCCTAACTTGAAATTGTATTATGAAGCAGCGGCCCTCTCAGCAGTTACAGATTGGATTAATTTAACGGAAGAGAGTGTATTAAACATTGAGGGATATGGTTTGGTATTTGGGTGGCATGCTTATTTAATATATGATAAAAAAGTAGATAAAGCTTTTAAGAGCCATATATTAAGAAATGCTTTATTGCGTGTCTGGAAAAAACACCAATCTAAACTAAATGATAAGTTACCCTTATGGACAGTACCCAGACACGCGATAGAAAATATAAATATGGAACAAAAAGTTGATAAAATTACATATAAAGAACTTCTTTCTGAAGAGGGAAACTTATTTCAATTAAAATCGTTTGAGAAATTAAAAGAAGGTATAATTAGAACATGGTTTCAATACATACAATTACAAGTTAGATGGAGAGACGATCAAAAAACTGGTATTCTGAAAAAAGAGGACAATTTGATTGTACAAATGAAAGATAAGGGCCCAATGCATATAAAGAGATTATATAATATTTTATTGGAATTAGATTCAGAAACAGAATTAGTTAAGGATTGTATGATAAAATGGGCTCAGAATATTGGTGAACCGATAATGATGGATACATGGGAAAAAATATGGGTCAGAAATGTTAAATTTACGCAGGCACAAAATTTGAGAGAAAATTTTTATAAAATGTTTTATAGATGGCATTTAGACCCAAAAAAGTTAGCTTGTATGTATCCAAATTTAGATTCTAAATGTTGGAGATGTGAATGTGGGGATGCTACATATTTTCATATATGGTGGACTTGTAAAAAGATTAAGGCATTTTGGATAAAAATATGGTGGATTATACAAAACATTTTAAAGAAAAAGATCAAATTTACACCACAATTCTTTTTTTTGGGGATAATAACGGATTGTTCGGTTATAGAGACCAAGTTGGTTTTGAATTGTATATCTGCTGCCAGATTGTTGGTAGCACAATACTGGAAGAAAGAAGATATACCTACAATTGAAGAATGGACGTTGAAAATGATACATTTGGCCGAAATGGCCAAGATTTCGTCATATTTAAAGGACCACTCAAATGAAAGATATATATTGGAATGGAGTAGGTGGACTGAATATATTCAAAAAAAGTATCAGATCAAAATAATTTAAATAGTTTATTAATATTAGAAATTTGTGAAATGATATACTATATTTTCAAGCTTTTCGACTGTTAAAGAGTTAAGGATGAATGGGTATTTTTGAACTAATAACTTTTTTTTTCTTTTATAGTAAGTTTTATGTTAGTTTTTTTTTTTTAGATTTATACCTTGTGCTTCTCCTGGGAAGTCCGGGAGGGGGGAAGGGGGGGAAGAAGGAGGGGGGAGGGGGGAGGAGGGGAGAAAAATGGGGGAAAAAATGTTTGTACTTTGTACCTTTAAAACTTTTCAATAAAAAAAAAAAGAGAGCGAGGAATGCGAGGGAGCTTCAAGTGCAAAAGCATGGCGAACCGCCTACCGCCCCCCTGGCCCCTCTCACCGCCCCCCTGTCACCACCCTTGCCTCTCACCGCCCCCCCAAGGGTTCCCATCGCCCCCCGGGGGGCGGTACCACCCACTTTGGGAACCACTGCTTTAAATCAATTGATAACTTCACAAGAGATTTTACTGGCAATTAAACAGTTAAAAGTGGGCAAAGCCCCCGGGACAGATGGTCTAACTGCTGTTTATTATAAAAAATTGCAGGAAGAAATGGTGGAACCACTTAAAGAACTGTTTAACAATATTCAACAGGGAGGTAATGTACCCCCAACTTGGAAAACTGCCTTTATTTCGCTGATCCCAAAAGAGGGTCAAGATCACACAGACCCAAAAAATTATAGGCCGATCTCACTTTTAAATATAGACTACAAAATTTTTGCTAAAATCTTAGCAAACAGATTAATGATAGTTCTGCAACAGATGATACATCATGATCAAACGGGGTTTTTAATTGGTAGACAAATGAAAACTAATGTTAGACAAATTGTTAATCTATTAGAGTACTTGAGAAGTAACAACCAGGTTCCCGCAGCATTGGTATTTTTGGATGCCGAGAAAGCCTTTGACAGATTGAATTGGCGGTTTTTATTAAAGTTAATAGAAAAGTTACAACTTGGAGATCATTTTGTACAATCTATTGGGGCAATATATCAAAAACAAACAGCGCAAATAATAATTAATGGTGGATTGACAGATACTTTTAATATAGAAAAGGGAACAAGACAAGGATGTCCCTTGTCTCCCTTGCTGTTTATTTTGAGTCTGGAAATATTACTTAGTAAAATAAGAGAGCTTGATACAATAAAAGGAATAAAAATTAGATAGGAAGAATACAAGCTACGAGCGTTTGCGGATGACCTGGTTGTTACTTTGACTCAACCACTACAATCTATTAGTATTTTGATGGATACAATTAACTCTTATGGACAAGTATCTGGCTTCAAAATAAATATAGCTAAAACAAAAATAATAGTTAAAAATGTGACAAGAAACCAAAAAGAAGAAATAGAAAAGGTAACAGGTTTTGAGATAGTCCAAAAGATCAAATATTTAGGGGTTTATATTATGTCCACAAATACAAAACTATCTCAATATAATTATGAACCACTCTGGTTAAAAATACAGAAAGATATGGAAAACTGGGGGAAATTACAATTGTCTTTGCTGGGTAGGATAGCTGAAGTTAAAATGAATGTCTTACCAAGATTTTTATTCCTCTTTCAAATGATACCAATACTTAAAAAGGATGAAAATCTAAAGGAGTGGCAAAAGGGTATAAATAAATTTATTTGGGCAGGGAAGAAGCCAAGGGTAAACCAGAATATTATGCAGGATACACGTGAAAGAGGTGGTTTAAAAATGCCTAATTTAAAACTGTATTATGAAGCAGCAGTTCTCTCAGCAATTATGGATTGGATTAATTTAACGGAAGAGAGGGTATTAAATATTGAGGGACATGGTCTGTATTACGGGTGGCATGCTTATTTAGTATATGATAAAAAAGTAGACAAAGCCTTTAAGAGCCATATATTAAGAAATGCTTTATTGCGTGTCTGGAAAAAGTACCAATGTAAATTAAATGATAAGTTACCTTTATGGACAGTACCCAGACACGCGATAGAAAATATAAATTTGGAACAAAAATTAGATAAGATTACATATAAAGTACTTCTTTCTGAAGATGGAATTTCATTTCAATTAAAACCGTTTGAGAAATTAAGAGAGGAAGGAATAATCAGAACATGGTTTCAATATAGACAACTACAGGCTAGATGGAGAGATGATCAAAAAATTGGTATTCTGAAAAAAGAGGATAATCTGATTGTACAAATAAAAGATAAGGGCCCAATGCATATAAAGAGATTGTATAATATTTTATTGGAATTAGACTCAGAAACAGAACTAGTTAAGGATTGTATGATAACATGGGCTCAAAATATTGGAGAACCTATAATGATGGAAACATGGGAAAAGATATGGTTTAGAAATGTTAAATTCACACAAGCTCAAAATTTAAGAGAAATTTTTTATAAAATGTTTTATAGATGGCATTTAGACCCAAAAAAACTAGCTTGTATGTACCCAAATTTACATCCTAAATGTTGGAGATGTGAATGTGAGGATGCTACATATTTTCATATATGGTGGACCTGTAAAAAAATTAAGGCTTTTTGGATAAAAATTTGGTGGATTATACAAAATATTTTAAAGAAAAAGATTAAGTTTACACCACAGTTTTTTTTTGCTGGGAATAATTATGGATTGTTCTGTTATAGAGACTAAGTTGGTTTTGAACTTTATAACTGCTGCCAGGTTATTGGTGGCACAATACTGGAAGAAGGAAAATATACCTACAATTGAAGAATGGACATTGAAAGTGACACATCTGGCTGAAATGGCCAAGATTTCATCATATCTCAAGGACCACTCAAATGAAAGATATATATTGGAATGGAGCAGGTGGACTGAATATATTCAGAAAAAGTATCAGATTAAGATAACCCAAACAGTTTATTAATGTTAGATGTTTGAGAAATTTTAGATTATACTTTCAAGTTTTTGGAATAACAAAGAGTTAAGAATGGAAAAGATATTTTTGAACTAACAATTTTTTTTAGTATTTTGTAGTTTTATGCTCTTTTTTTTGAAATTATACCTTGTGCTTTTTCTGGGAAGTCCGGGGTGGGGGTGGGGGGGAGGGGGAGTAGGGGGGGAAGGGTGGAGGGTCGAAGGGTGGGGAGAAAAGAGAAAAATGTATGTACTTTGTACTTTTAAAACTTTTCAATAAAAAAAAAAACCATGAAAGCTGTATTTCTCCCAGAGCAGATTCTATCTTTCAATGTTTTTCTCAAAGCTCTTTTCAGTGTCTGGGTCTTTCAATAATGGCTGCCCAAAGTTCGCAGAAATGCTAAGCACCTCCTCTCTTCTCTCGCAGATACTCCAAGTCAAAATGTTAAGTCAAAGCCCAGAGTCCAAAGTTCCAGAGGTTTTTAAACTCTTTAGTGAAGTAAATTAAGTCTTTCCATCAAATAATCCATCATCACGGAGCCCCTTTCTTTCTTGCCAAATGTATTTCCTTACTTTTTTCACGCTGTCGCTCTCGGCGTATCTCCAATTTTATGGCGTTTGGCCGCTCCCTTTCCCCTTATCAGCTGCTTCTCCCTCCTTCCTCTCCTCCAAACGAACAAAGTTCAAATTTTTATCCTTGTCAGGAGCCAGCAGCCAAATTCCAGGAAATGTTCTCTCTGTCGATCAGTCTTCACCCACGAAGCTTCAGTCTTTTTATTTTTTTTGCAGCGTCTCTCTCAGCATGACTCCAACTTTATGGCAAGTATTCTCTGTTTCTCTCTTCTGTTTGCCACTTAGTTCACACACTTTAATCCACAGGGCTCTCTCGATCCTTCCAGCTCAGTACAAAGGGCTCTATCAGTAATTTACATTCTGTTCAATTAGTTCAAATACACTTTCATTTTCCGATATAGCTTTATTTTACCTCTTCTCCTTCCTGCTGTGTGGGCGTTACTGCTATGGCCGGCTGAAAAAGCAGCCGGTTCTCTTTCCTGACGGAGTTGAAGGGCTTATCTTCATCCTACAAGGCAATAGCGTGTTGCCTCTTGGACTCCAGAAAATTCCTTCTCCATCGACCGGTCCCTCCAGGTCGCCCCCAATACAGGACCCCCGAGAGGAAGATAGAAGCTTCAGGAGCAGAGCCCTGCTTCTTTGCTTCCAAGTGCAGTTCCGTTGCCACCGGAAGAACCCAGTGCTTTACCATTCTAATGGATCAAAAGCTCACTTAACTCTCAAGTGGTAAGATGAAAGCTGCTCCCCCAAATGTAGTGAATGCAGCCAGAAAAACTAAATTTAAATTACATATGAATTAAATTTAGTTGATAACTAGCTGATAACCTGGTGTTGCCCAGGTATTTATAGACGTTGAAGCGCTTGTCTGACAGGGAGCCATTGGGAGGGGCCTTTCTTCCCCCTACTCCCATGCTCATCATCCCTGCCCTCTCCCTTCCCCCTCCCATGCGCTCCTCTTTCCCACCCTTTCTACGATCCTGGCACTTTGCCCCAAATCCACCAGGGGGCGCCATCTGCCTCTGACAGGGAACCATTGGGAGGGGCCTTTCTTCCCTCTACTCCCATGCCCATCATCCCTGTCCTCTCCCGTCCCCCTCCCATGCGCTCTAGGACGCCGCACTCACTCTCCTTAACGGCCCAGGCCTTCTAGAGTTATTATGGAACACAAACACACAGACACACACACACCGAGGGGTGCTAGGGGTGTCTTACCCCCATAGTATTTGTTTCCAGAGGGTAAGTCGAGCCGTTCCAGAGTTATGCTGGAACATACATACATACCTCCTTTTTTATATATGTCTTAGATAGAAGATAGATAGAATAGATAGACAGAAGAAGATAGAAGAAGGAAGAAGGAAGAAGAAGATAATCACTCTCCAGTGTTGTATTTAAGGTGTCCATTTCTGCCACATTTAAAATTACATGATAACCATTTTTGGAGGTTTCAAGGTCTGCAGCTAAGACTTTCAGAATGTACATATAACCTGGTAAATTAGGTTGTGCATCTCTATTTAATGGTCCAAAGAGACCTATGCTAATTGACACTCTTATTTCCCCCCTAACATCTCACACCTTTGAACCATGACAAGGTAGAATTAAGATACCAATACACAGACGAATTGATTAAAAATAGAATACGTTGAAGTTCTCTTTACCCTCTTCTCATGCCAATCCTCTCCCCACTTTAGAATAATGTATCTTGCAAAGACATTTTTGCCTACCTTCAGAGCTAATTTATGTACAAAATGGACCACACTGCATTCAAAATGTGAAGAATTTTAAGCAATAATGATGGACTTAACGCACAAAAGTAAAAATATCACAGACATACTGTATACTGATATGAATGTTAATATCACAGGAGACATTGGCCTGGTAAATCACCCCACTCATGAAGTCTCCCCACCCAAAGTAACCAGCTATGGATAATTTGCTACTTAAGACCATGCTTCTGAATAGGTGACACATTCATGGGGTGTGGCCATAGCCATTTAGATTTTTAAAAGGCCACTCTCTGCCTTCTGAACAGGTAAATTCAAAATTCAAACACAGCAAATAGACAATTTGGGAAAATCTTTTACTATAATTATCCTAAAACAAAATATAAGAAAAGCTCAGCAGACAGGTTTAGTAATTATGGTGCAGTGACAAGCTAAGGAGGATACATATAAGAAGTAAATAAGAAATATGGCAGGATGCAATGAACAACATCAAGAGGGAATATCCCAGGACACTCAACCCTTCAACGTACTACAGGTAGTCCTCGACTTACAACAGTTCATTTAGTGACCTAGGTTACAATGGCACTGAAAAAACTGACTTATGACCAGTTTTCACACTTACAACACCCCCATGGTCACATGATCAAAATTCAGATGCTTGGCAAGTGGTTCATATTTATGACGGTTGCAGTGTCCGGGGGTCACATGATCCCCTCTTGCAATCTTCTGACAAGCAAAGTCAATGGGGAATCCAGATTCACTTAACAACCAAGTTGTTTCACTTAGCAACATAAATTTTGGGCTCAATTGTGGTCGTAACTCAAGGACTACATGTACTCTCTACAATTTCAACTACAAGAGCCCTAATGATTAAAGCTATTTTCAGTAAGTATTGTTCCCCAAACCAAGTTCTATCAATCATCCCTTATACCGCGGTGGCGCAGTGGATAGAGTGCAGTACTGCAGGCTACTTCTGCTGATCACCGGCTGCCAGCAGTTTGGCAGTTCAAATCTCACCAGGCTCAAGGTTGACTCAGCCTTCCATCCTTCTGAGGTGGGTAAAATGAGGACCCAGATTGTTGGGGACAATAAACTGACTCTGTAAACCACTTAGAGAGGGCTGTAAAGCGGTATATAAGTCTAAGTGCTATTGTTATTGCTATACAGAGAAAATCCAGCACTGGACACAGCCTACCAATACACTGATTATGGGGATCAGAGATTCAAACAGCACAGTATGTAAGTACCATGTTAAACAGTTCCTTCCTATGCCCACATCACTTACCTCATCAGGGCAGATAACTAGCTTGAAGTTGAGAAGATCATCCTGGTCTGAAAAGTCTATTTCGCATGTTTTTGGCAAATTAAGTTCGTTTATATCTGGCAGGAAAAGCAGAAATAATTATCAGTTTAGAGAAGGCAGCTGGTTAGAGATTTGTGACCAAATCAATAGAAAAGCCTCTATTCCCAAACCAAAATATATAATTCCTCTTTATGTTGATCATTAGCTCAACACTAATATATTTCTCTGAAAAGTTTTAGAAAAGGGGGGGGGGAGTAAGTCAACAGTTTCTTGACCACAAGACAGGAAAATAAACTGGCAAATTTGATCTAATCTCATGATGTTCTAATCTTCCTAAAATGGCTCCATTTTATGGCAAGTTCACTTTGGTTCACTGTATATCCTACAAAAATGAAACGACTTCCGGTTTGGCTCCGCGCCCTTCGAAGACGCTCCTCGCCGAGCGCCGGTCCCCGGCACCATTTAAGCCACCAGAACAGCGGAAAAACAGCTGACTGGCGGCCGAAAATCCCCTCCCTGGGCAAAGGGGAGTGAGAAGAGCAGACAGATATAGGTAGAGTCCCCCAAGTGTCCCAGGAGAAATCCTGGGGCGTGAAGGGTGAGGGCTCCCTAGAATCCTGTCAACTGCTCCGGACCTGGGACATCTCCGCTTCCAGCGGAGCAAGAAAGTCGCGACCAACCCTGCTTTTAACAGCAGCATTTCAATACTGGAATTGTAGCAGCGGAAAAAGCCAGGAGACTCGGTCAGCAAGTATTCATACTTAACTCCTATGGTGATTCTTATATCGGAAGTAACAAATTAGTAAGCTGTAACAAAATGGCGATTGAAGTCTGAAAGGGCGTGGAAAAGTGAAAGTTAGAAGGAAAGTTTCGTTTTGCTAGCAGCCCTATGCAGGAGAACTTTTTACTTTAATTTTGATCTGGATTTTGACTCTGAGGAATTCTTTTTGGTTTCTGAATAAAGTAAATAATTTTGAACAATATAAGGATCTGCTTAAATTCAAATGGCTTCTAAATCCGGGAAGACGGCTCCTTCTAAAGGAGCGGGTAGCGCTGAGAGCTCACCCATCCACACTTCTAGATTGCAAGCCCTCTCAACACAAACTCAGCCTCTAACTCTTGGGCTGTTACAAGAAACTCTTAAAGTTATGCAGGCTGAAATGGCCATTACTTTTAATGCAAAAATTGATGAAACTAATGAAAAAATTAATGAAAAAATACAGGATGTCTCAGATCAAATTGGAGTTCGCAATAATCAAATCAGGGCAGATATTTTAATGGCATTTCAAGGTTTGGCAAATAATTTGGAAGTTTTGGACCAGCAAGTGGAAGAAATCAAACAGTCTACAGTAGTTTTGAGTGGAAAAGTAGAAGAAATTGAGAATTAAAGGGAAAAGGATGCAGCTGAAATCACAATGATCCAATATAGAAATATGGAATTTGCAATTAGAGTTAGAGGTGTAAAGGAGGACAAACGTGAAAATTTGAGAGATTTGATGTTGGAGGCGTTTGCTCAAGTGTTGGGGACAAAGAAGGAAGATTTGGGATGGCAGATTGATAAAATATATCATGTCAATTCCTGGGTGGCCATACAGAGAAACCTGCCAAGAGATATTGTAATATACTTTACTAACAGAACATTGCGTAATGATATCCTACAGGCAACTTTTCAAAACAAGCTTCAGGTTGATGGACAAGAAGTGATGACAATGAAAGAGATTCCTCCAAAAATTTTGAGAGCCAGAAAGGATTACACCTTTCTGGTGGAAGAATTGAAAAAACAACATATACAGTTCAGGTGGGAGGTCCCAGCTGGAATATCGTTGATTTATGCTGGAGAAAGACATCGGCTCAACACGGTACAGAAAGCAAGAGATTTTTATACATATGTCTTAAAGGCTGGGACACCAAGATCACCAGAAATGAAGAGAAAGGAGGATGTTAGGGAAAGAGAGAGAGAGGAGCTACTGAAAGTAGCCCAAGAAGAAGGAGCCTCGTCTGGTCAAAGTGATTTGGTTACAATTCATATGGATCAAAATTTGGATGTATCTGAACAAGAAATGATAAAAGATCAAAGACAGACTAGAGCGACAACAGCCAAGCGCAAACAAGAAATGATACAACAGCAACTTCAGTTGGCACCTAAAGAAACTACCAAAACAGAAGCGGTGGGAGGAGCGAGACCAAAGGAGTTAAAAAAGCTAAGACCTTCAGACAATGCTCCAGACGCTTCAGAAGCCCAAAGATGGGAATTAGATTTCTAACTTGGAATGTTAATGGCTTAAATTCTCCACAGAAAAGAAGGAAAATATTTCACTATCTCAAACAATTTAACAATGATTTGATTTGTTTACAAGAAACACATATCAGAACACAAGACCAAAAATATTTGATAAATACAAGAATAGGAACACATTTTGTAGCAGCAGCACCAGAGAAGAAAAATGGTATTGCTATATATGTGAAAAGACATTTGATTGTTAAGTTAATTGAAGCAGATGATCAAGGAAGATTTCTAGCTATTGAACTTTTAATTAAAGGAGAGAAAATACTTGTGATTGGTGTATATGCCCCGAATCAACAACAAGAAAAATTTTATGATCTTCTACATTCAAAGTTGATACAATGGGATTACAAAACTTGCATCCTTTTAGGAGACTGGAATGGTGTCTTGGATGTGAAAAAAGACAAGAAGGGTCCTAAGCAAAATATTTTTTCAAGAGCAAGATTGTCTAAATCCTTTTTTGAGATGATGGAGGACTGGGAGTTGAGAGACATTTGGCGTGAAAGAAATGCAGAAGAAAAGGATTTTACCTTTTTCTCCGATAGACACCAATCCTTTTCAAGGATTGATTTTATACCGATTACTAACAACCTTTTTTCTAGGGTAAAGAAGACGAAGATATGTTCAAGAACATTGACAGACCATAGCCCGGTTTGGCTGGAATTGGAGTATGGAAATGGACCTAGAAGGTCTTGGAGGTTAAATGACAATTTGTTTAGATATGAAGATAATGTGAAGGAGTGTAAAAAATTAATGAAAGAATTTTTTGTTATTAATATGCAGAAGGGCACCGCTATGGAGATGGTTTGGGATGCAAGTAAAGCTTACATGAGAGGTATTTTGATATATTTGGATAATAAATATAGAAGGGAAAAAGGTGAAAAAAAGGAAAGAATTAGAAGAAGAGATCAAAAGACAAGAGCAGGCTTTAATTTCTAATCCAACAGATAAGAAAATTAAGGAGATAATTAATTTATTAAAAGGTCAATTTAACATGCTAATGGCAGATCAAGTGGCAACTAATTTACAATATGCTAAATTTAATATTTTTAGCAACGCTAATAAACCAGGTAGATGGTTAGCATACACGCTAAGGAAGAAGCAGAAATCAAGGATTATCGAAAGAATAAAATATAAGGGTAAAGAAGTTTTTGAACAAGAACTTATTAAAAAGTCTTTTTTAGAATTTTATTCAGGTTTGTATACTGGTGGCAAAGTTAAAGAAGAGGATATAGATAATTATTTGCAAAAACAGAATATTTATATAACCTCCAAGGAGCAGAGGGATACTTTAAATCAATTGATATCTTCACAGGAGATTTTATTGGCAATTAAACAGTTAAAAGTGGGTAAAGCCCAGGGGACAGATGGTTTAACAGCTGTTTATTATAAAAAATTGCAGGAAGAAATGGTGGAACCGCTTAAGGAATTGTTTAATAATATTCAACAGGGAGGTAGTGTACCTCCAACATGGAAGACTGCTTTTATTTCTCTGATCCCAAAAGAGGGTCAAGATCATACAGATCCAAAAAATTACAGGCCGATCTCACTTTTAAACATAGACTATAAAATTTTTGCTAAAATCTTAGCAAATAGATTAATGATAGTTATGCAACAGATGATTCATCATGATCAAACGGGGTTTTTAATTGGTAGACAAATGAAGACTAATGTTAGACAAATTGTTAATTTACTAGAATACTTGGGAAGTAACAACCAGGTATCCGCAGTATTAGTATTTTTGGATGCTGAGAAAGCTTTTGATAGATTGAATTGGCAGTTTTTATTAAAATTAATAGAAAAGTTACAATTTGGAGACTATTTTGCACAATCCATTAGGGCGATATATCAAAAACAAACAGCACAAATAATAATTAATGGTGGATTAACAGATACTTTTAATATAGAAAAGGGAACAAGACAAGGATGTCCCTTGTCTCCCTTATTGTTTATTTTGACTTTGGAAATTTTACTTAGTAAAATAAGAGAGCTTGATACAATAAAGGGAATAAAAATCAGACAGGAAGAATATAAGTTACGAGCGTTCGCGGATGACCTGGTTGTTACTCTAACCCAGGGGTAGGCAAAGTTGGCTCTTCTATGACTCGTGGACTTCAACTCCCAGACTTTCTGAGCCAATCATGCTAGCTCAGGAATTCTGGGAGTTGAAGTCCATGAGTCATAGGAGAGCCAACTTTGCCTACCCCTGCTCTAACCCAACCATTACAATCTACTAGAGCTCTGATGGACATAATTAATTCATATGGACAAGTATCTGGTTTTAAAATAAATATAGCTAAAACAAAAATAATAGCTAAAAACATGACAAGAAGCCAAGAAGAAGAAATAGAAAGGGCAACAGGTTTTGAGATAGTCAAAAAGATTAAATACTTAGGGGTTTATATTATGTCCACAAATATGAAATTATATCAACATAATTATGAAACACTATGGTTAAAAATACAGAAAGATATGGAAAACTGGAAAAAACTGCAATTGTCTTTGCTGGGTAGGATAGCTGCAGTCAAAATGAATGTTTTACCTAGATTTTTATTTCCCTTTCAAATGATACCAATACTTAAAAAAGATGAAAATTTGAAGGAATGGCAAAAGGGTATAAACAAATTTATTTGGGCAGGGAAGAAGCCGAGAGTAAATCAGAAGATAATGCAAGATACACGGGAAAGAGGTGGTCTTAAAATGCCTAATTTAAGATTGTACTATGAAGCAGCAGTTCTCTCAGCAATTACTGATTGGATTAATATGACAGAAGACAGGGTGTTAAATATTGAAGGATATGGTTTGATTTATGGGTGGCATGCCTATTTAGTGTATGATAAAAAAGTAGATAAAGCTTTTAAGAGTCATATATTAAGAAATGCCTTATTGAGTGTCTGGAAAAAGTACCAATGTAAATTAAATGATAAGTTACCTTTATGGACAGTACCCAGATACGCGATAAAAAATATAAATTTGGAGCAAAAACTAGATAAGACTACATACAAAGACCTTCATGAAGAAGGAATTAGATTACAACTAAAACCAATGGAGCAATTAAGAGAAGAAGAAATAGTTAGAACTTGGTTTCAATATGGACAATTACAGGCTAGATGGAGAGATGATCAAAAAACTGGTATCTTGAAGAATGATGATAATTTGATAATACAAATAAAAGATAAGGGTCCAATGCATATAAAAAGATTGTATAATGTTCTACTGGAATTAGATTCAGAAACAGAACTAGTTAAGGATTGTATGATAAAATGGGCTCAAAACATTGGAGAACCTATAATGATGGAAACATGGGAAAAGATATGGGTTAGAAATGTTAAATTTACACAAGCTCAAAATTTAAGAGAGAATTTTTATAAAATGTTTTACAGATGGCATCTAGACCCAAAAAAACTAGCTTGTATGTACCCAACTTTACAACCTAAATGTTGGAGATGTGAATGTGATGATGCTACATATTTTCATATATGGTGGACTTGTAAAAAATTAAGGCTTTTTGGATAAAAATATGGTGGATTATACAAAATATTTTCAAGAAAAAGATGAAGTTCACACCACAGTTCTTTTTGCTGGGAATAATTACGGATTGTTCTGTTATAGAGACTAACTTGGTTTTGAATCTAATAACAGCTGCCAGGTTACTGGTGGCACAGTATTGGAAGAAGGAAGATACACCTACTATTGAAGAATGGACATTAAGTTACACATTTGGCTGAAATGGCTAAAATTTCATCATATCTTAAGGATCATTCAAATGAAAGATATATATTGGAATGGAACAGATGGACTGACTATATTCAAAAAAAGTATCAGATTAAGAAGACCCAAATAGTTTATTAATGATAAATGTTTAATTTTTAAGATTATGTTTTAAAGGTTTTGAGTAATAAGGAGTTAAAGAATTAGAAAAAAATTTTAATTAATAATTTCTTAGCATATTTTAGTTTTATGTTTTCTGAAAATGATACCTTGTGCTTTTTTCTGGGAAGTCGGGGGGTGGGTGGGTGGGTGGGTGGGAGGGAGGGGGACTGGAGGGGAGGGTAAGGGGGGGAAGGGGGGGAGAAAAGAGAAAAATGTTTGTACTTTGTACTAATAAAACTTTTTAATAAAAAAAATGAAACGAAATATGTACATGTGCACAAGGACAACTATTAAGGGACAATGACGTTACTGTAATGTAATGAAAATAAGTTATAGGCATGAATTCTTCTGAATGAGGAGTTATTTTAAACAGGATATTTGAAATTATAAAAGACTGCATGTGTCCAAGATTAATATAAAACACCTCATAGCCTAGTCTAACTCCAATTGTTTATAATAAAGCATAAAAAATGGAGTTGTTCAATAGCCAAAACTTTATGGAGGAAGGACAAGGAACAAAAATCAGCAATATACAGTTTGAGGTTTTCATGTATCCACAAGTTACTTTAGCCTATTATAGTGTTTATGACTCATCCTATGAAGAAAATCAGACTACCATTGCTTTGTGAGTTTGAAAAGCCAGAGTAAGATCCAAAAGAGTTCTGGGAGTAAAAGGAATTAGCTAGGACCTGCCTAGTTCAAGGATTTGCCATGAACTCACCAAGCAGCCACTAGCAGGAAGGGCTTTTCCAGTCACACTTACCAAAGCTTGGCTGCTATGAGGATCACTCGATAAATATATCAAGAAAAATCGAAGTACTAAGGCACCACCATACGAAAATTGGGGGGGGGGGGGACCGTGATGTTCATCAACGGGGGCAACTGAGACAGCAAGCCCTCGGTGGACAAAGTCTTAATCCTGTCGTCGACAGGAGGTACCTACAATACCAGCTGATCCTTGCGGCACAGTAGAAGAAACAGGAGCAGCACTGCCCTCACCGGCCTGGCTTTGTTTCTTTCCCCTAGAAATAAACGCAGCTGCCCATCTGTCTCTCGACCTTCCCCCTAACCTTTCTGGATGCGGAGCTGCGCGGCAGACGCTTTCTTGGTGGAGCCTTTGGTGCCGCCAGCCGATTCCTCTTCCTTCTTTTGCTGTTTCAGCGAGAATAGCTTGATCATCTTGGCTGGCTCCTGGTAGCTTGGCTAACTCTGGTTTGGCCCTTCCGGCCCCGGCCGCTCCCAGTGGTTACCGCAGCCAGGCCCAACACAATACTGCCCGGTTCTTGAGAAAAGAGAGGGAGGGAAATGGGGGGACGGCGACTCCCGTGGCCTGGCCTGGCTTGGCCGGCCGAGAGAGACGGGACGATGAGGGCGGGGAGGCCGAGCCAGGGAAAGGACCAAGCAACCGGGGGAGTCCCGTCTCAGAGCGCCGCCGCCGCTTTTCCTATTGCTTGCTCCGTGTGTAAGTCTGACTTCAACGCACAGCCGCCTTCGGCCCTTCCCGGAAGAGCGTCGGCAACTTCCGCCACTCAAGCTCCGCCTACTTGCCGACTCTCCGAAAGGACTTGGCTGCCTTCGGTGGAGACAAGTGACGCTTATAGAAGCTCTCGGCCTTTCCAGTTCATGGCTCGCCCTTCCTTTTTTAAAATATATTTTTATTTATATACTAGCGTACCCGGCCACGCGTTGCTGTGGGTCAGTCTGGTTAAATGGAAAAGAAAGAAAAGAGAAAGCGCACGTTTGTAATATGTTTAATTTCACAATGCTTGTGGGTTGATGTCAATGTGTTTGTCTGACAGGGAGCCATTGGGAGGGGCCCTTCTTCCCCCTACTCCCATGCCTATCATCCCTGCCCTCTCCCTTCCCCCTCCCATGCGCTCCTCTTTCCCGCCCTTTCTACGATCCTGACACTTTCCCCAAATCCACCAGGGGGCGCCATGTGCCTCGGACAGGGAACCATTGGGAGGGGCCTTTCTTCCCTTCCCCCTCCCATGCGCTCTAGGACGCCGCACTCACTCTCCTTAACGGCCCAGGCCTTCTAGAGTTATTATGGAACACAAACACACACACACACCCCGAGGGGTGCTAGGGGTGTCTTACCCCCATAGTATTTGTTTCCAGAGGGTAAGTCAAGCCGTTCCAGAGTTATGCTGGAACATACATACATACATACCTCCTTTTTTATATATGTAGATAGAAGATAGATAGAATAGATAGACAGAAGAAGGTGTCCATTTCTGCCACATTTATTTTAAAAAGCTTCTTTATTTTGTTAAGTTGTCTAGAGGTCTCCAACCTTGGCAACTTTAAGACTTGTGGACTTCAACTCCCAGAATTCCACAGCCAGCAAAGCTAACAAAGCTGGCTGTGGAATTCTGGGAGTTGAAGTCCACAAGTCTTAACATTGCCAAGGTTGGAGACACCTGGCTAGAACAATAATAAAGCAGTCTTTTAAAAAATAAGTCTAATAATTTGAACATTCTACAGACATTTATAGTTATTCACTTACCCCCTTGCATCCAGCAGAAAATAAAAATCTGTGTGTCTCTCCCAGCTATTTGCCTCTTTGCAGCTAGTTTCACTTTCATTTTCCCACATGGCAAACCTAATCAGCTGTAGGTCGGGAAGCTTCTACTGACTTGCTTGGCTTTACAGGCTCTTCCCTCTTTGCTGCAAGCAGGTAAATTGCTGGAAGACAGGCCAAAGGGTGGGGGTGGGGGGTGGGGGGGGTGAGGCTGCATTCGGTGTATAAGACGCACCCAAGTTTTCACCCTATTTTTTGGGGTAAAAATACGGTATATATTTTCTTTATTAACTTTTCATCCATTCCTGTTGATGGCTCTTTATAAAAACCATATGTTTTTACATCTTTCTCATATCTCAATTGTATTTGCAAATGTGGCCACCATGCAAGGTTCACCCCTTGGTTTTGTAATTCCTGTTTAGTTTTTAATTCCACTTTCTCATTTAAAATATCTTTATACGTCACAATTTTTTCCAAATTTACAACATTTTGGTGTATCAGTGCTTCCATTGTGGAAAGCCAGACTGGTATTTTCATGTAGTTTTTTGCCCTAACTTTTTCCCAAACTAAAAATAGAGCATTTCTTACATAATGTCTTTGGAAATATCTATGTATTTTGTTCTTTTCATACCACAGAAAAACGTGCCGTCCCAGTTTAATTTAATTTAATTTAATTTAATTTAATTTAATTTAATTTAATTTAATTTAATTTAATTTAATTTAATTTAATAGATTTGTATGCCGCCCAACTCCCGGGGGACTCTGGGCGGCTCACAGCATGTCCAAATCTATTACAATAAAACATATAACAATTAAAAAATATATAAAAATTAAAAGAAAATCTCCAACATTCATAACTAAAGGGGGGAGACCCCGAGATAATCTACTCGGTCTCACTTTCACCCCGCCTGCCGGAAGAGCCAAGTTTTTATTGCTTTACGGAAGGCCAGCAGGGTGGGGATGGCTCTGATCTCTGGAGGGAGTTGGTTCCATAGGGAGGGAGCTCCCACAGAGAAGGCTCTCCCCCTAGGCCCCGCCAACCGACATTGTTTGGTCGATGGGACCTGGAGGAGACCAACTCTGTGGGACCTAACCGGTCGTAGGGAGGTATGCGGCAGGATGCGGTCCCGAAGGTAGCCTGGCCCTAAGCCATGTAGGGCTTTAAAGGTAACGACCAACACCTTAAATTGGATCCGGAGACTAATGGGCAGCCAATGCAGCTGGCGGAGGACAGGTGTTATGTGGGTGTACCTGGGCACACCCACCACGGCACGAGCAGCTGCATTTTGCACCAATTGTAGTCTCCAGATACTCTTCAAGGGTAGCCCCATGTAGAACGCATTGCAGTAATCCAGCCGGGAGGTGATAAGGGCGTGGGTGACTGTGAGTAGCGCCTCCCTCTCTAAGAAGGGTCGCAATTGGTGCACTAGGCGAACCTGTGCAAAGGTCCCCCTAGCCACAGCTGAAAGATGTTGCTCCAATTTTAGCTGTGGGTCTAGGAGGACACCCAAATGGCGAACCCGTTCTGAGGGAGTTAATTTCTCTCCCCCAAGAACCAAGGAGGGACAATTGACAGAATCCTTGGGAGGCAATATCCATAGCCACTCGGTCTTGTCAGGGTTGAGCTTTAGCCGGTTCTTCCCCATCCAGACCCTAACATCGTCCAGGCAGCGGCACATTACGTCGATGGCTTCCCTGAATTGAGACGGGGTGGAGATGTACAACTGGGTATCATCAGCATATTGCTGATACCTCACCCCGTGTCGTCGGATGATCTCACCCAGTGGTTTCATGTAGATGTTAAACAGGATGGGCGAGAGGACCGAGCCCTGCGGCACCCCACAAGGTAGGGGCCTAGGGCTCGACATCTGCCCCCCTGTCAACACCGACTGCGTCCTATCAGAGAGGTAGGAGGAGAACCACTGTAGCACAGTGCTGCCCACTCCCACCTCGCCGAGACGACGCAGAAGGATACCATGGTCAATGGTATCGAAAGCCGCTGAGAGGTCAAGTAGCACCAGGATGGAGGAGTGACCACCATCCCGGGCTCGCCAGAGGTCATCCATCAGGGTGACCAAAGCCGTTTCCGTACTGTAGCCGCGCCTGAAACCCGATTGAAAGGGATCCAGAAAATCAGTGTCATCCAACAGCCGTAGGAGTTGGAGTGCCACCACTTTCTCTACAACCTTCCCCGCGAAGGGAAGGTTGGAGACCAGACGGAAGTTCTTTAAATCCGCTGGGTCCAGGGAAGGCTTCTTGAGGAGTCCGTCTCACCACCGCAACTTTTAAGGGCCGCGGGATGGACCCCTCTCTCAGAGAAGCGTTGACCAACGCCTGGAGCCAGCTGCGTGAAACCTCCCTGGTGGCCGAAACCAACCAGGAGGGACACGTGTCCAATGAACAAGTGGCGGAACTCATCGCTCCTATGGCCTTGTCTACATCATCAGGAGTCAAGATTATGTCCCTCCAACAATAGTAATTATGTCCCTCCAACAATAGTAATCTATGTCTAAGATTTATGCATTCTTTCACCCAAGAGAGTGTAGAAGCCTGGTAGTAAAGCTCCCATTCTGGGAACCCAAAGCCCCCATTATTTTTAGATTCTTGCAGCATTTTCAGTCTTATTCTTGCCCCCTTTCCTTGCCACACGTATTTCAAAATCATTGTGTTTAGTTCATCAAAGTATTTTTTTCTCTAGTTTTATAGGAATCGTTTGAAACAAAAAGAGTAACTTCGGCAGGATATTCATTTTTATGGCTGCTATTCTTCCTACCATTGACAGTTGCAGCTTTTTCTAGATCCAGTTTGATTTGTTGTGTTAACCTAGTATAGTTATCTTCTTTAATTGTTGCGCATCTTGCCGTTAAATACATTCCCAGATATTTTACTTTCTTAACTACCTGGAGGTCTATCTTCTTTGTAAATTCATTTTTCTGCTTATCTGTGAGGTTTTTGACTAATATTTTGGTTTTTTCTTTATTTTCAATCCTGTAACTTCTCCATATTCTTCTATTTTTCCCATTAGCTTGGGGCCGGTTTCCAATGGCTCTTCTAGAATAAATACCAGGTCATCCACAAATGCTTGCAATTTGTACTTTTCTCTTTTTATTTCCATACCTTTTATTTCTGGGTCATGTCTAATACTTCTGTTTAGCACTTCCAATGTTAATATGAATAGTAATGGGGACAGCGGGCATCCTTGTCTTGTGCCTTTTTTTATATCAAAATTCTCCGTTGAGGGCTCAGCCTTCCTTGATGAGTCAAAGGAACTATAGGGGTTTTCTGATTCGGCTTTGTTTTCGGTCTCCTCAGGGTTCCAGCTGATGAATCTGTGGCAGGAATTTCCGGCTCTCAAGTTAGACTTCTGGGACTCCCAAGAGTTACAGGCATCATAGCACTTTTCTAAGATGTCAGGTTCCCAATTGAATATGTCAATATGCGGGGCAAGCAATGTGGAGAAAAAAATATATCAAAGTTTCATTTCAGTGTAATTGTTTAAAATCTCGTCTCAGTAAATGTCATAGGAATTCTGGAAAAGGAGCAAAGATACTTCTCTGAGCCCCCTTTTGCACAGGGCTTTTGACCCTGTAGGAAACCTCCCCCCCCCCATTAAAATATTCTTTATTGTTAATATTAAGAGAGGCAGGATAGAATATTTCCTCAAAGGAGAAATGGAGAAAACATGTTCTTAAAGGCAGAAAGCAGGCCGTCTTCCTGCATAGTAAAACAACCTCCAGCAGATGCCTGAAGTCTTTAGAGATGGATATTTTGTGCCCATTAAGAAATCCAGGCGAGCCTATTCATAAACAAAACGCCTTCAGCCCAGTTCCCCAAGAAAGGATTAAAAGTAGAAAAACAAAGACTCCTAAAATCTACACCCCACACCCAAATTCTAAGAACAGGACATAATAGGATTAACCTACCACCATTAGAATAGCAAAAGGCACAAGGCTCACTACATTGCACAACCCCCTGGAGCATCTCAGAAACCTATAAAAATCCTTCCATTCCTAAGCAAAGGGGTCAGCCACCCCAGAAACATTTGCTGCTGTCACTGAAGTTTCTGGCATCCAAATAAACAGAGTCCTTCTTTACAATCAGCCTCCATTTTATTTCCAGCGTCTTTCTCCCGGCTTGGAACTGGACCAAATTTTTCTTCCAACAATTTGGCACGTCAGATGGGACTCCAAGTTAACCTGACCAACGGACCTGGCCTGGGTAAGCCTCCACCTTGCCGGCAGCAGACCCCTTGCATGTGTGGGTGGGTTCCCCAGACCTTGCCCGTTTGGAGCAAGGGTAGTAAAAAGGGAGGTTTGAGTCTTGAGCTCAATGGCTGCTGTTAAGGAGTGTGCAGAGCGACCCCTGAGTTATCAGGGACATGCTCAGAGAAACAGGGTATTTCAGCATGGCTACCAGTGGATAGGAGTAATGATCCAGTCACAAACAGATTCATTAAAGTGTATAAAATAGTTTACTTTTAGATAAATAGCACAGTCCAATTAAACAGTCCAGGTCATTCACGTTCTTAAACATCAAACAAAGATTACAGCTTACAAACACTTCACTACTATTAGATTAATAGAGTTTTCACACAGAGCTCACTATATCAGACACACAGTCTATCACGAATGAATCAGCATTCCGGAGCACAGCAGCTCCCAACTACAATCTCTGCCTCCCTCTTATAGCAAACTTGAAACACCATAGCCAATCAGAATACAGCAGTACATTTAAAGTTATAGTACTTAAATATATACAAACATAGATTGATGGCTTGTTTATATATTAACAACCCAACTGTTTGGACATAGTCCTAACAGCTGCTTGGAAAGAAGGTGAGTACCTCCAAATTTGAACTTTTAAAGTCCAGGAGAGCAAGGGAAATGTGTGTATGCCTGTGTGTGTGAGCCAGAGAACCCTTCTCCCAATCACAGCTTGATCCTGCTTCCTCTGTGCATTTCCTAGCTGCAAACATCTGTTCAACTGACAGACCCTGGAAAGCAAGGTGGTTTGGCCAGAGCGCAGGACCTTCTGTTAAGAGAAGGGAGAGAGTGTGTGGGGAAGTGGTTGAATGAAAAGAAAAGTGAGAGGTTCACTCCTGGGCAAGTAGCTGAGAATCATTGAGCAGAGCCCTATTCTGGAAAAGGAGGTGCCCGTACTCTGATTAATTTTGGTGGACAGAATCCTCCCAGGCCATTTGCCTGAAAACACAGGGCGGCAGACCGCAGGCTGAAAGGTACCTTCACCTGTCGTAGTTCTGTGGATTGTGGGAGACCCAGGAAAGGAGCCTTGGAGTCTCACCGTGGATGGTGGGCGACCCAAGGAATATGGCCCAAAAAATGGGGAACTCAGGGTCAAAGATCCCACCGAGATCTCCCCTAGGGAGACGGATGGAGGCTTGGGGGCGGAAGGAATTGCCCGTCTAGCCAGGCATAAAATTAAGACGCACGCACAGATTGTGTGAGAAGTGCACTCTGCTCAGGGATGAAGCTGGATAACCAATTTGGTTAAATAAAGGCACTTAAAAGAAGTGGAGCCACGGCGAGCGGTTGAGGGAGAGCAGTGCTCTGCTCCCCGAACCCAAATTCCTGAAGATCGGAGGCCCATATTGGGGTGCATCGACCTCAGAGGCGTAGATGAACTAGTGAAGAGCCCGGCGAGCATCGTGGCGGAGGGCAGCCGCCCAATGTGAGGAAGGGAAACTTTGCGACTCCGAAGCGGAAAGCGCTGTCATCCTTATGATGGCGGCTCTAGTGCCGTGACAGCCCCAAGCAACAGAGGAAGACACAAGATACAATTATATACTGAGACATTGGTAAGCAGAAAACTCGCACTGTGTATGGATTACGACAGACTGAGAAAGAGGAATAAGGAATTATAAGGTTTACGAACTTGACTAAAAGTAAGAGGGAAATATCCCCTGAAACAGCGGCCACCCGGCGGTGTGAAAACAACGATAAGAGGACACCGCGGAAGGGAGACGAATGAAAGGTACACGGAAGGGGGATCTTGATGGAAAAAAAATACGTATAAAAGTGTGAGGATGGAGTTGAGATAAAGGATAAAAGGCAAAAGTTACAATAAGGAAACAGCAAGGAAAAAAAAGTAAAGCAAGAACATGATACATTGTGTACGTGAGCTGAGGAAGAACAATACAAATTGATAGATACTAACTTTCTAAACGATACCAGAGACTGACGGCTTGAGTTATAGTAATGAAGATGGAAAGACTATTCTAGAAAAGAAAAGGAAAGACACCAGAGTTTGGAAAAAATCACCAATGTGGAACTTTTTGTGAACTTTGAACGAAATTAACTACAACCAAGAAGAAGACAGAACCCTTAATTAAAACGAGACTGCTGTGATTAGTGGTAATAACACTTTAATTATTACTCTAAAGCTGAGAGGCTGATGAAACAGTGACTGTGCTAAGAAGATTTAAGAAACCTATCCTAAGGACTGTACTAAGAGGATTATATTATTGAAATATAGTATAACTAGTATAATATAAATTATAATTGAAATTAAGACAAAAAAAATTAGACATTTAAGCTTACCTATATATATATATATATATATATATATATATATATATATATATATATATATATATATATATATATATATAGAAATAAATTATAGAAGATAGTCTAAGCAAAGTCTTAGAAGAGATAAGGATATTAGTATATGAATATATGAACTTTACTATATAAATATTTTTACAATTATATGAATTGTTGAAATCAAAAACTCAAATAGTGGAACAAAGATTAAGAGGATTAGTGATTATAATTCTCTGTTACTTTACATATTAGTATTATTAACATTATTTAATTACTAGAAAATAGTTAAATAGTTTTATAGAGAAATATAGAAATATTATACATTATATATATTTTGTACATTGTGAATTAACTCTTCTAGAACTGGTGTGTTAGACAGTATATACTTTGAACAAATTGATTGAATAGAGAAATTTTATAATAGTCTATAAGGTTGGAAATTTGAAACCTAAAACATAGAAATAATTGGCGTGAATAAGGTTCAATGAATGGTAGAATTGAAAGATCTCTACAATATATTTAAAATGTCAACCATAACGACTCTCCAAAAACTAGCAAAAAAACCAACATCAAAGCCGACCTTGCCAACAGCATCTCCCTCAGGCCAGAAGTCTGTTGAGATTATGTTAAGCGCAGAAAAGGTTAACAATCGGGCCAGCATGCAAGCAATGCAAGTAACCCTGCAGGCAAGTCAAGAAACAATGCTGAAAATGCAGGAAAAAATGGATAGGAATTATGAAACCATGAGAGAGGATATACATAAGGTTGATAATAGAATAGGCACCATTCAACAAGCAATAGAAAAAAATGAACAACGAATAAAGGTGGTTGAAAAAAGAACAGAACAAACAGAAAAGAAAGTGGAAACAGTAGACCAAAAATTGATAATTATCAACGGAATTAGAGGAGTCAATTATTAATTTAGAAATCGATAGAGCCGCCTTCTATTTATGCTTTCAAAACGTAACGGAAAATAAGGACGAGGACTTAGGAGCAACAATGATAGACATAATCCAGGGAATTACACAAAAAGACAAACGAGGTACAAAACGGTCTAGACGAAATATACAGAGTACATACTAATTTTGCCAACTACCTAGGGAGGTACACATCCGATTCACTAGAAAAGAGATTAGAAATGAAATACTTAAGGCAACAAGAAATGAAACTATAATCTACAAAGGCAAGGAAATTCGGATTTTAAAACAAATACCGAAAAGACTGAGAGATCACAGGAGGGGTTATCGTGCCTTAGCATCGCAGTTAAATAAACGTAAGGTTATGTTCAAATGGTTGGTCCCGGAAGGAATGCTCGTTTCTTGGCAAGGGAAAAAGTTTAAAATAGAAAATGTAGACATGGCACAAGAATTTTACGAGCAATTTATAACAGGGGAAGATTTAGATAGTAGAAGCCAGGAAGAACAGATATCTGAGGAGAATGAGATAGAACGGGAGGAAAACAACGAAGAAAAAGAACAAGAAACAGAAGGAATAAGAACTAGGGCACAGAGGGAAAATAGAACTAATAGGAGACAGACACATAAATAACGAATAATGGAAGAACCCATAAGTCTACTCTCAATAAATATTAATGGTTTAAATTCATACATTAAACGGAAAAAAACCTTTGCCAAATTACAAAAACAGAAGATTGATATAATTTGTTTGCAGGAAGTTCACATCTCAAAACAAAATGAAAAAGATTTAGAACAGGAAAAATTAGGTAAATTATTTACGGCATTATCCAAAAAGAAAAAGAGAGGTGTAGCTATATATATTAAGAACCATTTGGAAGCAAAAAAGATTTATGTAGATGACAAAGGGAGAATTCTAATGATTTCAATTAGGATTCACCATATACAAACCTTATTGGTGGTAATATATGCTCCAAATAAAGAGCAGATTTTTTTTAATATTAATTTACATCAAAAAATAACGGAAATAGGTATTGGAAATGTATGCTTATTGGGAGATTTCAGTGGAATTGTCGATGAGAAAAAAAGAGTATAAAACTGATAATAAAAACATATGGAGAAAGAAAAATAAAGTGTCCTGCTTAGTATTAGAGTTTAGTTACCTTGGAGTAGATCTATTTAAATAATTGGGAAGAGTTAGTGTGACTACATTTAAGAAAACTTTCTGGCATAATGTACATTTCTCCAATTCTTTGCTATTTCTATGGGTCAGGCACACATGCACAGAAATACACAGCAAACAGTGTATATCATCTGTGCTGTTTGCTGTTTGGCAAATTGCTTGGAGGCAGAGGCCTTTTTCCCTTGTTTTCCTCCCCCAAAACTAAGGTGCGTCTTATACTTCAGTGCGTCTTATACTCCGAAAAATACGGTAGATGAAGACAGTAGAGAAATGTTAAACAGCTATAACACAAGAAGAATTTAAAAAGGCAGTGATGAAACAAAAGAGTAATAAGACACCAGGACCTGATGGATTGCCAGGAGAGTTCTACAAAGCAACTCTTGAAATAACGGGAGATTTGCTATTAGAAGTATGCAATGATACATTACAAAAAGCGAAATTTCCAGCATCTTGGGACGAAGCCTATATTACATTGATATACAAAGAGGAAACAGACCCCAAACAAATTAAAAATTACAGACCTATATCTTTATTGAACGTAGATTACAAAATATTTATGACGATTATGGCTGAGAGACTGAAAAAATACTAAACAAAACCATACATTCAGACCAGAATGGATTTTTGCCGTCCAGACAAATCAGATATAATACCAGAGTAGTTTTAGATATATTAGAATACTAGCGTACCCGGCCACGCGTTGCTGTGGGTCAGTCTGGTTAAATGGAAAAGAAAGAAAAGAGAAAGCGCACGTTTGTAATATGTTTAATTTCACAATGCTTGTGGGTTGATGTCAATGTGTTTGTCTGACAGGGAGCCATTGGGAGGGGCCCTTCTTCCCCCTACTCCCATGCCTATCATCCCTGCCCTCTCCCTTCCCCCTCCCATGCGTTCCTCTTTCCCGCCCTTTCTACGATCCTGACACTTTCCCCAAATCCACCAGGGGGCGCCATGTGCCTCGGACAGGGAACCATTGAGAGGGGCCTTTCTTCCCCCTACTCCCATGCCCATCATCCCTGCCCTCTCCATTCTCCCTCCCATGCGCTCCTCTTTCCCGCCCTTTCTACGATCCTGACACTTTCCCCAAATCCACCAGGGGGCGCCATCTGCCTCAGACAGGGAACCATTGAGAGGGGCCTTTCTTCCCCCTACTCCCATGCCCATCATCCCTGCCCTCTCCTATTTATATATATCTATTTATATAGATTTCCCTCAGCTTGGCTCAGAAACTCAGAAACTTGGCTCAGTCCAGCAGAGGGCGCTGGTTTTCAACAATCATGTTTTTACCTGTTTTTCAAGAAAATCATGTTTTTACCTGTCACAGGTGTGACATCTATATAATATAGGTATATAAAAATGGTCTCGTATTCGAATGCAACGTTGTGTCAAAATTTCAAAGCAATCGGTGAAGTACTTTCGGAGATCTTAGATCATTCCCAAACGAACAGTTACATTTTTATTTATATAGATTATGAGAGATATAGTGAGAAACAAATGGCTATAAAAGTTATAAAGATGAATATCCTACCCAGATGGCTATACTTATTCCAAACAGCACCCATAAAACTAGATAAAAAATTCTTTGGAGAAATAAATAAAACAATATCTAAATTTATTTGGGCTGGGAAAAAGCCAAGAATAAAATATAAGGTGCTACAGGAAAATAGACTCAGAGGAGGCTTTGGACTCCCTGACTTGGAGATATATTATCAATCAGCAATTCTACTCTGGATAAAGGAATGGATTGTTTTAAAAAATGACAGAATACTAACATTAGAAGGTCACAATATTCAGGAAGGTTGGCACACCCATTTATGGGGGGAAAAGAACATTAAACATTCACATTTTCAAACACATGCAATAAGAGGTGTACTATTAAATACTTGGAGGAAAATCAGAAATAAACATTACATGGAGATACCCCGTTGGCTATCCACAGTGGAAGCCATGATTTATCCCAATACATTGGAAAGATCGAAAATGAGAAATTATGACGAATTATTGGATAACAATGGTAATCTAAAGACTAGACAAAAATTAGAGGATGAAGGAATGGTCATTGATTGGTGGCCATATCTTCAATTACAGAATAGATACAAAAAAGATATGGAAGAATTTGGTATAAATAAAGAACAAAGTATAATGGATAAAATTTTATTGGGACCTGAAAATAAATTTATAACTAAAATATATAACTATTTACTGCAATTTGATAAATTTGAAGAGATAGTAAAAGATAATATGATTGTATGGATGAAAAATTTCGGCTGTACTATTCAATTAGACAATTGGGGAAAACTATGGAAGGAAAATTACAAATTGACCCTATCAACACCATATAAAGAAAACTTATATAAAATGTATTATCGCTGGCATCTAGCTCCAGCTAGACTCGCCAAAATATACTCTAACATGAACCCAAGATGCTGGAAATGTAAACAGGTACATGGCACATACTATCATATGTGGTGGTCCTGCCCAGTGGCAAGAGGATACTGGAGCATGATCAGGATGTGGTTACAAGAAATGACAGATTCCGAAATTGAATTTAAACCAGAGATATATTTATTGGGAATTATTAGAGGACAATGGACCAAAGAAAACCAATACTTGATAATACATATTCTAACTGCTGCTAGAATAATCTTCGCCCAAACATGGAAAGATGAAAATCCTCCAACGGAGAACATGATAATTTAAAAAAATGATGGATTGCGCAGAAATGACAAAACTG
Organism: Diadophis punctatus similis; assembly: GCA_023053685.1. NCBI lineage: Eukaryota > Metazoa > Chordata > Lepidosauria > Squamata > Dipsadidae > Diadophis > Diadophis punctatus. The sequence goes on from JALIGW010000076.1 coordinate 1,923,843, forward strand.
ATGCTAGAATTACAAAATCGTGAAGAGAAAGAATTTTACGCAGTGTGGGAAAAATTCTACAATTGGCTAGAAATTAGAAAGAACAAAAAAATTTCTAAATGATTGTAAATGTAAATACTACATAAAATGACAATATGATGTCATAGGAATGAAAAACGTGAATATGTATATATGTTTTTTTAAATGTTTTAAAATTTCAATAAAAATTATTTACAAACATTTAAAAAAAGAAAAAGAAAAGAAAATGACAATATAGTAACATTGATTTTCCCCCCTCTTCTATGCAACCACTGAGCAATTAATGTTTGTTAAGGTTTTTTGTCTTTCCTAAAGTTAACAGATTTATGGTGAAATGACCAGGGTGTGTAAACCTGAGAGTTTTGCTATCCTTTTCTTTCTCTTTTCCTTGTCTCTCTCTCTCTCTGTGTAAGTCTTTGTGTGTTAGGTAAATGTAACTGTTAAATGTCTCTAATTCCTAGAGACAAGAATTATAAATTCTGTCACAAAAAAAATGACAAACCATAAAAGGAAAAATACCTTCACCCTAGTTTGGCTGGCCAGCAAAACAGGGTGAAGAGAACTGTGTTCCCCTTTTTCCCCCTCCCCTTTCTGTACCTTTAAAAGCAGCCCAAGGTTGTCAGGAGGGAATATTTAAGCTCATTTAGAAGAAAGGTTTTGTTTGTTTTGTTTGTGCATTTTCTGTATGTGTTGTAAATGGGTTTTATTTGTCTATCCTTTTCCTGAAACATGAGGTTTGTCCATCCACAAGAGCCTCTCAAGTTTACTTGTGTAGGGAAATAACCTTTTCTTATTAAGATACTTTTCTTATCCTATCAGTAGTCAGTAAAATTACTATGGAACTAATCCTGGAACATATAAGCATTTTTCAAAAATAATGTGGTCTTTTCATCTAAACTGTGTATTGATAATACTGGGCCAAATGCTGTCAGGATGTTTAGAGATTGTAAAACAAATGTTAAAGGTAGACTCTCCATGCCCCTGACAAATTGTACACACTAAAATACTAGGCTTATAAAATTATTTGGAACTTTCAGCATTCTCAAGCTGCTCAGCACTCTCAAGCTGCCAGTCCTTAAGTCCTCTTTAATATGTGCTTTACAAAATTTATGCATTTGTTCATTTTCAGAGGTGGGACCCTTCGTCTTTTCTTGTTCTCTTTCATCACCAGACATAATTTGCCTCATTACCAGAACCATTTCCCCCCCCCTCATCTGTGGTGTCCCCATTTTGTGGTGACTGGTTTTGTTTTAACCTGGCTCCCAAACACGACAAGCACGCTGTTTTTTTAAACGTTTTAAACGTTCCCTTTATTGGAAGTGCCAGCAACCCTGGCAAAGTCTCTCTCTCTCTCACAGCAGGCTAACGGAATATCTAAGTGCCTGTGGAAAGCGAAGCTGTAATGTTAACTGATATCTTTTCAAACCCTGCCTGCAAGCTATCCACCCCATTCCACCTCTCCTTTTTTTAAAAAAAAAATAGTTTTTATTAAGTTATTTACATTTAAAAACAAACAAACATACAAAACAAAAAAAAAGAACATTATGACATTAACAAGTACAATATAAACATTTACAAAACATAAAAAACGCATACAGCTATAGAGCTGTTAATTTCTATAATTTGTTCTACGGCGAGTATATGTTAGCGATATATTTTAATGTATTTTCCAACTTTTATCTTGTCTTTTATGTGATAGATTTTATAAATCAATCGTATTAATATTAATATTAACAATAGTATTAATAATAGTACAACGATAGTGATATTGATGATAGTATTGATAATAATAATAATAGTTCATAAGAAATAAGGCACTTTCAATTTTGTAAAATCATAGTATACATATATATTATTATAATATAACTATTTTCTCTATTAATTCCTTATTCTAATTTCTATGTGTCTTATTTAACTTATATTTACATTTATTACATTGATGATATTTGTTTTCGTTTTTCGTACCAATTGTAAAATAAATTCCAAATTTCATAATAGTCGGAGTCTTCCTTTCCTTTCAATTCCATAGTTAACTTATCCGCTTCGGCACAATCCAAAATTTTTCTAATTACACTGCTTTCCTCGGGAATATCATTTAATTTCCAATTTTGTGCTATCGTTATTCTTGCCGCTGTTAGTATATGTAAAATGATATAGTAGTGTTTTTTTTCCATTTTTTGGTTGATGATTCCCAATAAGAAAATTTCCGGTTTAATATCTAAGTCTTGTTGTGTGATTTCTGTTAACCAGTTTTTGATTTTATTCCAGAAGAGTTTGATTTTTGGACAGGTCCACCACATATGATAATAAGATCCAGTTTTACACTGACATCTCCAACAATTTGGCCCATTCCACCTCTCCATCTCTTATCCTCTGTTCTCCATTCCTCATGTCAGACCAACAATGCCTCTTCTGGGAAGGTCACCCACAAAGGGGGAAGGAAGTCTTGTTCTCATATCTTTCAACCCTGCACAGACGACTCCACAACCTGTGGAAGCAGAGCACACTGACCCAGATGCTGCCTCCAGAGGAGACCCACCATCCATTTGAGCCAGGGAATTGGGTTTGGATCCGGTCATCTACCAGAAAGTCACCACTGCAACCAGAGTGGAACAGACCTTCCCAAGCCTGACTGACCAGCCTTAGCACCAAGCCAAGCCCAACACCACCCATCAGACTTAAAAGAGAGAACCCTGAGATGGACAAGTGGAGACTAAAGACTGTATTTGAAGCCTCAGAAGACAACTGAGGGGGAAGGGATCTCGGGAGGGTTAAGGAGCCGTAGGATCACAGTCGTAACAGGGAGGGGTAGGTACGGCGGGAACTGGGGGGTAGGCCGCTCTCGGGGAACTAGGTCTCGCTACCTCACAGCGATTCCATGTTCTACTGTAGCCCCTTGAGTTCAGCCCGGATACATGGTGACGTTGGTACTCAGGGCCCTGGGCTCAAGCTGCTGCTGTTGAATGCCAGGTCCATTGTGAACAAAGCTCCCCTCCTTCGGGATCTTCTCTTGGAGGAGGGTGCCGACCTGGCATGTGTAACTGAGACCTGGCTGGGACCAGAGGGGGGGGTTTCCCCTCTCCGAGATCTGCCCAGACGGGTTTCAGGTCCTGCATCAGCCGCAACCCCAGGGAAGGGGTGGAGGAGTGGCAATGATTGTCCGTAAGAGTCTTCTTCCTCGTAGGAGCCCTGCCCTGGAGATTGTCGGGTGTGAGTCTCTCTTTGTGACGTTGGACTTAGGGGTTCAAGTGGGCCTCTTGTTGATGTACTTGCCTCTCAGCTGCGTCACAAGGGCCCTGCCTGCACTGCTTGAGGCGGTAGCCGACCTGGCAATGGAGTTCCCCAGATTGATGGTTCTGGGGGACTTTAATTTGCCATCGTCGGGCGAGCCCTCTGATGCAGTCCAGGAGTTCATGGCTTCCATGACAACCATGGACCTGACCCAAGTAGTTCAGGGTTTGACTCATGGGGGGGGGGGTCACACACTCGACCTGGTATTTCTTTCAGGGCAGTGGAGAGATGATCTGAAATTAAGGAGTTTAGCCATCTCTCCCTTGTCATGGTCAGATCATTTCCTACTGAGACTAGACTTTACGGCACCACTCCTCCACCCCAGGGAGGCGGGACAAATTAAGTGGTTCCGCCCCAGGCACCTAATGGACCCCGAGGGGTTCCAGAAGGAACTTGGGGAGATACCTGAATCCCTCGTACACAATCTGTCCGGAGTTCTAGTGACCGCCTGGAATCAGGCGGCATCTGGAGCACTGGATAGGATTGCGCCTGCTCGACATCTCCGAGGCAGTGGATCCCGGAGAGCTCCCTGGTTTACCGAGGAGCTCCGGGAGATGAAACGCCAGAAGAGGACTTATCTGGTGGCGATACGGGCGGCAAAATGTTCGCATTTTTCCGCACTTATTGCATCCGCAGTTTCTCGCCCGTCCGCTCTGTTTAGGGTGACTCGCTCCCTCCTTAATGTGGAGGGGGTGGAGGAGCCCTTACAGGGCAGAGCTGAGGAATTTTTACAGTTTCTGGCGATAAAGTTGCTCAGATCCGGGCAGACCTGGACTCCGATTGGGCAATTCAAGCCGAGATGACAGGGACAGGTCTTAGTCTCATTTTGTGGGACGAGTTTGAACCCACGACTCCTGAGGAAGTGGACAAGGCTATAGGAGCGATGAGCGCCTCCACTTGTTTGTTGGACCCGTGCCCCTCCTGGCTGGTTTCCTCCAGCAGGGAGGTGACACGAGGTTGGATTCAGGGGATAGTCAACACCTCCTTGAGGGAGGGCTTCGTCCCACAGCCTCTTAAGGTTGTGGTTGTGAGGCCCCTCCTCAAGAAGCCGTCCCTGGATCCAACAGATTTAAAAAACTTTTGTCCGGTCTCCAACCTTCCCTTTGTGGGGAAGGTTGTAGATAAAGTGGTGGCGCTCCAACTCCTATGGCCATTGGATGACACGGATTATCTGGATCCTTTCCAGTCGGGTTTCAGGCCCGGTTACAGCACGGAAACCGCCTTGGTCACACTGATGGATGATCTCTGGCGGGCCCGAGATGGGGGTGATTCCTCCATCTTGGTGCTACTTGACCTCTCAGCTGCTTTCGATACCATTGACCATGTTATCCTTCTGCGCCGATTAAGGGAGTTGGGAGTGGGGGGCACCGTCTTATGGTGGTTCTCCTCCTATCTCTCTGATCGGTTGCAGTCGGTGTTGGCAGGAGGACAGAGGTCGACCCCTAGGCCCCTCGTTTGCGGTGTGCCTCAGGGCTCGGTCCTCTCTCCCCTCCTATTTAACATCTACATGAAACCACTGGGTGAGATCATTCGATGACACAGGGTGAGGTTTCAGCAGTATGCTGATGATACCCAGCTTTACATCTCCACCCTGCGTCAATTCAGTGAGGTGGTCGATGTGATGTGCCGGTGTCTGGACGACGTGAGGATCTGGATGGGAGTCAACAGGCTCAAGCTCAACCCGGACAAGACTGAGTGGCTATGGATACTGCCTCCCAAGGACTCTGTCAACTGTCCGTCCTTGGCTCTGGGGGGAGAAAAATTAACCCCCTCGGAATGGGTCCACAATTTGGGTGTCGTCCTGGATCCACAGCTTAAATTGGATCAACATCTATCAGCTGTGGCCAGGGGGACCTTTGCACAAGTTCGCCTTGTGCACCAATTGCGACCCTACCTGGATCGGGAAGTACTTCTCACAGTCACTCATGCCCTTGTCACCTCACGGCTTGATTATTGCAACGCACTCTACATGGGGCTACCCCTGAAGAGTATTCGGAGACTTCAGCTGGTCCAAAATGCAGCTGCACGTGCTGTGGTGGGTGTGCCCAGGTACACCCACACTACTCCCATCTTACGCAAGCTGCATTGGCTACCCATTGGTCTCCGGGTGCAATTCAAAGTGTTGGTGATTACCTTTAAAGCCCTATATGGTGCAGGGCCAGAGTATCTTTGGGACCGTCTCCTACCATTTACCTCCTTGCGACCGGTTAGATCTCACAGGGTTGGCCTGCTACAGGTTCCGTCGGCTAGACAATGTCGGCCAGCGGGCCCACGGGCAAGGGCCTTCTCTGTGGCGGGCCCTACTTTGTGAATCAGCTACCCCCCGAGATCCGGACTGTCCCCACCCTATTGGCCTTCAGGAAAACTGTGAAGACCTGGCTTTTCCGGCAAGCCTTGGGCCAATAAATAACAGATGTTGGCCCATGATTGTTTGAATGACTGAGTGTTTTTAATGTTTTTATATTGTGTTTTTAACCCTGTTTTTTAGGTTTTTTTAATATTGATATTGTTTGTATTGTTGTGAGCCGCTCAGAGCCCCTGCTGAGTTGAGCGGCATACAAGTACAAGTAATAAATAAAATAAACAAATAAACAAATAAACAAACAAATAAGTAAACTGGAAAGACTATGGGGGGAGGGCAGAAACTCATTGTAAGGTTTTCTTTCTTTGCCTCATTTACCTTGTAATTAGTTAAATTGATTCATGGAGGGATGGCATTTGGGAGTGGTTGGCACAGCAAGTCCTCAGACTTGTCTGGTGGGAGGGAAAATTGTCAAGGATGTTTGTACTACCTGTCTTGTAGGAATTGCTGCACACACACACACCATTCAGAAACACACTGAGGCTATCCCCTTCACCTACCTCCACATAAAGCTTCCCCTAGGCTGGTTCTTGCTCTGTGGCACTAAGCCCTATGCATGCGTACTTCCCTGCCAATTCCATGGGGTGGGCATGCCCCCTCAGGCAATTAACAATCCATATGCCCTCACTGAAGAGGTAGCAGAAGAGATCTCAAAACCCCAAGCCGATTGTGACTCAAATGATGCTGCTCAATAAGGCAGAATATGTTGCACTGGTAAATCTCATTAGTGGGAGTCCTAGGGCTCGCTGTGTGCAATTTCAGAAATATTAATAGCCTGGGCTTGCACACTGGCTACATCACAAGCCCTGGATGCACTAAACTAAGAGCTAAGACAGGTTCAGGAAGCAACCCTTGGAAATGGGCAGCCTTTGATTATTTACTAAGGCACAATCATGGCTGGGAAGAATTTTGGGACATGTGCTTGCTTCAAACCTGACTGAAAGCTCACAGAAAGTGACATCAAACTTCTAAAATGAATTGGCACAGAAAATTGGATACTATAAACTTCTTTTCTATTTAACATAACTTTTGCCCTGGCTGCTAAACCTTCATGAGTTGAAAGCTCTCCTTTTGGGAGCAACTGCAGGGATCCTTTTCTGCTGCCTCTATCAATGCCTTCCCCTTTGCATTAACAATCTAAGAATTTGCTTCCCCCGCATCCTGGAACTGATCAGATCAATTTTTAATCTTGAGCCAATAAAAGTGTGTGTCACCCACACTTATATGGCACAAAGGGGAAATTGTAGGAAGCCCCCCCTCCCCAGATTAAAATATTCTTTATTCTTTAATATTAAAGAGTTGGAACCGGACCGGATTTTTCTTCCAAAAACCCCGCATAACAAAGGCACCCACGTGCATAACGGAAATAAGGCTTTGCGGGGAAATGTCATGCTTTGTGTCTTTACATTCAATGTGCTCACACTGCAGTTTTTGGAAAATGTTTCTGCTTCAACCAGATAAGCATTTGGATCTGGCAGATGCAGCGGGAAGTTTGCACAAAAATCCATGTACAGGTTTCGCTTTTCTGCAAATCAGCTTCCCCAATTAAACATAAAACAATGTTATGGCAGGTACTTAAGTTATATGGATGTCCATGAGCATCCACTAGTTCAAATATATTTAAATAGCAGCTTTATTTTCAAGGCTTTTTCTTCTGCTTTCTTGCAATTTCTACATGTGTTCAACAGCTTTAATGAGTCTTCCACTATTAGCGTAAGCATTTCGGAACTACTGTACTTTATATAATACTTTCTGCGGTTGCATATTGCTCAGCTCGAACAGGGAATGAACTTTTGGAAACAACCACATGCAATGCCCTGCTTTCTTTTGCAGAAAGTTGCAGTTGTGAGGTGCTTCAAATGCTATTGCTCCAAGATTTATCTTTCATCTATGTTCATTTGGTGCCCCAGCTACATGGCAGTATATAGCCAATCTTTTTTTTTTGTATAAGTTTTTTATTTTTCTCTCCACATTATCCATACATATATCAATACATATAGCTTAAAAATATCAATAACATATATGGTTACACAGTTCTATCTAGTCAATTGTAATTCAATATCCTAATATGCACCTATATCATGCTGTTTATTTACCAGTCTGAGTTTCTGTTTTGCCTCTCCACTCCCCTCTCACATCTCCATCTCTTCCAACAACCTTCTTACCCTTCTCTCCCCCTAGCTTACAACTCTCTCTCCACCCTTTCTCCTCTTCCCTACTACTTCCTCTTCTCCCTCTAAAAACCCTTCCTTGAGTGATTTTAATTCTAATATTTCTAATTATTAACAGACTGATAATATATTACTATATATTTATGGCCTATTGGTGTCCCTTCTATCCTTTGTAAGTTTTCATATCATATCCATAACCATTATCCTTTGTTTTAAATATACGCTTCAACATTACTGTTACCTCCTTAGAATCTAATTTTGTCATCTGGGTTCTCCCCTTTATTCTTCATTTCCTTATCATGTAATTTCAATAATCATTCTATCTTAACTTCTAACTATATTCACTTTCTATCCAGTTATAAAATTTCATCCAAACATTATAATATTCTGAGTCTTCCTTATCTTTAATTTTCATTGTCAATCTATTCATCTCTGCACATTCCAAAATTTTCTTAAGTGTATCTTCTTCAGATGGGATCTTAGTTCCTTTCCATTTTTGTGCAAACGCAATTCTAGCTGCAGTTATCACATGTATAATTAAATAGGTATCTTCTTTATTAAATTTCTCTGGTATGATTCCTAACAAAAATGTCTGTGGCTTCAACTCTATATTTTGTTTCAGCATTTTTTCTATCCATGTCTGAATTCGAGTCCAATAATCTTTTGCCTCTGCACATGTCCACCACATATGATAAAAAGAACCTGGTATTTGTTGACATTTCCAACATTTAATAGTCTTATTCTTAAACATTTTTGCAATTCTTTCTGGTGACGTGCCATCTGTAAAACATTTTATACATGTTCTCTTTATACGCTGTTGCCATAGACAATTTATAATTCCTTTCCCAAAGTTGTTTCCATTTTTCTAGTTCTATTGTGAAACCAAAGTTTTGTGCCCATTTTATCATTGTCTCTTTCACCTGTTCAAATTCTAAATCAACACACAGTAAATAGTTATATATTTTCTTAATTAGTTTTCATCCGGTCCTGTAAGTTTTTCATCTAGTTCTGTATTCTCTAACATGATTTCCTCCATTTTACTGTCTTTTTCATATCTTGTCTGTATTTGTAATCTCATAAACCAGTCCATTTTAATTCCTTGGTCCTCTAATTCTTGAGTCGATTTCAACTTCCCATCTTCTGTCAAAATATCTTTATACAGTGGTATATTTTGCCAATTCACTCGGCTTGGATGAATTAATGCCTCTATTATCAATATCCAGTTCGGAATACTCATAGTTTTTGCTTTTATTTTTTCCCATACTAAATATAAAGAGTTCCTAATATAATGTCTCTGAAAATAGCTACCGTATTTTTCGGAGTATAAGACGCACCTTAGTTTTTGGGGAGGAAAATAGGGGGAAACAATCTGCCTACCAGGTATTCATCTGGCTAGCGTCCTTAGTCTGGTCAGCTTCAGCACATTATTTTATCCCCTGGTTAGGACTTAAAAAAACCTCCTTCGGAGAGAGTAACAATGAAAGAGCCTGCAAGACAGTAAGAGCTGGGAAGATTGTTAGCACCTGGTTAGGGCTAGAAAAAAACTTATTCGGAGCAAGTAGAGCAATGAAAATAACCCTGCATAAGACGCACCCAAATTTTCAGCCACTTTTAGGGAGGAAAAAGGTGCGTCTTATACTCAGAAAAATACGGCATGTATTTTGTTTCTTATTTATTTATTTATTTATTTATTTATTTGTTTGTTTGTTTGTTTATTTATTTATTAGTGAGACTTATATACCGCCTCAAAGTGCAAGCACTCTCTAAGCGGTTTACACCATTAAGCAATGTATATTTATATTGCCCCCAACAATCTGGGTCCTCATTTTACTTACCTCGGAAGGATGGAAGGCTGAGTCAACCTTGAGCCAGTGAGATTTGAACAGCTGAACTGCTGATCACAGTCAGCTAAAATGGCCTGCAGTACTGCACTCTAACTGCTGCGCCACCTCGGCTCTTTATCTTCCATACCATATAAGCGCGTGCCAACCTATCTGCAAGTCATGTCCTTCCAATAACAAAAGTCTCTGGTTTCTTAATAAGATCCATTCTCTCATCCATGTCAATACTGCTGCATGGTAGATGTTAAGGAGTTATTGTGCTGGTAAGCACATACACAGCGAAATGTGTTGTAGTAATGGTGTTGCAGTTTGATATGAATGCTATTCAGTCAATAAACAGAATATCTTTAGTATGTACAAAATAGTTTTACTTGAATAGTAGCAAAGTTAAATAGGAAGTCCAAGTCATACACAGTTATTCAGTCAATGCGAAGTTTCTTCTTCTTGCCTATCTTTGTTTAAACTCACAAACAAAGATTACAGCTATCTCTCAATTCTATACTATCACAGATAGTTACTCTTCTCTTCACAGCAATTCCACACAGTCATAAAGTAATCTACTCAGCAGTAAAGCAGCAGAGAGTCTTCAATCCGGAACACACCGTCAAACACCACTCACCACACCAAACCACACTAAACCACAATCCATAAACCACCAACCACATTGAGCATGCTCTCTTGCTTACTTATATAGCAATCATCCACAATGCATTTAAAGCAATATACACATAACATTGATTTGTGGCTTAATCATATATTAACACACCCAATCGTTTGAACAGGGTTCTAACATTCTCCCCTTTGGGTTGTTAGTATATAACTTACAATCTTACAATCTTAGATTATAACCTTCACAACTTTCTTTATGTCTATCAGCATTTTGCGCTTTCGTAAAATGATCTGCTAAATTACATTCACTAGTACAATACTCTAGTTTAATCATTTTCCTCTGTACACATTGTCTAACATTAAGATATCTAAGATCTGTATGCTTTGATCTCGTTCTAACACCAATATTTGTTGCCATATTAATTGCTGCTTGATTGTCTTCAAATACACATATTGGTTCATTTACAACAATCCCCAAATCTTTACATAATTGTGAAAAATAAATAAGCTCTGTACATAATAGTGATAAACACGAAAATTCGGCCTCCATGGTAGACAAACTTATGTGCTGTTATCTTATTGACCTCCAACTAATCAACATATTACCTAATAATATAGCAATCCCTGAAGTTGACTTTCGTGTTATCCTGTCAGTTGCAAAACTTGCGTCTGCATAGGCCTTTAAATCAAGTTCTGACCTTGGTTCTAAATACAGTGCATTATACAGTGTGTGTTTTAAATATCTTAATATACGCTTTGCTGCATTCCAATGTCGTTCACACGGTTCTGAGTTGTACCTTGCCAATTGAGTTACGCTATATGATATATCTGGCCTTGACCAGTTTGCCAAATACGATAAACTACCAATTAGCGCTTCAATAAACTATTTATTTTCTGAACCTGTGATATTTTAAACCCTTTACTGGTTCTAGTAACATCTAGACCTAAATAATGCTTTATTTCACCCAAATATCTGATCCTAAATTTATCTTTCAGTTTATCTACAATATCCTTTACTATATCTTCTGATTTAGCAATAATTGCAATATCATCAGTAAACAATAATAATAAAGTAATATCACCATCCTGTTCTTTCTTAAATAGACATGGATCAGCCAAACCTGCATTAAAACCTAATCTTTCCAATTCTCTGGTAATGCATTGGTTCCATTCAAAACCAGCCTGCTTCAAACCATACAAGCTTTTGTTTAATTTCCAATAACCTTTACCATTACTATTTAATCCTTGTGGTTTTCTCATATATATCTCATGCTGTAATTTAGCATGTAAATATGCCATCTCAACATCAACATGATGTACCACACTATTATTTCTAGCTGCCCACACCAATGCTGCCCTCAACGTGCTCGCCTTCAGACTAGGAGCGAAAACTTCATCGTAGTCTGTTGTACTCTGACCGAATCCTTGAGCAACCAATCTTGCCTTGTGGGTTATAGTGCCATCACTGGCTGTTTTTAACTTAAAAACCCATCTGCAGCCTATAGCTTTATTTCCTTGTGGCAAACTAACATCCTCATATACATCAAGATCCTTCAAAGACTTCAATTCCTTACTTATTGCTTCTTTCCAAGCAATTTGTTCCTTCTCGGAATATAACTTAATCTCATCATAGCTAGAAGGTTCTAGGCTTATTTCACAAACAACATTTGCCTGATACCTATCAGGTGACCTTCTTACTCTAGTCCCTCTTCTAGGCAAAGGAATACTATTAGTAGCAATATCCTCATCTTTAACTTCTAACTTTACCTCCCCTATCGGAGATCTCTCTTCATCTACTAAATCCTCCTCTTCTGGTGATTCTACCTCTTCTATATTACTCTCCAAATACCTCTTAGGAGTAATATCTTGTTGGAACAATGGAGTTTCTACCACAATACTATCTTCCTGCTCCAATTTCTTCCATCCCACATGTTCCATGAATTTGGCACTCGCACTTTTATAAGTATTTCTGGTGCCTTTATCCCAGAATCTAAAACTTTTATGATTTTTATCATAACCTACAAAATACATTAGCTTTGCCCTATGTTGTCCTTTCTTTCTAACTTGTGTTGGAATATGCACCCAAGCCGGTGCTCCAAATACATGCAAATAATCCAATTCAGGTTTCCTACCAAACCATCTTGTAAAAGGTATCTCGCCTGTCGTAGCATTTACAGCATTGTTAAGTATATGGTTAGCGCACATAAGAGCCTCTCCCCACAAATTATCAGGCAAACCAGAATCATTAATCATTGTCCTTATCATTGCCTGCAACGTTTGTCCTCGTCTTTCTACATAAGAGTTATGTTCTGGCCAATAAGGAGCTGAACGTCTGTGTTCTATCCCTGCTCTTGCTAACAAATTAACAAACCTATTATTAGTGAATTCCGTGCCGTTATCTGTTACTACACATACTAACTTATTCTTTTTTCTCTCTACAAACCTTATCCAATTAGAGAAATGTTGATAAGTTTCTGTTTTGCTTTTCATTAAATAGCAAAAACCATAATGAGAATAATGATCAACAATACTAAGAATATAGTTAGCTCCACCTAAACTTGGTTTCTTAGGTCCTATTAGATCAACAAACACTACATCTAATGGTGCTGTTGTTTTGAATCCATAATATCTATTTGCAGGAGTAACCTTGCTTTTTTCTTTATTACAGGCATTGCAATTCAGATATTTAGAAGATGGTTTTATTTTAATTCCTTTAGCCAATTCTACAGTTTTCTGTAACAATTTAAAATTCAAATGCCCCATTCTTCTGTCGAGTAAATGAATGCAGTTGTTATGAGGTTATTTGTTCTCAAAAACTGAATTAGCTTTTTCTACTGGTTTTTCATGCAGTATATATAGACCATTTTCTAATCTAGCTATAACATTGTTACCTTCTTTCTGAATTGTACATTTATCATCCATAAATGTTACACTGTATCCTGCTTTGACCAATACTTGCACAGATAATAGATTATGAACCAATCTTGGCATATATAACATTGGCAGTTTGTCATTGATTCCTGAACAACATACTGCATACTGAGGGAAGGGGGATCCCAGACGCTCAAAGATCTCCAAGCAGGGGACATTTTCTCCGACCCCTGTTTTATGGACTCCCCAAAAATTGTTGTTATGCTAAGAGAAAGGGGAAATGTGTATGTATTTTAAGAACTACCCTAAGAACTTACCCCCCAGCACACCCTTACCTTGATGAGCCTGCCTCCTTTTTAGAATCCCTCTTTAGAACTTTTTAGAATTTTTAAACTGTATCCTCCTCCTCCGAGATGCACTATGGGTATGATTGAATATGGGAAAGTGTGAGATGGGTGCTTGTGTATTAGAATTAGTGTAAAAATGGAAAAGATGGGGACTGAGACCCCGTCCCCCCCCCCGCTGAGTGTAGAAACAGAAGTGGGGTGGGGGGGGCTCGGCTACCCTGTCTTGTGAGAATGGCATGTATGGCCTGCAGGGAGGGAGGGAGACCAGCGGGGTGGGGTGGGGGATCTCTGGTGGGGATGAGAGCCGGAACATCTCGGTCATAATGGGAAGAGGCAGATATGCCGGGAGCAGAGGGGTGGGCCACTCTCGGGGAATAAGACCTCGCTGTATACAAGCGATCCCTTGTTCCGGCCCCTCCGATGTGGTTCCATCTTGCTCAGCCCGAGTACCTGGCAACCAGGGTTTTCAGGGCCCTGGGCTCAAGATTAACGCCAGGTCAATCGCCAACAAAGCCCCCCTGATATGTGATCTAATCACAGAAGAGGGGGCAGACCTGGTGTGTATAACTGAGACCTGGATGGGCCAAGAGGGGGGAGTAGCTTTCTCTGAGATCTGCCCAGATGGGTTCTCAGTGCAGCACCATTCCCGACCCCAGGGAAGGGGGGGAGGAGTGGCAATGATAACGCGCCAAAGTCTGCATCCTCGTAGGAGCCCTGCCCCGGAGATTGTTGGGTGTGAGACGCTCCTTCTGAAGTTGGACTTAGGGGTTCAGGTGGGCCTTTGCCTAGCGTACCTGCCTCCCAGCTGCGTTAGCAAGGCCCTGCCTGAGCTACTTGAGGCAGTAGCCGGCTTGGCAGTTGAGTTCCCTAGTCTTATGGTCCTGGGGGACTTCAACTTGCCATCTGCTGGCGAAACCTCTGGGGTGGCTCAGGAGTTCATGGATTCCATGACAACCATGGACCTGACCCAAGTAATCCAGGGTCCGACTCATGAGGATGGTCACACGCTCGACCTAGTGTTTCTTTCGGGGCAGTGGAGAGATGATCTGAAAATCAGGGACATAGTCATCACCCCACTGTCATGGTCAGATCATTTCCTACTGAGGTTGGACTTTGCAGCCCCACTCCTCCCCCGCAGGGAGGCGGGACCGACTAGGTGGTTCCGCCCCAGGCGCCTAATGGAACCGGAAGGATTCCAGAGGGAACTTGGGGAAATACCTGAAACCCTGGTACACAATTCGGCTGACTCCCTGGTGGCTGCTTGGAACACCGCAGCATCAGGGGCGTTAGACCGAATTGCGCCTAAGCGACCTCTCAGTGGCAGTGGATCCCGGAAAGCTCCCTGGTTTACCGAGGAGCTCCGGGAGATGAAACGCCAGAAGAGACGTCTAGAGCGCCGCTGGAGAGCCAGCAAAACCGAGTCTGACCGAACACTATTAAGAATTTACATCAGATCTTATTTAGTGGCGATAAGGGCGGCAAAACGATCCTATTTTTCCGCTCTTATTGCGTCCGCAGATTCTCGCCCAGCCGCCTTGTTTAGGGTGACTCGCTCCCTCCTTGCTAAAGGGGGGAGTGAGGAACACTTACAAGGCAGAGCTGAGGAATTCACAGAGTTTCTGTTGGATAAAGTCGCTCAGATTCGGTCGAACCTGGACTCTGGCTGGGCAGAGTCCATAGAGTTGACAGGGGCAAGTCTTAGTCCAGCTTATGGGAAGAGTTTGGGCCTGTTTCTCCCGAAGATGTGGACAGAGCTGTGGGGGCGATGGGTACCTCCACCTGTTTATTGGACCCGTGCCCCTCCTGGTTGGTCTCGGCCAGCAGAGTGGTGGCACGCGGCTGGATCCAGGCGGTGGTCACTGCTTCTTTGAGGGAGGGATCCGTACAGCAGTCGTTAAAAGCTGCGGTGGTGAGACCCCTCCTGAAGAAGCCTTCCCTGGATCCAGCCGATTTGAAGAACTATCGTCCGGTCTCCAACTTACCCTTTTTGGGGAAAGTTGTGGAGAAGGTGGTGGTTACTCAGCTTCTGCAGCTTCTGGATGAAACAGATCATCTAGATCCTTATCAGTCGGGCTTCAGGCGCGGCTACAGTACAGAAACTGCCTTGGTCACCCTGATGGATGATCTCTGGCGGGCCCGGGATGGGGGAAATTCCTCCATCCTGGTGCTACTTGACCTCTCAGCGGCTTTCGATACCATCGACCATGGTATCCTTCTGCATCGTCTCGGTGAGTTGGGGGTGGGAGGCACCGTTTTGCGGTGGTTCTCCTCTTATCTCGCCGATAGGATGCAGTCGGTGTTAGCAGGAGGACAGAGATCGTCCCCTAGGCCCCTATCATGTGGGGTGCCTCAGGGGTCGGTTCTCTCGCCCATCCTGTTTAACATTTACATGAAACCGCTGGGGGAGATCATCCGCAGACATGGGGTGTGTTTCCACCAGTACGCTGATGACACCCAGGTGTACATCACCACCCCGTCTGACTTCAGTGAGGCAGTTGATGTAATGTGCCGGTGCCTGGACGACATTAAGATCTGGATGGGGAGGAACAGACTCAGACTTAATCCCGACAAGACTGAGTGGCTTTGGATACTGCCTCCTAAGGACTATGACAACTGTCCCTCCTTGGCGTTTGAGGGAGCGAAACTGACCCCCTCGGATCAGGTCCGCAACTTGGGGGTCCTCCTAGATCCACAGCTAAAATTGGATCACCATCTTTCTGCTGTGGCTAGGGGGGCCTTTGCACAGGTTCGCCTGGTGCACCAGTTGCGGCCATACTTGGAGAAGGAGGCTCTACTCACGGTCACTCATGCCCTTGTCACCTCGCGCTTGGACTACTGCAACGCGCTCTACATGGGGCTACCCTTGAAGAGTATCCGGAGACTTCAGCTGGTGCAAAATGCGGCTGCGCGTGCTGTGGTGGGTGTGCCAAGGTACACCCACGTGACACCTATACTCCGCCAGCTGCATTGGTTGCCCATCGGTCTCCGGTCCAATTCAAGGTGTTGATCACCATCTTTAAAGCCCTTCATTGCTTAGGACCAGGTTATCTCCGGGACCGCATTCTGCCTCACACTTCCCTCCGACCGGTTAGGGCCCACAGAGTTGGCCTCCTCCAGGTCCCGTCGGCCAAGCAATGCCGCCTGGCGGGCCCTAGGGGGAGAGCCTTCTCTGTGGCAGGCCCCGTGCTCTGGAACCAACTTCCCCCAGAGACCCGAACTATCCCCACTCTGCTGGCCTTCCGAAAAGCTGTCAAGACATGGCTTTTCCTGCAGGCTGGGGGTAGAGCTTAATCCACTCGAGCTCACCCCAAGTATGTACGGTTGTTGAATGAGTATTGGACGATTTTAAATATTGTGTTTTTAATTTTTATATCTGTTTTTTAATGTAATATTTATGAATTGGTGTCTTGTATTTTCTCTGTTGTACGCCGCCCTGAGTCCTTCGGGAGTTGGGCGGCATATAAGAACACCATAATAAATAAATAAATAAATAAACAATATGCATTTCCTTCACCATTTCCTTTCATCTTCCAGCCGTTTGCTAACGTAACATATTGACTACTTTTCTGCATCTTTACAAACTTTTCCTTATTGGTTGTTATACAGCTAGTAGCTATCTATAACCCATAAATCATGGTTTATCTTATTAGTTACGTTATGCATAGTCAAACTAACATTTTTGTGTTCTCTCTGATCATTTCTGATATTCTGCCTTTTATTCTTTCTACAAAACTTGGCTATATGTCCTCTAGCCCCACAAGTAAAACATTTTCTAACAAAATAAACATTAGGAACATTAGAAGATGCCTTCTCTTCATCTTGTGGATGTTTTGTTCTCATCAATTTTCTGTCTTCTCGTCTTCTGGACTCCTCAAGTAGTCTTCCAGTTATGCCAGGTAGAGTCAGTTCATCCCTAGTCAAAACCTCGAAGGAAGAAACATAATCTTCGTAGCTATCGTCCAATGAAGACAGAATTATGTACACCTGCTGTAACTCTGTATAAATCAGTTCTTTTTCATGCAGTTCCTGAAGAATCTTCTTCATATTCTCCAAATGAGTGAGCATATCGCCTCCTTTCATTAAACGAGTTCGAAAAAGTTTTCTTGTTATATGAATGTGTGCACCAACACTATCCCTTACATAAATCTTTTTCAATATGTCCCAACACTTTGCAGCTTGTTCTTCTCCACGAATATGGACAAGTTGCTGGTCATTTAGTGTTAGTCCAATTATACTTAATGCTCTATCATTGTCTCGTTTAAATTCAGCTAGCTTCTTCGCGTCTTCATCTTCTGTTGGATCCCAACCTGTTGTATCCGGTGGATTTGTTATCAAAGACCATAAGCCATCATTTCTCAAAAGTAGGCTACATTTTGTAGACCAAGTAGCATAGTTAGTGCCATCCAGCCGGGTTATCATCGATAGATACGTTGACTTTGCTTGAGCCATGTTTGCTGTAATACTTCTTAAACTTTCTGTTAATATTGAAACTGAATTTTCACATTCAATATCTTTTTACTTGCAACAAACCACTATTTCTACTCCTTAGAAACTCACTGGGCCCATAACCAATGTTAAGGAGTTATTGTGCTGTTAAGCACATACACAGCGAAATGTGTCGTAATGGTGTTGCAGTTTGATATGAATGCTATTCAGTCAATAAACAGAATATCTTTAGTATGTACAAAATAGTTTTACTTGAATAGTAGCAAAGTTAAATAGGAAGTCCAAGTCATACACAGTTATTCAGTCAATGCGAAGTTTCTTCTTCTTGCCTATCTTTGTTTAAACTCACAAACAAAGATTACAGCTATCTCTCAATTCTATACTATCACAGATAGTTACTCTTCTCTTCACAGCAATTCCACACAGTCATAAAGTAATCTACTCAGCAGTAAAGCAGCAGAGAGTCTTCAATCCGGAACACACCGTCAAACACCACTCACCACACCAAACCACACTAAACCACAATCCATAAACCACCAACCACATTGAGCATGCTCTCTTGCTTACTTATATAGTAATCATCCACAATGCATTTAAAGCAATATACACATAACATTGATTTGTGGCTTAATCATATATTAACACACCCAATCGTTTGAACAGGGTTCTAACAGTAGAGCTCCCAATTCGGGAGTCCAAAGCCACCTCAGTATATAGCCAATCTTAACTGTTCTTGGCATCAATCAAGTACAATTGATTACCGGTAGTACTTCCTTGACAAATCACTACTGAAGGATCATCCCAGGATTGTAGGTTGGACTCTGAAGTGGCAAAAATATCAAATTGATTCTTTTATCTGAAGAAGAGAATATATCTAACCTTGTTTCTATTTTGAATTTGCTTCCTGATTTTGTGCTTGCAATGAAAAAATACTTTTTGTTTTTGCTAATTAGATTGTTATAGAAATGGCTTGTACATACTGTTGTGTAAAAATAAAAATTTGTGGTTGTAATGTTATATTTTACTGTGTTAGAGAGTCGGAAGTTGGTGCCTTTCCCTTTCCCTCTTTACACCATAATTTTTTTCTCTTCCCCCCCCTTCCTAGTTTTCCCTTACTTTTTTGAATTTCTCTTTGTATGTTATATTTTGACTATCTGATAACCCGGCGTTGCCCAGGTATTTATAGACGTCGAAGCATTTGTCTGACAGGGAGCCATTGGGAGGGGCCTTTCTTACCCCTACTCCCATGCCCATCATCCCTGCCCTCTCCCTTCCCCCTCCCATGTGCTCTATGACGCCACACTCTCTCTCCTTAACGGCCCAGGCCTTCCAGAGTTATGCTGGAACACACATACACACACACACACACCGAGGGGTGCTAGGGGTGTCTTACCCCCCACAGTATTTGTTTCCAGAGGGTAAGTCATCTGTGTACCAAGTTTGGTTGAAATTGCTCGAGCTGTTCCAGAGTTATGCTGGAGCATACATACAAACATACATCCTTTTATATATATATATATATATATATATATATATATATATATATATATATATATATATATATATATATATATATATATATATATATATATATATATATATTATAATAATAAATATTATATTTATTATATAATATATATAATATAATCATAAATAAATAATATAATAATAATAATAAATAAATAAATAAATAAAATATAAAGATAAGATAGAAGATAGATAGAAGATAGATTCTGCCAATATTCATCATTCAGTTTAAAAGTACAATTTCCCCTCCTAGCTATTTGCATAATGAACAGATTTCTCCATACAATTTATTTTTCCTGCATGTTAGACTTCTTTTAGCTTCTGTTTGAATTGCTGCCAAACTGTAAGGTAAAAAGCCCTCTCCATACTTACAAACATATGAAGGAAACAAGACTTCTAAATGTACTAATAATTCCTAGTTTCTATGATAGCTGGAATCGGTATTTTCCCATTTTGGAAATGCTCTCCACATTTGCAAGCAGTCCCTCACTCTGACCTATTCATAACTCTGGGACTACTAGATCCCACAGCAATTCATATAGGGTAACATATTTTAAGACTTCAGGATTTAATAAATGTAATAAATAATATCCTATTACAATCACCCAATGTCTTCTGTTCTCAGAAAGTACTGCTTCCATTTCCAACACTACTTCCATGTGGTCTAGTAAATAAAATAAAAACCTTCACAGTATAAGCATTTTTTAAATTTCTTGGCAGTGCCTTTGCCACTCATGAATTTGCACATTTGCCCATACCAAATGTTCATGCCCTAAAGCCAGTGTTACCCTCAGCCTCTCATATCCCCTTAAATATTATGCACAATCCTTATAGCTTAATTGTATAGAAATTACATTCTATCAATCAATCCACATGCTTTTCATTCATCAGGTATGGAGTCAATTATAACTGAAAGGCACCAGGTTGGGAAGGTTGCAAGTAGTGATCCCAGGACCCAGGCTGACAAAGCATTGTTTGTCACTGTTCTACATAGAAGACATGGAGTAGGGAGGGGGAAAACTATGAGCGTGAGAAGTTAAGGGATATCACGTTCTTCGTTACTTCTCCAAAGTCATCTTCTGTCCAGCACCTGCAAGAAGCTGGGAGGGGCCGTGCCACGCTGGCAGAAGATGAGTGGGCAACGTGATCCTGATGGGGGTGGGATGTGTTGTGGCCTGCCTAGCAGCCTATGTAGTCAGAGCTTTTGGAGCCTTCAGTGCCTCGTGGCAGTGATAGGAAAGGAGTAGCCCCTCTTTTCCAGAATGCCAGAGCAACGCTGAGCTGCCGAAATGCAGAAAGGTCTAGCTGCCGAAATGCAGAAAGGTCCTACTCCAGAGGTCTGCTCGGGGCTAATTGGCCACCTGGGGCTAATTGGCCACCACACCCTTAGGTCTATTTAAGGAGAGTTTCTGCAGCTGGAAAGTTGCAGAGAACAACGCTTGACAAAGAGACTGTCTGATTCTAGTCTGTTCCATGACTTCAGTTCCAGCTTGTATCCTGAATCATAGTTTGTATCCTGAATCATAGTTTGTATCCTGACTCTTGCATCCTGCCTTCAGTTCCAGTTTGTTTAGTGACTCTTGACTCTTGCATCCTGACTTCAGTTCCAGTTTGTTTTCATGACTCTTGACTATTGCATCATGACTCCAGTTTTCAGTTTGTATCATGACTCCTGAATCTTGGCTTACGCAGTTCCAGTTTGCAGTCCAGCTCAGATCTTGTTCCTGGCATCGTGGTTTCTGAATCCAGTCCTCCAGTATGGCCAGTTTGCATTCCAGTTTCCAGTTCTTGTTCCTGGCAAACGTGGCTTCAGATTTTGAGACGTCGCTGAAATCCACTTTGGTAAATCCAGAACGTCTTATGTTTGGCATCTGCTACCTTTGGGACTTGTGCCAAAGACAGTGAAATCTGCAATTAACTCTTGGACTTCGGCCAGCTGTCAAGATAAGGACTTAATAAGGGGGGTTGTTTGGAACCGAGTGAATTCTGCCTGTCCTGTTCTGTATGAGTTTAATAAGTTATTATGAGATGCTTGCTGACTAAAACAGACCATGTTTGAGTGTGTGTGCGCGTAATTATTTGGATGTCGGTCGTGGGACAGAACAGGATGCCCGTTTCCTATCGAGGGGAACTTGGGAGAAAATTAGATTTGGGTTTCCACATGCGTTGCCAACATGGTGTCTGCATTAAATTGGAACTTTGGTAAACTATTTGCCTTGGACTCTGATTTCTGCTCGATTACTATTTGGAACCTTGACACTAACCCAAATCTCTCTTAAACTTTGCCCAGCTACCCCTCTCTCTGGGGCGCTGGTTGGGGTCCTGAGCCCCAGTTCCGACCCAAAGCCGGGCGGTGCAAAAGACTCAGGGAAGATGGAGAAAGAAGAGAAACAGCCGGGGATCCTGCAAGGGACGAGACGGAGGAGTATATTAGAAGCCTCTACTCTCCTACCCCGGCGTTTGTGGAGGCCAGGGAGGCCGCGGAGAGAGAGCGTCAGATGGGGGCGCGGAGCAAGCTACCAGCCCCTCAGCCTCTCTCTCAGCTGGAGCAGACCCCGCTGGGAGCCGTGGGGGGCTGTAGACTAGAGCAGTCCTTGTATACTGGGGTTGCCCTTGGTCCAGAATGGGCCCAACCGAGAACCACGCTCGCGGGGCGCTCTGAAGACGAGGGATCCCAGCCGGGCTCACACATGCACTCGCTGACGGACCTTCCCGATCGGTTTGGACAGCTAAGCGTGAGTTGGACAAACCCCCCCTCGGGAATGGAAGCTCCGAGATAGAACCTGGTCCAGCCCGCGTTCTCTTTCCCAGAGGGACCTTGAGCCTCCCACCAAAGTGGGGTTACAGCCTCTTTCCACACTGCTGCAGAAGGGAGCCTGGGAAGACTTCCCACCGGGCCACCTCCCGGGTGGGAGTTGCGCTACCCGTCTCCAAGGCCGACCCGCCAACCCGAGGGTGGAAGGGCCCAGTGGTGGCAAACGGGGGGAGAAAGGGCACCAGCACCAAAACCACCGCCAACCTTCGGAGCCGTGCCACCATGGCAGGCCCCTCCGGGATGGGGGTACTTCCCTGGAGTGGGATGGGTGCAATGCCAGTGGACCCCAGGGTACCCCCCCCAACCGATGCCAGCTACGATGCCAGCACCGGCCACGCCAGCCCCTCCCCAAGGGGGGGGTTGGGGCCAACAGATGCAATACGGAGGGATCCAGATGGGAGGACCCCTGCAGCAAGCCGCTGCTCCACCAGGCGCCACCCCTCGGGCCCAGGAGGCCGTTCCCCGGTTTTGAGCCACGTTTGATGGGCACCCGACGAAGCTGGCCTACTTCCTCCACCGGGTGCTAGTATAAATTGACGAAAATCGAGGGCTGTTCCAGACCGATAGACAGCTGATCGATCAGATCACCGAAGGGATGAATGACGGGGAAGCATCCAAGTGGGTGGTGGAGCTCCACGATGAAGCGGCACCGGAGTTAGATGACCTGGACGACTGTCCAGCTGATGAGGATCAGGTTCCGCGATGAGGCCCAGCAAGCAGATGCCGAGGCCCAGATCAAAGTGTTGAAGCAAGCGGGACGCCCAGTGAAGGAGCTGGTGTGGGAGTTTAGGAGAGCGGCAGGAAAAGTGTGAGATTGGCCCGAGCGGATCTTAGTGCACATGTTCCGAGACGCACTAGACCCAGAGCTGAAGAAGGCATGTGAAATACGGGGGGTCCCATGCTGGATCCAACAATGGTACTCCACCACAATTGCTCTGGACCATGTGGTCAGAGTCAAAAAGGAGACCCCGGCGGACCGCCCCCCTAGAAGTCTACCAGCCTGCAGGATCCCCCCTAGACCGGCGCCGACCCCCCGGGTGGAGCCGATGAGGGGAGTGAAGTGCTATAGATGCGGCCAAGCGGGGCATCACGTGACCGAGTGCCTAGCACCAGCCCCCCTTCCTCTCCTGAGGGCCAAGCCAACTCCAGCCTCCAGAAGAAAGCCGAGCAAGCCACCTGAACCGGGGCAGTTGGCCCTGCAGCCAGAGGGGTCCCCTCCCCCTCCTGACAACGACGAACCACCATCAATGGGGGAATCGAGTACTGGGAAGAGGGGGTCGACGAGGAAGACGACCCAATGGTGAGTGCAGCCGTTCAGCCCTTTCTCATAAAAGCCAAAATCCTGGTACCCGAAACGGGAAAGGAAGGGGAAGTAGATGCCATAATCGACACTGGGTGTTCGAGGTGTCTAATCAGCAAGATAGTGGTAGACAAGCTGGGGATCCACACTAGACCCTTAGCCAGCCCCATTCGCTTCCAACAACTGGATGGGTCATTAGTGGGTGGGGCTCCCGCCACCCTCCTAACTCAAGCAGTAAAGTTGCAGTTTGGGCAGCACCAAGAACGAATTCGATTCATAGTAGCCCCCAAGATGTCTGAAGCAATTATCCTGGGTCTGGCATGGTTAGATAAGTGGACCCCCACCATCCGATGGGAGGATGGGTACCGGAAGCTCAACATACACATCGGCCCGACTCCCCCTTTAGAAAGCCAACAGAGAGAGAAGTTCATGCAAGGGGGGAAACCGGAACCTCAACTGGCCGTGCCTGCACCCCCCCCAGGAGCCCAAAGAGTGCCGAGAGTACCTTGACCTAGAGAGGGTGTTTAGTGAGGAAGAATGCAATGAGCTCCCTCCTTACCGGGCAACAGACTGTGCAATAGAATTCGAGCCGGGTGCTACGCTCCCAAAACCAAAGATGTACTCGATGTCCCCCAAGGAATTGGGAGAGTTGAGAAGATACATCGACTCCAACTTGGAGAGGGGGTTCATCCAGCCAGCGAAGTCAAGAATGGCCATGCTGGTACTGTTCAAAGAGAAGAAAGATTGGGGGGTGTCAGATTATGCGTGGACTTCCAGGGGATCAACGGAGTATGCGTGCAAAACACCTACCCCCTCCCCCTCATGAAAGATTTACTGAACCACTTGTCAAAAGGCAAGATATTCACTAAGTTGGATTTAAGAGAAGCGTACTATCGCATCCGAATCCGAGAGGGGGATGAATGGAAAACCGCCTTCAACTGCCCCCTGGGAACTTTCCAATTCAAAGTGATGCCTTTTGGGCTGCAAGGGCCCCCAGCGGTTTTCATGCAGTACATTAACAAGGTGCTCCACCCCCATCTGTACAAGGGGGTGCTCGTTTATTTAGATGACATCCTCATTTTCAGTGAGACAATGGAGGAACACGTGAAGTTGGTGAGGCAGGTCTTTTTTTTAATTTCAAAAAGTTTTATTAGTACAAAGTACAAACATTTTTCTCTTTTTCTCCCCCCCCTTCCCCCCAACCCCCTCCCCTTCCCCCCATCCCCCCCTCTCACCCACCCCACCCACCCCGACTTCCCAGAAAAAACACAGGGTATAATATTCAATAAAAATAAGATTAAAGTATACTAACAAATTATTAATTTCAAAAAATTTTCTCTAAGTCTTTTAACTCCTTGTTGCTCAGAACCTTTTAAGCATAGTCTAAAAAAGTATTAATCAATTAACAATTCCATATATCAGACTGTCAATTTACTCCACTATGTATCTTTCATTTATATAGTCTTTAAGATATAATAATAAAAAGAAAAAAGAGAGAAGAAATCTTTCTTTCACCATTTCCATCAGATACACTACCAGTAACGTCATTTCCTCAATACAGAATAGATCTTCCTTCTTCCGACGCTATACTCGATAGACATAAAAAATTAAAATAGACTAACAAATTATTAATGCCAATATTTCTCTAATTCTTTAACCCCTTATTACTCAAGACCTTTTAAACATAATCTAAAAATCAAACAAATTATTAATAACCTAACATTCCAATATATCAAACTATTAATTTCACAATTATTCTAAATCTTTAGATCCCTATAAGTCAAAACCTTTTAAAAGTAGTCAAAAAGAAAAAAAAATTTTTAACCAATCCTCTATATGTCTTTCATTTATATAATCTTTAAAATATAGTAAATAAAAAGAAAAAAGAAGAAGAGAATAAGAAGGCAAAGAGAGGACACAACCATCAGCGTCATTTCCTCAGTAATGAGTAAATCTTCTTACTGCAAAGTACCAATTTTTATTCTTCTCTCCATCTGGCCTATAACTTCCCATGCTAGAACCAAGTTCTAATCATTCCTTCTTCTCACTCGAACTTTAGATCTTTGTGGCTTGGTAATTTTTGGAATTGTCAGCTTGAGTTGTTGTTGTCTTGATACTTCAATACATGTAGCCGCTGCTCCAGTCTGACTCTGATCTTCTGTCTCTACTTCCACATTATGAACATCTCTCTGGTTCTGTGAATCACCTTGACTCATCAAAGCTCCTCCCAGTTGAACAACTGTCGACAACTCTCCTCTCTCATCTTCCATTACTTCTTTCATTCTTCTTCCCTCTGGAATTTTGGATATATCGGCCTTTAAAACTTTAACATAAAAATCAGTTGCTTTCAATATCGTATTGAGCCGATATCTCTTTTCCAGATGTCTCACCGCTATCCCAATTGGAGCCTCCCATCTATACTGTATTTGCTTGTTTTTCAATTCTTCCACCAGAAAGGAATAATCCTTTCTGGCTCTCAACATTTTGGGAGGAATTTCTTTCATTATCATTACTTCCTGTCCATCTACCTGAAACTTGTTCTTAAAAGTCGCCTGTAAAATTTCATTACGTAATGCCCTTGTAGTAAAATATATTACAATATCTCTTGGCAGATGTTTCTGTTTGGCAGTTCCAGAATTGGCACGATATATTTTATCAATTTGCATACCCAGTTCCTCTTTTGTCATTCCTAACGTATGCACAAATGCCTCCACCATCCTTTCCTTTAGATCTTCTTGTTTTTTCTCTTTTACACCTCTTAGTCTTAAAGCAAACTCCATACTTCTATATTGAATAATTAACACCTCAGCTTCAAAATTTTCAATATTATTCTGGGTCTTATCTATATCTTCACCCAAAGTTATCACTGACAGATAAGAATAACTCTCATCAGAGGCGAAATAGATCTTTCCCTGGAACTCTGACATTATAAAAGAAACCGCAGTTTAAAGTTCTAATTAGAAAATATTTATTTCGGTACAAAAACAATAAATTCTCAATAAATTCTCATTAATCACATCTTAGCTATAAAAACACGTCTTGCTCCTTACAGAAGCTGAAAAAGAAGGAAGGATCAAAGAAAGGAATGTACACATGCGTACTAGGAACATATTAATCACGTGCTCAGGAATAAACCATTATATTTGATAGGGATGCATCTCCCTGCATATACATGTAACAGGCAATATAAAAGCACAGCCTGACACCCCTTCTTTGTCTGTTGGATGGATATGCTTATATCACTCTACACACATTAAATATGTTAAAGCTTCATGTCTTGCTGCAGGCAATGGCTTGTTCAGGATGTCAGCTATCTGATATTCTGTTGGCACATATTCTAACTTAATGAAACCTTGTCTTACTAAATCTCTAACATTTTTATAACGAATGTCAATGTGTCTGGACCTAGAACCTGTGAAACATGTTTCTGAAATGTAAACAACTGATTGATTATCTTCCATCATGGTGATTGGCTTCTTCGGTTTGGTCCAGATATCTGTAACTAAAGAATAGAACCAAGTTAACTGATTACTAGCGTCAGAAATACACGCATATTCCGCCTCGGTTGAAGAACAGGAAACGAAACTCTGTTTTCTCACGTTCCAATGAACGGGACATCCATTCAGGTACATTATGAAACCTGAAGTGCTTTTTCTTGATTCCTTATCGCTTGCCCAGTCAGCATCTGCATAACAAGTCAGCAAAATCAGAATGTGTAGGTTCTAGCTTTAATTTCATGTGTTGAGTGTATTTTAGGTATCTCAGTAAATTCTTAATACATGACCAGTGGAATTCTGTGGCTTTGCTTACGTGTCGTGACAACAAATTGACACTAAGTGCTATGTCTGGTCTAGTCCAACCACTAATGTATAGTAGTGAACCAATTACTGAGCGATAAAGTGTTTGATCCTTGAACTCAGGACTTTGTTCATCTTTCAGATTACAAAAATCTGTTTGCATAGGAGTGTATGTTGGTGTAGCAGCTTGCATGTTGCAATAGTGTAGGAGTTGTTCTATCTTGGCTTGTTGTGAGAGGCTAAACCCCTTCTGTGTCTTTTCAATCTGTACACCTAAATAATCATTGATGTGACCTAGTGACTTCAATGTGAAGAATCTCTTCAGACCTGAAACAAAAATTTCACTCATGTGTTTGTTAGGACCAATGTAAACAATATCATCTACATAAACAAGAACAATTTCATATGCATTCCCAAACCTTTTTGTAAACACGCATTCATCAGTTTCGGACTTAATAAAGCCTATTGAATTTAGTTTGTCTTTGAGACAGTTATACCACATCAAACCTGATTGTTTCAGACCATAAAGACTTTTGTTGAGAATCCACGTGTCCCCTTCTCGGCCACGGAGGTCGTCACGGAATCTGGGGGCTCACTTCACATAGATTTCTTCATCTAGGTCTGCATGTAGATAGGCAGTTCCAACATCAAATTGGAAAACTTCAAGTCCAAGAATGGAAGCTGTAGTTAAGGCTATTTTTACACTTTCAGTCCGCACTGTAGGTGAGTAAGTGTTTGTGTAATCTTCAGGATAACTTTGTGCGAAACCTTGTGCTACTAGTCTTGCTTTGTATAATGGTTCACCATCTGGTTTTTGTTTGATATTGTACACTCATTGTGTGCCAATGACTTCCTTGTTTTTAGGAGGTGCTGCAGGTGTAAATACGTTAAGAGTCTGGAGACTGTCCATCTCAACTTGCATGGCGGTGTGCCATTTATCTTGTTCATTTTGTGAAAGATATTTGATTTGAGCATAAGTCTCTGGTGGAAGTGTAACGTTACAGACCAATGGTGGTGGTCTGTTTGTGCAATGCAATGTGTATTTCTTTGGAGGAATACCTTTTGTAGTTCTCTTGGAACGTCTTGGAGCAGTTGTCCAATCTTCTTCATCTTCCTCATCTCCATCGTTGTCGCTAGGATGAGCGTCCGCGGCAGGTGAAGATGGAATGTTAGATGAATCATCTCTGGGAAAATAAACTCCAGGATCATTAGAATGTATTTTGGACCAATCTGAATCTTCTTCAAAGTTAGCAGAATTAGAAACTGTAATCATATTGTTAGAGTCAATGAATTTTCCCCACTTCGAATTGTCATCAATGCCCATATATCTCAGTCTCTTAGCAATTTGGCCACCTTTTCTTCT
This sequence comes from Diadophis punctatus similis, assembly GCA_023053685.1. Classification (NCBI taxonomy): domain Eukaryota; kingdom Metazoa; phylum Chordata; class Lepidosauria; order Squamata; family Dipsadidae; genus Diadophis; species Diadophis punctatus. Next base: position 1,952,601 of record JALIGW010000076.1, read on the forward strand.
TAGCGCTAATGGAATGTTCACCATTGCATATGAACCAAAGATGTGTAAGAAAGATCTGGCTGGCAGCCATGCAGCATATAGAAAGGTGTTTGGTCAATCACACTACTCCAAGTGCGATTAACAAGGTAGTTTGCATACTTAACTGCTTCGCCCCAAAATGAATGTTTCAGATTAGCATCTTCTAGGAGGCAGTGCATCATGGTTTGGAGAACCCCTTGCCGTCTCTCTGCCACTCCATTGTGAGCTGGCGTTGAAGGGGCGGATGTTTGGTGAATAATACCGCTTCTGCGCATCCAATCCTGGAAACGTTGTGACATGAACTTGGAACCACGATCACTCTGGATTCTGCGGATCTTCACTCCATGTTGATTGTAAGCCTGTATTGCAAAGTCTTTAAAGATCTGAAACGTTTCAGATTTTTCTCTCATAGGAAAGACATAACCATATCTAGAATGATTATCAACAATAGTTAAGAAATACTTTTTACCGCCAATAGTTGGGCCATAAGGACCCACAATATCAGTATGAACCAAATCAAAAATGCGTGTTGACTTACGTATAGCATGTTTTGGAACGGCTGCTGCCTTTGATTTTGCCTTTTTGCAAACAGCACAATCCAAATGTACCTTACATCCTTTGAAATTCAAACCTTGGGCAAACAATGGCATCCGTTTAAGGACGTCAAAACTGGCATGTCCCATCCTCCTGTGCCATTTATGTATGCAGTTGTAATGTAAGGGTCGGCCTGTGAGAGAATTAACAAAGTTAACATTCGAATTAGGAACCTTAGGTTTGTTTTTAGGAGTCTGTGAGGCAATCACAGGATCTCTCTCTTGGACAGCTCTCTCTGGGCCTGCATTGCCATTAATGGAAGGTATTATACTTGCTTGTTTTTGAGGCTCAGGTTTTGGCCTTAAGTAGAAGACTCCAGCAATCACAATTGTGTCTGCAACAATCATACTATTCTTAACAATGTAGCTTGCGTTCTTAAAATGATGAATCTGAAAATCTAAAATATTGATTAAATGGGTATAACTAAGCAAATTAAAAGCTGCAGCAGGAACATAATAAACATCTGGAACCAGTGTATCTAACTCTTCAATGTAAACAGTCCCTTTTCCTTCGACTTTGCAAGGACGTTCAGTGAATGTATAAAGTTCACTAAGTTCTGGTTCTGGTGCATGCATTTCTTTGAAAAGGTGCTTTTGGTAAGTAATGCTAATTGAGGCACCTGAGTCCAAAGTCCACAATAAATGTCTATCATATTGCTGACAGGGTTGGACAGCTTGTGTAATGGCAAGAGTGGCATATGGGCCAAATGAGTCGCGCCTTGGACCTGGGCGACGTTGACTGCCACTTCTGCTTCTGTTGCCTCTGAAGACTGTTCCTCTGGGCAGGGATGCGCTTCTCCTGTAGTCTGTTCCTCTGGGCTGGACAGGAACTTGAGTGTGTTGCAATTGAATACAATCTCTACTGGTGTGACCTACACGATCACAATATTGGCAACGTAGCAATCTTGGAGTGTATTCCATCTCTGGGGGTCTTCTAATTGGAAGACGTGTTGCAGCTAGGGGGCGCTGCAAGTGAGGGGCTGCAAGTGCAATAACTTCATATTCTGTTAAAATTCTACAAACATTGTCAACAGTTCTTTGAGCAAAAGGTACATGATTGATTTGTGTGATGGCCTCTCTCCATGTGTAATTTAAGGAATTGGTAATAATACTGACCATTTGATTATCGTCCATTGGATAGCCACGTTCTGCGAGGTCTTTCCTCATGTGTTTCATCTTTGTTAAATGTGCCCCCATGCTGTCTGTAGGTTTAATTCTAGTTCCATGAAATTGTGACAAAAGCAGGTTAGTAGATTCAGCTGAAACTGGCCGAAAACAACGTTCTAATTGAGCCCATATTTCTTGGGCAGTTGCATTTGGAACAAAGGTTTGCTGCATTTCGATCTCCATCGACATCAGTATACTGGTAGACGCTTTTATATCTAATAATCTGACAGCATCTGGCCAGGGCCGCTCAGGTGGGTCAAATACCATGTCGTGCGTGCCCTCACGACGAAGCAAAATAGTCATTTCACTGACCCAGGCTTTATAATTCTGTCCTGATGGCTTTAATTTTGAGTGGCCAGTTTATGGGGCAACTGGTTCCTGGTAAGGTGGAGCAACTGCTTGAATTGGCTGTAAAGGTGGGGCGCCTAATGGGGCCTGCGCAGGTGCGGCCTGAGGAATTGCCTGTGGACCCACTTGGGGTTGAAGAGGAGGCGGCAAAGGAGCCTGCACTGGAGCAGGTGGTGGTGCCTGGGCTGGCTGTTGTACAGCAGCTGGTGCAGCAGCAGGGGCCGGCTGCATAGGAGCAGGCGGTGGAGGAATTGGCACTAGCTGGGCCACAATTGGGGCAGGCGTAGGAGCTTGCATTGGAATAAGCAATTGTCCCATTTGGGGTTGCTGTTGGGCAGTTGAAACAGCAGGGGCTGGAGCAATTCCAGCTTGCGAAGCAACTTGAGTCTGCTGCATAATTTGTGCAGCCATAGGAACGGGTGGTGCACTTTGTGCCTGTATTGTTTGGGCAGGTTGAAGAAATTGTTGTTGGGCTATAGGTGACAAAGGTTGTCTTTTGCCAGACATTAAAATCTCCAGCCTATCTAATACGGTTTGGAACATAAGTTCTGTTCTATCTATATTTTGTCCACTAGATGGCACTGCAACATTACTTTTGGGAAAGTCTCTTTGTTCATAAAATCTCTGATCAGAACCAGCCCCTATTGACGTATAGTCATATGTCCCTTCCGGCAAATGAAAGGTAACGCCCATTTTGGGGTGGGATTCTAATGTTGGAGAGACCGGAAAAGATGACCCAGGAAAAGTTTCTGGAATGTAAGAAGGCTGGCAGACATCTTGTTTTTCATATAGGCGTTGGCTTTCTAGTAACTGCTTCCTTAAGTATTGAATTTCTCTGTCTTTACTAGCAAGAAGGTCTTTGTGGACACAACGGATAAATTCGACATTCAAAAAGGAGTATGACAGGGATGCCCACTGTCCCCCTTGCTATTTATATTTACATTAGAAAAGCTACTACAACAAATTAGGCAAAACCCAAACATTGAAGGACTCAAAATTAGAGGACAAGAATACAAACTCCAAGCCTTTGTAGACGACATGGTCTTCAATATGGAAAATCCTATAGAGGTGGGACCAAAATTAGTAGAAGAAATAAATAAATTTGGAAAAGTAGCAGGCCTAAAAATTAATAAAAATAAAACTAAAATAATAACAAAAAACTTGCCAAATATACAAATTCAAGAGTTAGAAGAGAAATTGGGTATTCAAGTCGTTAAAAAAATTAAATATTTAGGTATAACACTAACGGCTAAATGTACAACAATTAAGAACGATAATTACATAGAATTGAATAAACAAATAGAAAAAGATTTGGAAAAATGGACTAAATTACCTATCTCATTAATAGGGAGGATTTCGACGATCAAAATGTCAGTATTACCAAAACTACTATATTTGTTCCAAACGATACCAATTAAATTAGACAGAAAATATTTTGATAACCTAAATAAAATGATATCTAAATTTATCTGGGCAGGGAAAAAGGCAAGAATTAAATTAAAATATTTACAGCAAAATAAAGAGCAAGGGGGCTTTGGACTCCCAGAATGGGAAACTTATTACCAAGCAGCAACACTACAGTGGGTAACAGATTGGATTAAAATTAACAATAAAAGAATACTAACCCTCGAGGGACATGATCTACAGGTAGGATGGCATGGCTTTATATGGGACGGGAAACATAAAACACACTCCTACTTCCAAAAACACAAAATTAGAGAGGCATTATACAATGTATGGAATAAAATAAAACACCAACAATACAAAGAAATTCCGATATGGTTCTCATCTATGGAGGCGATTACTTACCCTACCACAACAGACATACATAAAATGGTCAAATATAAAGAATTACTAGATGAACAAGGAAATTTAAAAGAGATTCAAACCCTAAGAGAACAAGGAACTGGAATGGATTGGTGGCCATATTACCAAATTAAAACCAGATTACAAGAGGACAAGAAAAAATTTGGAATAGCAAAAAAGAAATCAGAATTGGACAAAATCTTATTGGGACCAGAAAAAAAGATGATAACAAAAATCTATAAATTCCTAACAAATTGTAAAATGAAAAAAGAAACGGTTAAAGGAAATATGACCAGTTGGACTAAAAATTTGGGACATGAAATAAATTTGGAACATTGGGAAGAAATCTAGATTAAAAATTTGAAAATAACCAAATCAACCGCATATAAGGAAAATACTTATAAAATGTATTATAGATGGCACCTTCCACCAGCGAAATTGGCCAGAATGTATCCAAACATGAACCCCAAATGTTGGAAGTGCCCATATAAAAATGGAACGTATTACCACATGTGGTGGACCTGCCCTAAAACAAAAAGATTCTGGCAAACAATACACACTTGGCTTCAAGAAATAACCAATCTAAAAATAACGTTCAAACCGGAAATCTTGTTAGGGATGTTGGAGCAAAATATAGAAAAGAAACACTGGTATATCATAACCCATATATTAACAGCGGCAAGAATAACATTAGCACAACACTGGAAACAAGGTGATGTACCGACAGAAAATATAATAATAAAAAAAATCCTAGAATGCACAGAACTGGACAAACTATCATTAGAATTGAAACAGAAAGAAAACTCAGAATTCTTTGAAACTTGGAACCTTTTTTATAATTGGCTAGAAAAGAGAAATGGAAAAAAAAAGAAACATAGAAAAGTTTAGACTGATAGATAAATTACAATGTATAACTTACCAATCTATAGAATAACAAATAAGAATAATTATTATAAATATATGTATATATCTATTAATTTATAATCAATTCACAATTAGATAAAAATGATAATAGAAATGTTATATACATAGATAGATACAGTCATATAGAAAATATATAAAGAAAAAGGCAAATGTGAAGACGTTTATCGTAAAAGTTTATATGTATATATGTACATGTAAGTACATATAATGTCGTGTTTAATGTATGTATGTCTTTTTTAATGTTTATATATCAAATAAAAACTATTTTTTTTAAAAAAAAGAAGGTCTTTGTGGCGTGCATCAACAAATTTTTCTGTGGCTGATACGGTACTCGAGGGTGCTCCCTCAGAAAAACTTTCAAGTAATTGGGGCTGAAGTGGCTCATAATGAGTAATCTTTGGAATGGCCCCCGTTTGAACAGCCCCCATTTGAGTTGAACTAGCGCCCGGGAAAAAGGGAGTGCTTTTGACTTCGACTGACCTTTGAAAATCTTGTTCCTGTTGCAAAGCCTCTGTCGCTGTGATTGATTGCGTGGGCGAAGATGGCTCCGGAGAAGTTTGCAGAGATGCGATAGGGGTCTGTCTCGGAGTAGTAATTAAAAGCGGGGATGAGACAGGCAAATAAGTTGCTTCTGGTTTCTCTGCTTCTTGAATCGGCTGGTCAAGAAGGAGTAAAATTTCTTTCTCCGGAGAAGACATTTTAGTAGATTTATGGAGTTTTCACTTCAAAACAGCCAAAAACATTGTTATCTATCTGACTGAGCTAAAACGCAATAAACCTGTCAGAATTAATTAAGATCCAGGACCAAACTCTGCATACCATGACAGATAAGAATAACTCTCATCAGAGGCGAAATAGATCTTTCCCTGGAACTCTGACATTATAAAAGAAACCGCAGTTTAAAGTTCTAATTAGAAAATATTTATTTTGGTACAAAAACAATAAATTCTCAATAAATTCTCATTAATCACATCTTAGCTATAAAAACACGTCTTGCTCCTTACAGAAGCTGAAAAAGAAGGAAGGATCAAAGAAAGGAATGTACACATGCGTACTAGGAACATATTAATCACGTGCTCAGGAATAAACCATTATATTTGATAGGGATGCATCTCCCTGCATATACATGTAACAGGCAATATAAAATCACTGCCTGACAATCACAGACTGTTTAATCTCTTCCACGTCCTCCTCCAAAATTTCCATATTTCCTACCAGTCCTTTGAATGCAAATATCATATCATTCCTTAATTGCTGGTGTCGAGTAACCATCTCCTCTAAAACAGCCTGTATTTTTTCATTAATTTCATTAATTTTTAAGTTAAATTCCATAACAAGTTCATTCTTCATAACTTTTAAAGCTTCAGATAACTTTTCCAGTGTTAAAGTCTGTGGGGGTGCTGAATAAGGAGTGGGTTGCATTCTTGAAGTATAAACAGGAGGGCACCCAAGTCCCTTGCCAAAAACAATCCTTCCAGGTTTAGAAGCCATTTAAGATTTAAAATTAAACTTTTTGTTTTAATCCAAAATCAGAGAGAGAAGAGAGAGTTCATCAAAGTCAGGCATTTTCAAACATTTTCAAACAAAAGGCCAAATCCTTTATTAAAAACAGTCTTTCCAGGTTTTAAAGCCATTTAGGTTTTAAAGTTAGATTTGTTTTTTTGTTCCAAAGTCAAAGAGAAAGAAAAAAAATTCCTCAGAGTCAGGCGTTTTCATAGAAAGGGCTGCTAACGAAATGAAACTTTCTAGCTTTCACTTTTCACGGCCTTTGAATCTTCAATCGCCATTTTGTTGCTTGTTAGCTCAGTTAATTTGTAACTTCCGAAGTGAAAGTCAGCATTGGAGTTAAAGTTAAGGTACTTGCCATTCGAGTCTCCTGCTTTTCTCTGTCTGCTGTCTGCAGTGAATCAAAGTATTATAAATCCCATCTTGAAAGCAGAGCTGGTCGTGGCATCTTGCTCCGCATAAGCGGAGGCTTCCGAAGTCCTGGAGCAAGTGACAGGCTGCCTGGGGAGCCCTCACCCTTCGTGCCCCAGATTGTCTCCTGGGACACTAGGGGGGCTCTACCCTCACCTGTCAGCTCTCATCTCTCCCCTAATCCCGGGGAGAAGATTTTCAAGCCGCCAGACAGCTGTTCTGGCGGCGTTACGGGACCTCGGAACAGGCGCTCAACGAGGAGCGTCCTTGATGCCTGCGGAGCCAAACCGGAAGTCGGTGAGGCAGGTCTTAAAGAAGCTTCTAGCCGCTAAATTATATGCCAAACTCTCCAAATACGAGTTTCACAAGACTTCGCTAGACTACTTGGGGTACCGGATCTCCAAAGATGGAATCGAGATGGATCCGGGGAAGGTGAAAGCAGTGCTTGATTGGCAGGCCCCGCGCACCCGCAAACAGCTGCAGAGTTTCCTGGGCTTCGCGAACTTCTATAGGCAATTCATCCCGGCCTTTGCAGAAGTAGCCTTACCGCTAACAGAACTGCTCAAGACGGGGCCGACGCCTACCAAGCCAAAGCCTAGTCAGCCGCTAAATTGGACGATGGCCTGCCAGAAGGCCTTCGAGAAATTAAAGCAACTGTTCGCCCAGGAGCCGATCCTCCAACATCCCGATCCAGAATGGCAATTCATCATTCAGGCTGATGCAAGTGATGTGGCTGTGGCGGCGGTGTTGCTACAAAAAGATGAGAAAGGCCAGCTCCTGCCATGCACGTATGTTTCGAAAAAATTCACCGCTATGGAGAGAAGATGGGCCATCTGGGAGAAAGAAGCCTATGCAGTTCGTTGGGCGCTACTGACTTGGAGGCAATTCCTCGAAGGAGGAAAAGTACCTTTCCAGGTATGGACTGACCATAAGAACCTTGAGGCGTTAAAAAACCCCAGGAAACTGTCACCCAAACAAGTGAGGTGGGCACAATACTTTAGGCGATTCAAGTTTGAACTAAAGCACATCCCAGGGGGAAAGAACTTGCTGGCGGATGCCCTGTCCAGGAAGCCGCAATACGACAGCCAGAGAGAGGAGGAATTTCACTCTGTCATCCCCTCATCGCCGACGGGGACAGAAAACACTTCTGTTGCAGAGGGGGAACTCGCAGCTCCGGTCCTCACCAGAGGCCAATCCCGACGACCGAGCGCCCGAAGTCATGAAGAGTGGACAGATAAACTTAAGGCAGCCTTTCCTAACGACCCCTGGCTAAATGATAACAAGGAAATATTGACCATGAGGGATGGACTGGCTTGGAAGGGATCCAAACTGTACGCGCCTGCTGACCTCAGGCTGCAAGTGCTCCAACGAAGCCACGATTCTAAGTTGGGAGGACACTTTGGATTCTTGAAGACCCTTCACCTTACAAGACGGCAATTTTGGTGGCCAAGGATGAAATCTGAGGTAGAGGATTATGTAAAGAGCTGTGCCACCTGCGCCACAAGGAAGCACCGACCAGGAAAACCACCTGGACGTCTGCAGCAGGTGGCCAACCCCAGTAAGCCCTGGGAAGAAATAGGAATGGATTTCATCATAGAACTCCCAGAGAGCAAGGGAAATACAGTGATCTGGACAGTCATCGACTTATTCTCCAAACAGGCCCACTTCGTTGCCTGCTCTGGATTACCGATGGCTAGACACTTAGCAAAGCTCTTCCTCAAACACATCTACCATTTGCACAGAGTGCCAAAGAGGATCATCTCCGACAGAGGCGTGCAATTCACCGCTAAATTCTGGAGGGAATTCCTGCGCACCATCGGATCCACTCAAGGCCTTAGCTCAGGGTTCCATCCTCAGACCAACGGCGCAGCTGAAAAAGCGAACTCCATGGTGGAACAGTATCTCCGCTGTTATGTGAACTACCAACAAGCCGACTGGGCGGAGCTGCTGCCATTTGCAGTACACAGCAGTACTGGATTGACACCTTTCCAGGTTACCAGCGAACAAGAGTTCGTCCCAATGCCAGAACTGCCCATAGAAGCACCCACATCCATGTCCCTAGCGGAATGGATGGAAGAACTAAAGAAAGGATGGGAAAATACTAAAAAGGCATTGGCTGAAACTGCAGAAACCTATAAAAAGCAAGCAGACAAGCATAGAGCCATTCAGCCCCCTTTGAAAGTGGGAGACAAGGTCTACCTATCAACAAAATATATCCGCTTGAGAATACCCAGTAGGAAGCTGGGTCCGAAATTCTTAGGACCTTTCCCAATAGTAAAGATAATTAATCCTGTCACAGTACAGTTGGCTCTACCAAGAATATTGGGAAAGATACACCCAGTGTTTCATAGTAGCTTACTTAGGCCAATGGCACAATCCAACATTAGGCCACCAACCCTTCCTCCACCACCCCTGATAGTAATACAAGGGGAAAGGCATTATGAAGTGAAAAAAATCCTAGATTCCAGGTTATTTAGGGGACACCTTCAGTATCTTATTCTTTGGAAAGGATATTCGTTAGCTGAATCCACATGGATCAATAGTTGGAAAGTAAAAGCTGACCGGCTAATTAAATATTTCCATAACAAATACCCAGATAAGCCGAAGGAGCCCCCTGGGGGAGGGAAGGGTGGTTAACATCATTAACTTAATCCCTTGTACTCTTACTCTCTCTTTTGTGTATTGGTAGGAATTGCTTTTCGCTTGAGGGGAGGTGGCCTGACAAAGCATCGTTTGTCACCGTTCTACATAGAACACATGGAGTAGGGAGGGGGAAAACTATGAGTGTGAGAAGTTAGAGATATCACATTCTTCATTACTTCTCCAAGGTCATCTTCTGTCCAGCACCTGCAAGAAGCTGGGAGGGGCCGTGCCACGCTGGCAGAAGATGAGTGGGCAATGTGATCCTGATGTGGGTGGGATGCCCGTTTCCTATCAAGGGGAACTTGGGAGAAAATTAGATTTGGGTTTCCACATGCATTGCCAACATGGTGTCTGCATTAAATTGGAACTTTGGTAAACTATTTGCCTTGGACTCTGATTTCTGCTCGATTACTATTTGGAACCTTGACACTGGCATGCTGCAATCACTATAAATACATGCCAGTTGCCAAGCACCTGAAGTTTGATCATGTGACTGTGGGGATGCTGCAATGGTCATAAATTGATGGGCCCCTTACATATGGTTCACAACAATAAAGCCATCAACTCTGATGGCCAGAGACCGCTACCCACTGCCCTTGATTTCAGATCTTTTGGATAGGCTGCAGAAAACACATTTTTACTAGGTTGGACCTTTGCAATGCCTACAATCTCATTAGAAGCAGAGGGCCATGAATACTTAACTGCTTTTGACACAAGGTGCGGCAAGTTTGAATACAGTGACCCAGTGTGGGTTACTAAATGTGGGGGCAGTATTTTCCAGATTTATGAACCAAGTTTTTTTTCCTGATTTCATTGATAAATTTGTAGTCCTTTATCTGGGATGACATCCTGATCTACTCTGAGGATGAATCTCAGCACAAAGAACATGTGTGAGAAGTCTTGAGTAGACAGAGAAAACCACCTCTTTGCTAAACCAGAAGTGTGCCTTTGACCTGAAACAGATTTCTTGGAGTACTGCATCGCCACAAACAGTATCCAGGTGGACCCCCAGAAAGTCTGGACGGTGCTGGAATGGCAAGCTCCACGCATGGTGAAGGATGTTTCCTGGGCTTTCCCAACTTGTACAGGAAATTTATCCCAGGCTTTGCCTATGAAGTCAAGCCACTTACCCAACTGACAAAGGAGTTAAACAGACAGCATTTGTAGACTTAAAGCAACTTGTCAGGTTCCAAAAAGGTAGGAAAGATTCCAAACACAAACCTGGTTTGTCAAATCTCAATTTCCTTCCCTTCTGGTACGAACTGACAATCACCATCAAAATGAAGTTCTTGTTAGGGCTACCTGCCCGTGCTCCCCCCCCCCCTTTTAACCACTAAACACCGCCCCCCCCACTCACGCACGCAGCTCCCACCCATGTGACCCATAAGTGCGAGGAAACCACCATCTGCCAATCATCTGAGTCCGCGTAGCCCAGCCTCTTCCTATAACAGGCTGGCAATGCCGGTTAGCTCAGTGGCCATGTCCCTACTCCACCGGCTGGTCCCCGTTCTTGCCACTCGAGGGAGAGCCAGGACGTCCCGAGAGCTACAGGCTGCCTTCCAGCAGCCGCCGTGGCTCCACTGACGATGTCATCATTGAGTGGTCACCTCTCAGCTGTTTGTCGGTCGCCCGGCATGCTCCTAGCAAGTTCCCGGCTGCCAGGCCCGTCCCGGTGATCCCCGATGTCTCCCCCGCGTCTCTGCCGCCCTGGGAGGTGAGCATCGGCTTGGTGGCGAGACGGGCAGCTCCTAGATGGGTGGGGCATCGTGGATTTAGTTGGACGGCGTTTCCGGCATGGTGGCTGGCAGCGGCTTCAGGGTGACGGCGGCCCGGCTGAATGGCAGCTCCAAGCCGGCTGGCATGCCGGAGCTGACATGCGGCCCCCTCTACCACGGAGACAGCATCTGGAAGACAAAGAGCATGGTGAGTAGAGGGAGAAGGAGGAACAGTCCCCCCCCCGGCTTCCCAGGATACCTCCGGTGAAATCTGGCTACTAGTCAGGGGGCTTGTTCATCAATATTGGGCACCCATGATGCTTCAGAAAGGGGATACCCCTTCCACAGAATGAGGTACTGCAGCTGTCCCCTATGCCACCGGGAATCTAGTACCTCCTTCACTTCGTAGTGTTGGTTACCGTCCACTACGATCGGTGGGGGTGGTTGAGGGGAGGTCCTCTTATCTGGGAGGAGTGGGCCGGACGGAGAAGACTGCAGTGGAAAACCGGGTGTGTTTTCCCCAACAGCCGAGGCAGTTGGAGCTGAAACGTAACTGGGTTAATCACCTTTACCACTGGGAATGGGGCAATGTATTTTGGGCCTAATTTCTTACACGGGACGTTTAGTTTCAGATATTTGGTGGAAAGATATACCCTCTGACGCACATAGAAAGGGGCCTGGGCCCTCTGTTTTTTGTCAGCGTGCAGCTTATATTTTGTGGCTATGTGCCGCAACACCTCCCTGACCATTTTCCACACCCGTTGTGTCCAATCCATCCACTCTTGTAAGTCTGCTTCCTCCGTGGGTACCTGAGGACATTTGGGTATTGGCACAAACTCTTCCAGTAGCCACTTGGAACTGCGTGAAGCCGGTACTACTGTGTCCTGCGTTGTTGTACGCTACCTCCGCAAAAGGGAGTAGGTCTGCCCAGTCGGTTTGCTGATGGTTAACATAACAACGCAGGTACCGCTCCACCATCGAGTTCATTCTTTCAGCCGCCCCGTTTGTGGCTGGATGGAATGTGGAACTGAGACCCTGTTTGGCGCCCACCCGTACCAGGAATTTACGCCAAAATTTGGCGATGAACTGCACCCCCTGGTCGGAGATTACCCGTTGGGGGATGCCATGGAGTCGATAGACATGCACAACAAAAAGCTTTGCCAACTTCTTTGCCGATGGAAGGCCTGAGCAGGCAACAAAGTGTGCCTGCTTTGAAAAGAGATCGATAACAGTCCATATTATGGTATTTCCCTGACTTTCTGGCAGGTCTACGATGAAGTCCATGGCTATCTGTTGCCATGGTTGGACTGGAGCCGCAACAGGCTGTAGGAGGCCGGGGGGTTTCCCAGGCTGGGCTTTCATGGTGTTACACACAGGACAGCTACACACATACTCCTCTATATCCTTCTTCATGTGCTGCCCCAAAACTGTCAGTTCGTTAAATGTAAGGTCTTTAGGAACCCGAAATGACCGGCCGGCCAAACGTCGTGGCACCTTTGTAGCATGGTCACCCGGATGTTATCGGGCACATAAAGCTTGGTCCCCTTCCAGGCAAACCCATCCCTCTGTGTCAGCCATGCCTGGTTCTCCTGGAGCCATGAATCTGTGGCGAGGGCTTCCTGGATAGCCCTGGGTATATCGTTGGCTGCAGAGCGCGGTTGGGATGCCGCCGCTGTTGCTGTTCGTGGAGCCGGCATGGCCGGAATGATGGCCTGGACTATCTCCTCCTGGCTGCTGTCGAATTGCGGTTTCCTGGATAAGGCATCTGCTAGGAAGTTCTTTCCCCCAGGGATGTACTTCAACCGAGTTAAACCTCCGAAAATACAATGTCCACCTGACCTGTTTCGGTGATAACCAATGGGGAGTCTGGAGGGCCTCCAGGTTCTTTTTTTTATTATTATTATTATTTTTCTTCATTAAACATCTGAATATTTTGATACAGATCTACACCCGTTTTTACAACATTGTTATATCTCAATTATGCACATTAAATCATAAATTTACAGTCTTTTCTGTCTTTGTTTTCTTCTCACGTTGTCACACAGTCTTTCCTCTTTTTTTTAGTCCAGTTGTACCATCTAGTCCATGTTTTGTAGTATTCTGAGTTGCATTGTCCTTTGAGTTGAATAGTCAGCATGTCCATTTCAGCACATCTATATATTTTGTCCATTAGTATATTTTCTGGTGGGATTTGATTGTCTTTCCAATATTGTGCATATGTTATTCTTGCCGCAGTTGTAATATGTAGTATTAAATATTGTATATTTTTTGGATGTTGTTTTTCCATTATCCCCAGAAGGAAAAATTCTGGGGTGAATTCCATTGTTCTCTCTGTAATTTCTTGTAACCAAGCATGCACCTTTTTCCAGTAGCCCTTTGCTTCGGGACACAACCACCACGCATGGAAGAAGGTACCTACGTCTTTTTTACATTTCCAGCAAGCCGAATTCATTTTTGGGTATATTTTGGCCAATCTTGATGGAGCTAAATGCCATCTATAAAACATTTTATAATAATTCTCTTTGTATGCTGTTGACTTAGTTATTTTGCAGTTTATATTACATGTTCTCTCCCAGTCAGCCAAGTGTATGTTGTGACCTATGTTTTTTGCCCATGCTATCATGGGTTCCTTGACAATTTCCTCCATTTTATCAAATTCCAGCAGATATTTATATAGTTTTGATATTATTTTTTCATCCGGGCCAATCAAAATTTTATCCAGTTTTTGCATTTCCATGTCTATACCCATACCCTCAGTGTCTTTTTTGTGTCGAGTTTTTAATTGTAAGTAAGTCAACCAATCAATATTTATATTTTGTTCCGCCAATTGTTCTCTACTTTTTAATTTCCCTGTCGGATCTAATATGTCGCTATACTTTGCTGCTTTGGTTATATCAATTAGGTTCGGGTAGGTCATGGCTTCTATAATTGAAAGCCATTTGGGGATTTTCATGTAGTTCTTCTTTTTGATTTCGTACCATGTTTTTAGCAAAGATTTTCTAATTAGGTGTTGGTTGAAGTTAAGTTGTGGCTTAGTTCCATCTCTCCATATGTAAGCATGCCATCCCATTTGTAGGTCGTGGCCCTCTAGCGTTAGTATTCTTTTGTTAGTTAAGTTTATCCATTCTTTTATCCACACCAAGGATGCTGCTTGTAGTAAAGTTTCCAGTCAGGGAGTCCTAGACCACCTCTGCTCTTATCATCCTGTAAATTCGTTAATTTGATTCTTGGCTTTTTGTTTTGCCATATACATTTAGATATAGTTTTATTCAAATTAGTAAAAAATTTAGTCTCTAATTTGATCGGAACTGTTTGAAATAAGTATAAAAATTTTGGCAGTATACTCATTTTAATCGCAGCTATACGCCCTAATAATGATAACTGTAATTTTTTCCATTTTTCTAATTCTAATCTTGTTTGGTTTACTAATTTGTCATAATTGTCTTTTTTAATGGATGAACATCTATTTGTTAGTATTATCCCTAGATGTTTAATTGTTTTGGTTATTTGTAAGCCTAATTTCCCTTCCACTTCATCTTTTTGTTTTATTGTCATATTTTTTGTTAATAGTTTAGTTTTTTGTTTATTGATTTTCAATCCTGCCGATTCTCCGTATTCCTCTATCTCTTTAATCAGTTTTTGTCCTGTTTCAATTGGTTCTTCTATAAAAAATACGAGATCATCAGCAAATGCCTGTAATTTATACTCCTGGTTTCTAATCTTTGTTCCCTTAATATCCTTATTATTTCGAATTTTGTTTAGTAATGTTTCCAATGTTAAGATAAAGAGCAGAGGTGACATCGGACATCCCTGACGTACTCCTTTAAAGATCTGGAATGATTGTGTCATGTCTCCATTTATCATAATCTTGGCTGACTGGGAGGTGTAGATTGTTTCTATAATTTTTTCAAATTTGTTGCCAAATTTCATCTCTTTGATCAAACCTATCATATACTGCCAATTTACGTTGTCGAACGCTTTTTGCGCATCCAGGAAAGCTAGGGCGACCTGCTTTTCTGGATGCGCTGCGTAATATTCCAATATATTTAAAACGATTCTTGTATTGTTTTTTATCTGCCGCATTGGTAAAAATCCATTTTGATCCGAATAAATAATTTTATTTAGTATTTTTTTGGTTCTTTCTGCCATAATTGTCATAAAAATTTTATAATCTGTGTTCAACAACGAAATTGGTCTGTAGTTTTGTATATGATTTTTCTCGGTACCTTCTTTCATGATCGTGGTGATATATGTTTCCCTCCACGTATTTGGTATCCTAGCTCCTGTTAATGCTTCATTATATAGCTCTAATAAAGTATCCTCTAGTATTGTACTCATTTTTTTGTAATATTCCCCTGGAAATCCATCCGGTCCTGGTGTTTTATTGTTGTTTTGTTTTTGAATTGCGTTTTGGATTTCTTGTATTGTAATATCCCTGTTTAACATTTCCTTATCAATTTCCTCTATTTGCGGCATACTAATTTCCTTTAAATATTCTGTTATTTTATTTAGTTCCACTGGGTCCTGTCTGTATAAGTCTCTATAATATTCTGTTGCAATTTCTTTTATTTTTTCGTCTGAGTGTTGTATTTCCCCATTTGTATCTATCAGTTGATTTATAATTCTATTGCTTTTTTCCTTTTTAATTTTATAAGCTAGCCATCTACCGGGTTTATTTGCTGTTTCAAAGAATGTTTGTTTTGTAAGCCTAATGTCCTTCAAATATTCCTGTTGTTCAATTAAGTTCAATTTATGTCTCGTTTCCATTAATAATTTATGTGTATTCTCTTCCTTTGGTTCTTTTTGCAGTCTTTTTTCTAACTGTTGAATATCCTTTATTTTTTCATTGTATTCCTGCCATTTTTCTCTATTTTTCTTTGCCGTATAGGCAATTGTAATTCCCCTTATATATGCTTTTAATGTATCCCATAAGTTTTGTATGGTTGTAGGCTGTTTCTTATTCTCTTTCATAAATAATTTTATTTCTTTGGTAATTGTTTGTATGTATTCATCTTCTTGGAGTATTTTTGTGTTCAAAGTCCATCTCCTTATTCCTTTCTTTTTCCCTTTCCATATTACTATTAAGGGGCTATGGTCTGCCCATATGTTTGGGGCTATCTCCACTGATGCTATGTTCTTGCACATTTCTTTATTTGTCCAGACCATGTCTATTCTTGAAAAAGATTGGTGTGGTATTGAATGAAATGTATATTGTTTATCTTTAGGGTGTAATAATCGCCATGTATCTGTCAAATTCAACTCCTCTATCATGTCTTTGAATGTAGTTGGTAGTGTATTTTTGTTATTTTTTTTGTTTTTCCTTGTTATGTAGTCTCTTTTTGGATCTATTATACCATTAAAATCCCCTATTAAACATATATTTTTATATTTAGTTGTCATTAATTTCTCATGTATCTTTTGATAGAAGTTTTTTTGTTTTTGATTGGGTGCATATATATTTACTAACAATATTTTTTCTCCCCCTATTTCAATTTCCACCATTATATATCTTCCTTTGGAATCTACTTTTATTTCTTTAGACTCAATCTCTTTTTGTACATATATTACTACACCTTTCTTTTTTTCCCCCCTAATGATGCGTATAATTTCCCTAGTTTTGAATATTCCAGATATTTTTTATGTATTTGTTTGATATGGACTTCTTGTAAACATATTACTTCTGCTTTTTGTTTAACTAATTTTGAAAATATTTTCCTTCTTTTTTGTGCATTATTTAATCCATTAATGTTTAATGATATAAGTTTTGTTTCCTTTAATGTTTCCGGTTTTGTTTATAAAGTGTTTTTCTAACTATTTACTTTTTGCTTCTGCTGCTGTTTGTGTCCTTGTTTTAATTCTCTCTACTTTTTTATTTAAATCTTCGGTCTCTTCAATTCCCTCCCTCTGTACCTCTTCTTCAATCTCCTGCTCTTCTTCTTCACTTGCCCCATCCACGTTTCCTTCACTTTCCATCTCTTTCTCCATACCAGCAAGTTGTTCATATACCTCCTGTGCTCTTTCTATGGTATCCACCTTTACTTTTCGTCCTTCTAAGGTTATTATCATCCCCTCCGGTATGAGCCATCTGAATATAATGTTCTTTTTATTTAACAATGTTGCTAGTGGCTTATAGTCCCTTCTACGTTCCCTAACCCTTCTTGGGACTTGTTTCAAGATGTTTATTTCTCTCTCTTTGTATGTTAATGTCCACCCTCTCGTGGCTAAGTAGACGTTGTCTCTTGTTTTCTTTCTGGCAAACCTTATATGTATTTCTTTCGGCAGGCGGTGACGTCTAGCGTAGTTGGTTTGTATCCTGTACACTTCGTCTATTTCATTTCTGGTATCTGTTTTGTTTTGCTGTAGAATTTCTGCTACCACCCCTGCCATCACATCTCCCAAGTCTTCCTCCTTATTCTCTGGAATATTTTGTATTCTTAAGAAGTAAGATGACCTGTCCATTTCGAGATGGATCAGTGAGGACTCCAGCTCTCTATTTATTTCTGTCACTCTCTGGTCTACCTTCTCAATTTTATTTTCATTTTGTTCCGTTTTTTTTCCACACCACTAATACGTTGTTCGTTTTTTTGTATCGCCTCCTGTATCATCTCCATTCTATTGTCTAATCTTGAAATATCTGATTTTAGTTCGGTATGATTTTGCGTAATCAATTCCTGTAGTTTAAGCATTGTTTCCTGAACCACGTTTAGTGTGCTGTTCATATTCTGCATAAGGGATGTGCCCCCTTTTTCTACTGGTAACATGTCATCTATCTGCCTTTGAGTGACTGGTGATGCTGCACTTGCAGCTCCAGCTTGTGCTGGTCTCTTCCCCCCCTTCATGGGCATATTTGTTGTATTACTTGTCATTTCCTTTAAGATTGATTTTTGTTGTTCTAAAATTTTGTAGATCCTCTCCCAGATTACCATATAACAATCTTTTACCCTGTTGTATTATTTAGTTCTCTATCAATCCTGTATGTTTTGTCAATTACTGATATAGTTCTCTATGTTCTTAAATGTACCAATTATCCAAAAATTCTATATAAATATATCTATAAATGATCTATGTTACTATAGTACTTATATTAATAACTAATTAAATATTTTAGATATGTTAAAGAGTTATACAGTAGAATATCACAATATATCAGTAGTTTCCCTTATAAAATTTTAACCAATCTAATTATAGTTATGATTACAATTTATATATTTCTATTAATGTTCAAAGTATCCTCTATAGACTTTACAATTCAATCAATATATATCTCTATTTGTTTTAAATCGATCCTTAAAAATACTATTTCAAAATCAATATATATATTATTTAAGTTACAATTAAAATTAAAAATATTACATTTATAGACACTAAATAAGATTTTCCCTTTTTACAATCTATAAATAGGAAGAGGAGAGGGTAGGGGATTTAATTATAGCAGAATATTTAGTGTAAAGTAAAATAGGTGATAAAAATGAAATAAGTGTTCAAAGGTGAAAAATAGAAAAAAGTTATATAATATAGTTCTTTTTAAGCGGTACCAGTTTCAGTTGGTATTAAGTGGATCTCAGCAATCCTGTAAGTGTTTTAGAGGTCTTGATTTCCTTGGATTCTGCAATCAGATGTTTCTCTCTGGCCTCAATAATAGAGATCATTCCGTTCAAAATTGCTTAGTCATCCACCATGTGTTGTTTCTCCGCTCCCTTTTCTGATCTCTCATCTGGTGTTGAATCTCCAATTTCTCTGGTCTGCTGTCTCTCAGCAGGTAGTCCTCCGATAACAAAAAGGTACTATTCCACGTCCTCCACAGGGGCTCAATTTAACTCTTTTGTTATGTTTATTCACAATGCTGTTTCCTCCTTAGAGTCCTGTCCCTCTGCTCGTTCTTTACTTTCGCTGCCGAATTTCTCACAGAGCTCCTTAATTGCCCTGTCCTTGTGGTCAGATCTCCCTCTTTTATAAATCCAGACTTTTCGTGAGAGTTAAGTTTGGTATTCCAGGTGCGATCCGCTATTATTTTTGCTTCCTTTTCTTATGTGGTGCTTTGAGGCTTCGGACGGCGCCGAGTGCACGAGGCTCTCCAGGCAGCGGCAGGTGACAGCGGGCGCCGGCCGAGTCCTCTCACGGGCAGCTGCGCCGACCCTGCCTCCGCCGAGGAGGAGGGGGAAAGGGAAGCACTCCCGCAGAGCGTCCCGACTGCAAGTTATCGTCACCCGTCCTGCCCAAGCGGCCGCGCGATGCGACCCCGGAGCCGGATGGGCACAAGGGCAGGAAGAGAGAGAAAAAGAAAGAAAAGGTGACGCTGTTTTAGCAAACGGAAGTGATTCCGACCGCGGCACAAAGGCGCCCAGCGAGCGGGGTGTCACCTTTTCTTTCTTTTTCTCTTCCTGCCCTTGCGCCCATCCGGCTCCGGGGTCGCGTCGCGCGGCTGCTTGGGCAGGACGGGCGACGGTAACTTTCAGTCGGGATGCTCTGCGGGAGCACTTCCCTTTCCCCCTCCTCGGCGGAGGCAGGGTCGGCACGGCTGCCCGTGAGAGGACTCGGCCGGCGCCCGCTGTCACTTGCCGCTGCCTGGAGAGCCTCGGCGCCGTCCTCCGGCTTTCCGCGCGCGCTGCTGTCCCGCTCGCCAGGCAGAAAAGCGTCACCTTTTCTGTCCGTTGGATAATTGCAATGCACCACTTGCAATCATCCAATGCGCCACATTTGGCGCATGTGCCACGGTTTGGCCACCCCTGATTTAGGCAAAATGCCTTCAGGGAAAAAGCCAACATAGATTTTCAATTAAGTGACTGACCTGGGAACTGTTTGCATTTGGAAAGGTTTCGGTGAGGCAGAAAAGGAAACGTTTTACAGATTAACAGAGTTGGAAGGGACCTTGTAGGTCATCTAGTTTAACCCCCCCCCCATCCAAGCAAGAGACCCTACACCAGGGGTCAGCATCTTGCAGCTCTGGAGCCGCATGTGGCTCTTTCATCCCTCTGCTGCAGCCCCCTGTTGCCGGTTGGCTCCACAATTGATAGGGCTCTCGGTTAGGACAGGTAAAGGAAAAAGGACGCCATGCTAGGAGGAGACTCTATGGTGGGGGAACCGGACTTCCAGTCAGCTTCAGAATTGAAGGGGGGGGGCTTCAGGTTAGGACCTTTGTGGCTCTTTGAGTGTTTAAGGTTGCTGAACCCTGCCCTACACCATTTCTGACAAATGGCAGTCCAGTCTCTTCTTGAAAGCCTCCAGTGATGAAGCTCCCACAACTTCCGAAGGCAACTTCTGTTCCATTGGTTGACTGTTCTCCCTGTCAGAAAATTTCTCCTTATTTCCAGGTTGAATCTCTCCTTGGTCAGCTTCCATCCATTATTCCTTGTCTGGTCTTTGGGTACTTTGGCAAATAGCTTGACCCCTTCCTCTCTGTGGCAGCCCCTCAAATATTGGAAGACTGCTATCATGTCACCCCTGGTCCTTCTCTTCAGTAGACTAGCCATGCCCAGTTCCTGCAACCGTTCATCATATGTTTTAGCCTCCAGTCCCCTAATCATCCTGGTTGCTCTTCTCTGCACTCTTTCTAGAGTCTCAACATCTTTTTTTATAGTGTGGTGACCAAAACTGGATACAGTACTCTAGGTGTGGTCTTACTAAGGCGTTACGCTAATATTTCCCCTGCACGGAGTTTCATTTTGTTTTTTTAACCTTAACCTCAAAACAGACCTCTAATTAGGGAATCTTTAAAACTATTCCAGTCCCACCGACACTTTTCTTTCTTCGGCATTTGAAAATAAGTTTCCCCATCTTCCTGGTCTTGTGGAGATAAACGGCACCTGTTGTTTTTGTCTGGTCTTCTGGAACGTGGAAGGTGGTGGTGGGATTGTGAAAGAGGAACTCGAGGGATGTAACTATCCCCCCCACAACCTTGGCTGTGTGGGGGGGTTGACTCTTCCCCCGTGTCTCCCGTTCACTTGGCCTTGCTTTATCTCCGGAGGACTAATCTTGGCTTCATAAACTTCATGGAAAGCAAGGTGTTGGCCATCCTTATTTGTCTTGATTGATCCTCTTATCTGGGCTTTTTATGGACTGCCACAGTGCCATGATCATAACTCTTCGTGTTTTCGAGGCAGCAGTGCAGATAAGAAGCAAGTCCAGTCGGAGGGAGGGAGGGATTTGTGCAAAGCACAGCTGGGCGAGCAGTGCATTCCTAATCGTGTTTGCTCAAGATGAAATCCCACTTGAGCCAGCTGTAGGATACCTGCGGCCTTAAGAGCGGGAATGGAAGGAGGATGGTTGATGGAAGGAAGTCCAGGCTTGTATTGAAGCTTCTGTGTGGCGCAAGAGATAAGCTATCAAGATTGCAGGGTGAGTGAATTGAATTGAACCCTCTCCGGCTCAGAAACATTAAGGGATGGTCTGGAAGTTGTTGTCTCTCTGTTGAACCTCCCTCCAGTGAGTACGAGATGGTCTGACTCAAAAACACCTGGATGCCAGACTTCAACGTGTTCGTTGTCTAAAGCAGAAAAGAAGAATGGCAAAGCACGGTCTCTCCCCCATCTATTGGGGTTATTGCTCCCAACGTTCTGCAGCTGTTAACATCTGGAGAACCTCATGTTGAGAAGTGTTTTTTTTCCAGTGGGACCGGTCTATCAGGGCAACCTGGTCTACCCAATTATGGGACGGAGCATACCGCTTCCGCTTTCACCTTTCAGCCCCAATCAAGGAGCCTTCGCAGAGGCAGTCGGCTTTCACGACAAAACTATTTTTGTGTTGAGTTTACGTTTACCGACAAAGAAATAAAGGGAGACTAGTATAGATCTATTTCAAGCTATTTAGCTCTCATCAGCTAGCCATACCCTTCTGGGATTCGAACCCGGGCTACTTGCATATATTAGGTAGATGTCTTAACCTCTAAGCCACGGGCTCTCCTCGCTTTGTTGGCTATACCAGGGGAGTGATTAAGTGTTATAAAGCTCATGTCGAGAAGGGTGTCTGAAGAGGTATCCCGTGCCTTCCTTGAAGTCTTCCTAGGCCGAAGTTCCAGGATTTTGTTCCAGCAGTGGCACATTGGACCAATGTCATCTTGTTAGTTCCCACCACAACAATGGTTGTAAGCCCTCGCACAACCATTCATTATGAGAAATTTCCTGACAGTTAGAACAATGAATCAGTGGAACGACTTGCCTCCAGAAGTTGTGAATGCTCCAACACTGGAGGTTTTTAAGAAAAGATTTGGACAGCCGTTTGTTTGAATTGGTATAGGTCAGTGAGGGCGAACCTTTTTGGGACCGAGTGCCCAAACCAGAACGTGTGTGCATGTGCGCGCGCCGGAGCACCGGAAACCCGAAGACCAGCCGGCCGGTGCGTGCATGCCTGTTTTTTGGCCGGTTTCCAGGCCGGTTTTCGGCCCAAAAAATGGCCCGAGCAGGGGGTTGGACTAGAAGACCTCCAAGGTCCCTTCCAACTCTGTTATTCTGTTTTGCAACCGTTCAAAGTCACAATGGCACTGGGAAAAAGGTGACTTACGATCATTTTTCACATTTACGACTGTTGCAGCATGCCCCATAGTCACTTGACCAAAATTTGGACGCTTGGCAACTGACCTGTATTTGTGACGGTTGCAGTGTCCCGGGGTCATGTGATCCCCTTTTGCAACCTTCTGACAAGCCGTGTCAATGGGGAAGCCAGATTCACTGAACAACCCGTGTTGCTAACTTAAGAACTGCAATGATTCACTTAACAACAGTGGCAAGAAAGGCCGTAAAACTGACCTAACAACTGTCTTGCTTAGAGATGGAAAATTTGGGCTCAATTGTGTTCGTAAGCTGAGCGTCAGGGTTCCAAGTAACAGTCCCAACGAAAGAAAACTCCGAGGCTATACATTCCTCAAAGTTCCATTTTATTAGAGATGTCATATTGGCACATCTGGGAAAACTCGAATCTGAAAGCTTCCGGGTTTTCCACACCCAAAAGAAAGTCCAAGTCCCTGCCCCCAGCACACCCACGTGTCCATCACATGGTCCAATCAATGCACCGTCCCAACTGGAGATGCTTCCCAGTCACACCCCTCCAGGTGCAGGGCAGAGTGACCTTGACTCTAGGGGAAAGGAATATTGTTATGACTATATATCTCCCCAGCTCCATCCAATCCCCCCTCCCAGTTTCCCACAGCACCAAATGTGGCAGGCCTGAAGTTCCAATGCTCAAAATAGATTCCAGGCACGACCCTGAGGATTACCCGTATTTAATTTTTAAGTATCCAGTCCCTGAACGTGGAAAATTACCATATTTTTCGGAGTATAAGACGCACCTTAGTTTTTGGGGAGGAAAATAGGGGGGAAAATCTACCTACCAAGTATTTATCTGGCTAGCGTCCTTAGTCTGGTCAGCTTTAGCACATTATTTTATCCCCTGGTTAGGGCTGAAAAAAATCTTTGGAGGGAGTAGCAATGAAAAAAAGCCTGCAAAGACTTAGGGCTGGAAAAAAACTTCTTCGGAGGGAGTAGCAATGAAAATATCCTGCAAGCTGGGAAGATCGCTAGCACCTCATTAGGGCTGAAAAAACCTTTTTCGGAGTGAGTAGCAATGAAAACAAGCCTGCTAGCTGGGAAGAGCCAGGAAGATCGTTAGCACCTCGTTAGGGCTGGGAAAAAAAGCTTCGAAAAAGCTACATTCGGAGTATAAGACGCACCCAAATTTTCAGCCTCTTTTGGGGGGGGGGAAGCTGCGTCTTATACTCCGAAAAGTACGGTATGTTGTGTTTAATAAACACCTTTGGATTCTCTCTCTGTTAACACTGGACAACTTCCTTGGAATGTGTCCACAGTCATTACATAGGTGAAGTTGATTTTTGTCCTTTTAATCCTCATACCTGTCTACTTACGGGGACTGCCTCTGCCCTATTGTCTCTACCTGTAATGGTAGGTGAAAATGGCCTTGAGCGATGGGGCAAAGAAATGTTGCCTAGGAAACGGTCAGATAAGAGAGGGCATAGCCCACAGCCATATAATGGGTGGAGAAAGGCTCAGAAGGGGTCCACCCTTGATTCCTGGGCTGCTAAGGAGAGGCCAGAAGGATTGTACTTTCAGACTTGCAAGTTCCTATTAATGTAAAGAAGGTAGTCCTTGATTTAACGACCGTGAATTTTTTGTGGCTAAATGAGACATTTGTTAAGTGCGTTTTGCCCCATTTTACAAAAGGCATGTGACCCAGGATTTAAGCAATCATTGTGAAAACATGCCAATTGCCAAACTCCTGAATTTTGATCGTGTGTCCTGGTGGACATTGCAATTGTCCTGCGAAGTGTGTATACCCGTATTTTTCGGAGTATAAGATGCACCTTCCCCCCCTAAAAGAGGCTGAAAATTTGGGTGCGTCTTATACTCTGAATGTAGCTTTTTTGAAGCTTTTTTTTCAGCCCTAATGAGGCGCTAACAATCTTCCCAGCTCTTACTGGCTTGCAGGCTTTTTCATTGCTACTCTCTCCGAAGGAGGTTTTTTCCAGCCCTAAGTCTTTGCAGGCTTTTTTTCATTGCTACTCGCTCCGAATAAAGTTTTTTTAACCCCTAACCAGGGGATAAAATAATGTGCTGAAGCTGACAAGACTAAGGACGCTAGCCAGATGAATACCTGGTAGGCAGATTACCCCCCCCCCCATTTTCCTCCCCAAAAACTAAGGTGCATCTTATACTCCGAAAAATACAGTATGTAAGTCACTTTTTTCAGCACCTTCGTAACTTTGAACAGATGTTAAACAAATGGCTGTAAGTCGAAGACCATCTGTATTAAAATCAATGAATATAAGGCACAGGGATGGGTAGTCCTGGACGTACAACCACAATGGAACCCAACATTGGTTAAGTGAGTTTTGTCCACTTAAGACTTTTGCCACAGTTGTTTTAAGTTACTTTTCTTGCCAAGGCTGTTCAGTGAATCACTGCAGATGTTAAGTTAGTACCATGGTTGTTAAGTGGAACTGGCTTCCCCATTGACTTTGCTTGTCAGAAGATCGCAAAAGGGGATCACATGACCCTGGTTTTATCCTCAGATCTGTGTAATAGAGTCTCTTGGCTTTCTTGACAGTTTTATAAAGCTCAGCTGCTGTGTTTTTATTTTATATTATGTATTTTGTTTGTGTTTATTTTCTGATAAGTTTGTGAGATTTAAAAAAAAACCACCTTTGTGTACTTCTTAAAGAGTATTTTCATCTCCTGATTATACCTAAGAATTTACACACCGACAGTCCCAAAACTTTTATAGGTTGCTTTCGACTTACAGCAGTTCATTTAGTGACCGTTTGAAGTTACAACGGCCCTGAAAAAAAAGGTGACAGGACCTATTTTCATACTTAACGACCGTTGTGGCATCCCGCATCCACATGATCAAAATTCAGACGCTTTGCCACATGACTCGTATTTATGATGGTTGCCGTGGTCCCGGGGTCACGTGATCACCTTTTGTAACCTACTGACAAACAAAGTCAGTGGGGAAGCCAGATTCACTTAACAGCCATGTGACTAACTTAACGACGGCGGTGATTCACTTCATAACTCCTGGCAAGAAAGGTTGTAAAACTCACTTCACAAATGTCTCACTTAGCAACCGGGATCTTGGGCTCAATTGCGGTCGTAAGTCGAGGACTACCTGTGCCCATCCCCTGTTGTTCTTAGAAGGTGAGAAAATCCATCTGCTTCTGCCTTTCCTACGATGAGTCAGCGTGACTTTACCTGGTGTCCTGGATATGATGGCTGGTCTTTCCCCCCTGACAGGAATATGAAAAGGCTCAGAAGTACATCCGGGGCCTGTTGAAGACTGAGCCAAGCAACACGCAAGCCTTGGAGATGGAAAAACTGATCAAGAGAGCCATGCAGAAAGGTTAGGGGGGGGGGGGGGAGGCAGAGGTGGGGTAGAGAAGGTGGGGTCCTTTTTAGCTCAGATCGATTGTACTGGATCCCAGTCCAAAGAACAACGCCTTCCCCAACCTGTTGTTATCCTTATCAACCTCTGGGTTATCCTGGTTTGTAAAGAATTGAGTTTAAACACAGCTTCACAGTTGCGAGACCAAAACGTGGACTAATCCAGGGGTGGGTTCCTCCCGGTTCGGACCAGATCGCCCGAACTGGTAGTGACCTCCTGGTGACGTCACTGTCGGTGCTGGTCCGTGCATGCCACCATCTTTTTTTTGGATTTTTTTGTCAATTTTCCCCCTTCCGCTGTTTGAAAAAGGGCCCTCCTGTCCGCCCGCGGGTTAATACCGACCTTTATTTCTTCGCCCGAAGCACAGCTGATCAGCTCCTCAGCTGTGTTTCGGGCTGATTCCTGCTTCTGAGCATGCGCGGAAGCCAAAATGCACGAGGGGATGTCGCGATGCGAACCGGTGGCGAAGGTAAGTGGAACCCACCCCTGGACTAATCTAACCCCAACCATGAAGTGGAAGTGCCCAGACACGTGAAATCTTGGCTTTTAACAAACCCAAACAAACCTGGATGATTAAAAGAGTGTTATTTCTATCTAGAGAACTATGAAAGTGGGAGGTGATACTATCTCAGAAAACTGGTTTTATTCATACATACATACCTGTGTTTCACCGAAAATAAGACAGGGTCTTTTCTTTTGGGCCCCAAAATAAGGACTGGGGCTGATTTTCAGGGGGTGTCTTATTTTTTTCCCCATGTACGGGAGGCCCACTTCCGCTTGCTCGCGGCAGAAACAAAACAGGAGTGACGCACCGTTGCCGTGGCGACGTGGCGAGGCAGGATTGGAGCTGCCCCACGTGCCCTGCATTGGCTTACCTCAGGGCTCCCGCAGCCGGGCCATCCACACCCCGACACTTACCTCACCTCGCGGCCGCGGCACCAACACATCACTCGGCCTCCTGGCATGTTGCGGCCGCGAGCAAGCATAAGTGGACCGGCGGCCACGTGGGTTCCTGCTGCACATGGCTGTTGGTGCTGCCGCCGCGAGGCAGGTGTCAGGGCGTGGATGGCCTGGGCTGCGGGGGCCCTGAGGAAAGCCAGTGTGGGGCACGTGGGACAGATCCACCCACCCACCTTGCCTCGTGGCCGCGGCACCTCAACGACAAAATGGGCAGCCAGCTGGCTGCACAGGCTCTTAAGCAGGGCTTATTTGGGGGATAGGACTTATATTAGGCACACGCGTATATAACAGCCTAGGGCTTATTTTTGGGATAGGGCTTATTTTCAGGGAAACAGGGTACATACACATTTATACCAGGGATGGGTTCCTAATTTTTTTTGCTACCACTCTGTGGGTGTGGCTTATTTTGTGGGTGTGGCTTGCTGGCCATGTGACTGGGTGGGTGTGGCTTGCTGGCCATGTGACCGGGTGGGCGTGGCTTGCCGGCCATATATTAGTTATTTCAGAGAGATGTTACTACTATTTTTGCTATTTTATACCTTACATGAAAAGCTTTACATACAAAGTGTGTGTTACACCATGGCAACACAGCAACCTTTATATGCAGAAAATGCTATAGTTAAAAGACAAGCAAGTCTCATACAGCATTTTTGGTTTCAGTCATGGATTCCTTAGACGAAAATATTGAGGACTGTTAAAAGAACAGTATCTTTTAACAGTCCTCAATGTTTTCGTCTAAAGAATAACAGTATAAAACTGTATAAAATTAACAGTATAAAAGGTTAAGCTTTCGGAAAACGCCCACTTTGGGAAGCTTTAGGCAAAAGCGAAGGAAAAGTGTCAAATGCGAGCTTCTTATTATTTTCAAGCGAAGGGACGGGGAAAGACTTAATTGTCAGGTTTTCAGTTTTTCCAGGCAAGCAGGCAGTTGACTAAGCAGCTTCCAACGGGATGCGGGAAGAGAAAGAGGAGGCACAAAGAAACTTTCAGGACTTGCTCAGTACAACACACTTCCACCGGGTGCGTTGCTAGAAACCGAGACTTTTGGGGAGAAACCAGGACTTATTCCTCATCTGAATCCTTAGCCTGGATGGGGCGAGGGTCGGTGGGGGGCATACTCACTGGTTCGTGCGGGGCTCATTCAGTGGGATGGCCACCTCCTCTTCTTCATACTCGGGCCCGTCGAGTCGCCTTCATCCACTGTGCTCAGTCCCCCAGCCGGAAGCGGCGGCTGCGGAGGCGGCGGCAGAGGAGGGAAGCTCCCGGCAGTATTGACGGCGATGCCGCCACTCCACAGGTACAGGCCTGGAGCCCATCACAAGCGAGCCCGGGGTCTTCTCCCACCCCGGGCTCATTAAAGGTGGGGAAGGGGTGGGAGGAGCCGGATGGCGATGGATGAGGCTGGCGGCCTCGGGAGCTTGGCAGCAGCCGGAGAAGCGGGGGGACATTGCCCACCCACAATGCAGCCCCCCGCAGCAGGAGCAGCAAGACTGCGACAGCGGTTCTTCTAGGAGGCTCCATCCGGCCTGAATGCTTCTCCCCATTCGATGATCCTAGGCTCCTGCCGCCCATTCCCCCTCCCCTCAGCAGCTCGAGAAGCCTCGAACGTGCAAAAATGCCTAGGATCATCACCATGCGTTCGTGGCTTCTCAGACTGCTGAAGGGAGGGGAATGGAGATAGCTCCTGCCGCCCGTTCTTTCAGCATCTCACGCGTTCCCTCAGCCATCCTCCCCTGCTTGGACTCACTGTGGGGTAGGAAGGCAGCGCATGCGCAGTGCCGGAAGCTTGGCTTCTGGGCATGCGCAGAAGAAATTTTTTTTAAAAAAGTAAAAAAAAATTTTTTAAAGTAAAAAAAAAATTAAAAATGGCGGCGCCCAGGCACTGGCAACCGACCGCACCGGTACTGTGACGTCACCAGCGGGCCGCTACCGGTGCTATAGAGTGGACCGCACCGGTAGGAACCCACCACTGATTTATACACACATACATAAATATAGGTAGTCCTTGACTTACAACCCTTCTTTTAGTGACCGTTCAAAATTACAGCAGCATTAAAAAAAAGTGACCCATGACTGTTTTTCACACTTAACAACGGTTACAGTTATGACATGATCAAAATTCAGACACTTGGCAACCGGCATGTATTTATGCCGGTTGCAGTGCTCCAGGGTCATGTGATCAGCTTTTGTGACCACCTGACAAAGTGAGTGGGGAAGCCGGATTCACTTAACAACCGTGTTACTAAGTTAATGGCTGCAGCAATTTGCTTAACAACCGTGGCAAGAAAGGTCATAAAATGGAGAGCAGGGACCTAGAAATAAGGAGAGTGACTGTGAGAACAATGGAAGGGCTTGCCACCAGAAGTGGTGGGTGCTCCAGCACTGGAGGTTTTGAAGAAGAGTTTGGAAAGCCATTTGTCTGAAATGGGATAGGGTCTCCTGCTTGAGCAGGGGGTTGGACTAGAAGACCTCCAAGGTCCCTTCCAACTCTGTTATTCTGTAAAATGGAGCAAAACTCAATTGTTTCACTGAGCAACAGAAATTTGGGCTTAACTGTGGTCATAAGTCAAGGACTACCTGTACATGCATGCATACACACATACCGTATTTTTCGGAGTATAAGACGCACCTTAGTTTTTGGGGAGGAAAATAAGGGGGGGATTCTGCTTACCAGGTATTCATCTGGCTAGTCCTTAGCCTGGTCAGCTTCAGCACATTAGTTCGCTCACTGGTTTTGAGGTTGGGGATGGTGGGGGATAAGCTTCAGCACATTCGTTCACTTGCTGGTTTTGAGGTTGGGGATGGTTGGGGGCTGTGCTTCTAAAGCACAGCCCCCAACCCCATTGTCGGAGGAAGCAGCAATTAGAAAAGCAGGCAAAGCACAGGAAGATCGCTTAGCTTGTGTTTGGGCTGAAAAACAGCTTCAAAAGCACAGCTGATCTTCGGAGGGAGCTCCAGTGACTAAAGCAGGCAAAGCGGGGAAGGGGTAAGAAAAGGCAGCAGCTGTTCCGGGTAGCCATTTTGGGAACCGCGCGAGTGTTTGGAGTCTGAAAATGCAATGCACGGAGCCCAAAAACACAAGCCATTGTCAGTGGCAATCTGCAGCCAGGAAGAGGACGTGCGGAGGCCGAAGGGTAGGGGCCGGTGAGTGGGCGGGGCTACATTCGGAGTAGAAGAAGCACCCAAATTTTCAGCCTCTTTTAGGAGGGAAAAAAGTGCTGTCTTATACTCCGAAAAATATGGTACATTCCACAGCAGTTAATATTTGAAGATTGCTCAGCAATTAATGTGACCCTGGAAGGACCGGTGCTAGGGTTGATGGCCAAGGGATCTTGGTTGACCTCAGGAAGGCAGGCGTGGCAGCGATTACTCCTTTGAAGAGGTGGGGGTCAGTGGGTGGGAGATGAGTTGGTTGCCACGGCAACGGTTCGTTTGTCCCGCCCCCTCTCCCAACGCAGCAGTCCAAAGTCCCTTCAACGTGTCCATCTTTAACTGACCCTCAAGGATGATGCACACCCCCCCCCCCCCGTTCTCTCCACAGATGGCTTGGTTGGCATGGCGATCGTTGGTGGCATGGCGTTCGGAGCGGCCAGCCTGGCGGGCCTGATCAGCTTGGCCATCGCCAAATCCAAATCCCAAGGCCGATAGGGTAGGCCTCCCTTCTCTTTCCTCTGGTGGAGCAGCCCGGCCTGGCAGCTTGGAAGACCAACCCTTCAGAGAAGCGAGCGGAGGGATGATTCAAAACCCTTTTGTTTTTCTTCAAATGTCACTAACCTGACTAATTCCTGGATTTTCAGTCCTCTCCCCCCCCCCCCCCCCCCGCTGATCAGCTGCCACGCTCATGAGGGCAAAGGGCGATGATAATGCAGAATTTGCCCAGAGAATGAGGGTGCCCTGTGACTATAATCCAACTTTCCTCTTGCGTTAATCCAACCTGAGGTTCTTCTGCTGTCTCTCCTCCACTGGTACAAGAAGACGTACTAAATCCTTTCACTCTCTGCCTTTCACTTGTCCCAAAAGTTTGGAAGTCTCTTCTGCCGAAGTACAGGAGCAAAACCCACTTGGTGTCCCTTCTGGAGAAAACCAGGATGTCCTCCTGCCTTTCGGATGAAGCTTTGACCCAAGTGCTGGAGACAAGGCAGCCTTCTGGGAGGAAAAAAAAAGCAAGTTTCCCCAGGCAGAATATTTCCTTCACTCGCAAACTGATTTTTCCCTCTGCTTCTGGACTTGCTCTTTACCTGTATCAGTGTGTGTAGTCAGGATGAATCCATTGATAACACTAAATTTTTTGTTTTGTTTTTAATTTCCTTGTTCTGCTTAGCCGGGTAGGCTCCTGAATTCTTTCAATTTCTTTTTTTTTAAGAAAAGTCATTTTTGTGAAGGTAAAGAGGCTGGGTAGCCTCAGCAAGAGGCCCACCTGTTTTGGCCTCTGATAATGGACCTCGAAACGTGTAGATTTGGTAGTGTATGAGCAGTCCACTCCAAGCCACACCATCTCTTGCTGAACTACAATACCCAAAACTCCTCACCCTTGACCATGTTACCTAGACCTGCTTAGATCTGAAGCTCACAAGTTGAATAAGACATCGGTCTATATCTGAGGTAGGGAACCATGGTCCCCTCATGACTTGTGGACTTCAACTCCCAGAATTCCTGAGCCAACATGACTGGCTCAGGAATTCTGGCAGTTGAAGTCCACAAGTCATAAAAGGGCCATGGTTCTCCACCCCTGGTTTATATGAGGGCACAGACATTGATTCACTATCATGAGTGTTGGATGGTTCACACCATTGGAAAACATTGTTCATCCTCCCCCCCCCCCAAAATGAGGTATTTGTATTGTTTTCTAGCCTCCGAGTGGCATGAAGGAAGAATAAAATTTATTGAGAGAATGATGTCATTGGTTTCCTCAACTCTTGGTTTCTGCCTTTCAGGAAGGATGAAGGAAGGGGAAGCCACAAATCACGTCATTCGTGAGAATGCTGCAAAAATGTGTACTGTGCTTGCCTCAGAGGTCAGGATGCAAATGCAACTTCACCCCTGAGCCTGTTATCGTATTGGCATCCTTTCGGCAAGCCACTGATGGACTGTGATCCCTTGCCAAACTATCCCTTCCTTCCTTCCTTCCTTCCTTCCTTCCTTCCTTCCTTCCTTCCTTCCTTCCTTCCTTCCTTCCTTCCTTTCTTTCTTTCTTTCTTTCTTTCTTTCTTTCTTTCTTTCTTTCTTTCACGTGTCCTGGGTTCTCTCTCGAGCTCGCAGATAATATTCTGTAACCCTGGGTGTTTGCCAAGGTCTGCCTGGATAATAACCACCTTTTGGCTCGCCTTGTACTCTGATGCATTGGCAGCAGAAAATGGCTTAATTGCTTTGAAGGAACCCATGCCAAGTGCAGCAACACAACCCAAGGCTGGTCTTCGAACAAGATGCAGATGGCCTGTTTCACAAGCCGTTGGGCTTGGGGTGGGGGCCAGCTCATGCCTGTGAACAGACCTCCTAGAACAGTGATGGTGAACCTATGGCACGCGTGCCACAGGTGGCACGCGGAGCCATATCGGAGGGCACGCGAGGCGTTGCCCTGTCAGCTCCACGGGCAAACTGGAAGTTTGGAAAAAGCACTTCCGGTTTGCCGTTGGGCTGTTTTTCGCACTCCGGAGGGTTCAGGGAAGCTTCCTGAAGCCCCGGAATGCGAAAAACAGCGAAACGGGCAAACCGGAAGTTCGGAAAACGCACTTCCAGTTTGCCG
Organism: Diadophis punctatus similis; assembly: GCA_023053685.1. Lineage (NCBI taxonomy): Eukaryota > Metazoa > Chordata > Lepidosauria > Squamata > Dipsadidae > Diadophis > Diadophis punctatus. The sequence continues at coordinate 1,985,321 of JALIGW010000076.1, forward strand.
TTGGGCTGTTTTTAGCACTGGAGGGTTCAGGGAAGCTTCCTGAAGCCCCGGAGTACAAAAAACAGCCCAACGGACAAACCGGAAGTGCGTTTTTCCGAACTTCCGGTTTGCCCGTTTTGCCATTTTTCACAGTCCCAGGCTTCGGTAAGGCCTTTCCGCGGGGGTGGGGGTGTGTGCGCATGCACAGGGGGCAGCGTGGGGGGGTTGTGCGCATGCATGGGGGGGAGAGAATGGGTGTGGGCACGTGTGGACACGTGTGGACACCCCCTTTTGGCACGCGAACCAAAAAAGGTTCGCCATCGCTGTCCTAGAACATTCCAGAAATTTTCAAGGCAGCTTTCGGACTAAGCATGTTCCTAGCCCGGTTTATAGAATGACTCTAACAAGGAAAGTGATTCTGTTGCTTTCTAGTAATTTGTTCTATCCGGCACTTGTTCCCCCCCCCCCCTAGATTTTAAACCTAGAACACAACAGTTTTGCTCTCTGGTAGCTAGCAGCTGAGGTGAAGAACTTTATTCCTAAATCAAAATGTGTGAAATAGCTGTAGTTCACATTAAATTCAAGATCCTCCCTTCAAAAAGACTACTTCCCTAAGGGATTCGGCCTGGTACAATGGCTAGTGCCTCACTGAGAGGAGGAAAAGGAGTAAGTTTGAATCTGTGTGGAAAGCTCGCTTTTTTTTCCCCTTCAAAGGGTGCCTTATCTTTTGTGGCACTGCTTTATGGTTCCTTCAGAAGCCTGCGAAGACTTGGCTGTTCCTCCAGGGACCAGGGACAGGATGTTAATGGCGCTCTAGCATGGGTGGGTGTGAGATTTTGGGAACTAGATTTTTATCGGGGCCTCACCTTGGTTTTTCTTTGAAAGGATTTTAGTTTTGGCCACCGCCCACTGTTCCATGGGGTCAGATACTGTAAGTGGTCATAGGAAAAAAAGAAGGAAGGAAGGGAGTGAGTGATGAAGGAAGAAGGGAGGGAGGGAGGAAGGAAGGGAGGAAAAAGAAGAGGGAGGAAGGGAGGGAGGAAGAAAGGAAAAAAGGAAAGGAAAAGGAAAGGGAGATAGGAAGGAAGAAAGAAGGAAAAGAAAAGATATAGGAAGGAAGAAAAGAAAAAAGGAAAGAAATAAAAAAGCAAGAAAGAAAGAAAAAAAGAAAAAAAGGGAGGAGCAAGCTTTGGGAAAATAACTTAAATAATGCTATATGGCAAAACATGCATTGTGTCTTAATAGCAATAGCACTTAGCACTTAGACTTATATACCGCTTCATAGTGCTTTACAGCCCTCTCTAAGCGGTTTACAGAGTCAGCATATTGCCCCCAACAATCTGGGTCCTCATTTTACTGACCTCAGAAGGATGGAAGGCTGGTTCAACCTTGAGCTGGTGAAATTTGAACAGCTGAACTGCAGCTAGCAGTCAGCTGAAGTAGCCTGCAGTGCTGCACTCTAACCACTGTGCCACCACTTAGCATGCAAAATCTTACTGTTTGCAGAGGACTCTAATCCTACATATTTATTTACCCTGGGTAGTTTACCTAAAAGGAGCTTTCCAGTCTAGATGTCTACTTAGAAATAAGCCCCATTATTTAAAGCCAGCTTTTGTTGAGGCCAAATGGGTTGGTTTGCTTTTGGCTTTAATGCCCCTGTGTGCCAATCCAAACTCTGGATTGTAGTTTAGAAACATTCTTGCTGTGAAAGATGCCTCTGTTGACTTATTCAACAAAACACAACGGAGCACAAGCGTTGGAATCTAGTCCATGGCTATGCCCAGGCCAAACAAACAAAAAAAACAGGGTTTATTTGAGATGTTAACATAGTTGCTAAGTTGTGGTTTAAGGTGTTTTTGACGACTCGCACCGCATAGCTTGATAAGCGAACCTAGGCACGATATTAAGTGGGTTAGTGCAAGTATATATTAAAGTGTGGCACTTAATTTTGTACACGTAAAAAAGGATGCTGGCGCTGAGAAAAATTACTTTTTAGTGCGCTCTGGAATCCGGATAGCTATTCACCGCCGTTTTGTTTCCGTTTCATGAAATGTTGACCCTTTTCAGTTGCTGTAGAGTCCTGTACCTTTGTATAAAGATTTTTTTTCTTGAATGCCTTGTCCACCTTCCTTTGTTCTTTTTTCTTTCCCCACCCACCTTTTTAAAAAAAATGTCCTTGAAATGTAGGTGGCAAGGGGGAGAAATTTCTCAGTTCACCCAGCTTGACTTTCGATGTTGTCTGATCCACGTCATCTCCCTTCAAACTTCCCCAATGGGTTCTTGTTTCATTCACTCAGACGTTTTGGCCAATTCTATATTTTATGTTTATTTTTATTTTGCTTGCTGGGACAAAGCCCTGTTTGCTTTCAAAAGGAAAGAGCAGTCGAATGGGTAAAAGCATTCCCTGACGCCTTTAGAAATGAAAATGATAATTTCTAGGAAGTAAGAAAAAAAACAATAATTAGCGTTTATCTACTCCCACCCCCGGGTTACTGGTTTCTCAGTTGTGCAAGCTACAGAATTTTGATCTTTCATGTTCAACTGTGAGACAAGACTTGGCTAGGCCCCAGTGAAATTCATGGGAATTAAATTACTCATGTTTGTGATGTGAACATTCTCCAGGATGTATCTTTCATAACAATATTTTAGAAGGGTAGGTAGCAGGTATGTGGCTATAAATGCTCAAGTTTTGCACGGTATTCATCCTTCCTCAAACTAAAATGACTCCAGAGAGGCTGTTTGTTGACACTGAAAAATATATATTTTCTTTATTGGATTGCTCTGTGTCCCCCAATTTGAGAAGAGTGGTAATTTCTAGAAATAGTTGTACCTATTGTTTGATGCATGCGTTTCAAACATTACACACTCAGCTATCTTAGGTCCTTTAATTGATGCTGCTCATTTTTTCTAAACTTTTTTCCTCCTGCATTTGGAACTGTGGCTTCTGATTTTCGCTTGCTCCTTCCAGCTAGTTACCCTGGTTTATACTAAAAACACATTTTTTTCTTCGCTTAGTTTATTTTTTTTATATCTAGACAGACTTTGAGATCTTGGAATAAAAGAACCTTTTCCTCATCTAATGGCAAATCTAATGAACATGTAAAGTCTTGTCTTGTATTTCCATAAATCTTTCTTTCTTTTCTGGGTCAGAAATCAGCAACTTGTTGGATTTTCCATTGTTCAAAAAAAAAATCTGCTACAAAAAGGAAAAAAAAGTCCATTGAAATAGCAAATATCTGAACCTGCTCTCTAGTCTTCCCTTCTAGAAGTTTGCAAGTTGTACCTTCAGTTTATAATTTTTTTTAAAAAGGCATATATTTGATCGTTGTTAAACCAAAGAGAACAACTTTATTTAAGTTTATTAAGGGGTCTTCCTTCTGAGGCTCAGAGAGCCAGGAATTGCTATCAAGAATTATAATCAGTTAACACCATCCTCATATTAAATACACGGACTCAATTTTACGTGCTAGGTTGTAACTTTAACCATGGTTTGTTTGATAAAGAGTTGGCATAAACAATGTTTTAGTTATAGTGCCTGGGATCAGTTCTAAGCTGAGATGGATGAAACCACCTGTTTATAAACCCGATTTATAAACCATTTATGGCTAGCCTTAGTTTTGAGGGTGAGGGTGGTATTAATTTAATTATAAGAATGTTTTCACTTTGTATGTTAGGATTGATGTATATTTTCTTAATGTTCATGTATGTGTATCTGCAGTTGGGACATGATCAAAACCCATACACTCCATTATCTTTTCCTTTCTGAAACAGCTACATAAAATTTGCTTCTTCTTTTTTCTTTAAACCCAGATGCTTGGATTTCTCACTGGTCTTATACCGTGTTTCCCCGAAAATAAGACCCTGTCTTATATTTTTTAAACCTCGAAATAAGCGCTTGGCCTTATTTTCGGGGAGGTCTTATTATTTTGGGGAGCGTGGAGCAAGACGGGGCTCCTCTTGCCATCTTACCTGATTTCCAGCTCTGTCTCCCTAACCTTAACCAGAGGAAATGGTATTTTGGGGGGAGTGCTTATTTTCGGGGAAACACAGTAGGAGCATTTTCTATTCTTCTCTTGTTCTTAAAATTCTAGATACTGGTAGCCTTCGACTTACAACAGTTTGTTTAGTGACTGTTCAAAGATACAAAGTCCCTGAGTTATGATTGTTTTTCACACTTACATCCGTTGCAGCATCCCCAGAGCGATGTGATCAAAATTTTGGGTGCTTGGAAACTGGTTCATACTTAACGACGGTTGCAGTGTCCTGAAGTCATGTGATCCCGTTTTGCGACCTTCCGGCAAGCAAAGTCAATGGGGAAGTCAGATTCACTTGGCAACTGGGTGACAACAAGTGCAGCGATTCTCTGAACAACTGTGGCAAGGTCGTAAAATGGGGCAAAAATTCACTTAACAACCGTCTCACTTAGCCACAGAAATTTTGGGCTCAATCGTCGTAATTCAAGGACTAACTGCAGTCACCCAAAGTTCAGCGTTGAGACGTGGTTCAGCATTGAGCTGTGGTGGCGCAGTGGTTAGAGTGCAGTACTGCAGGCTGCTTCTGCCGGCTGACAGTTTTAACAGTTTGATTCTCACCGGCTCAAGGTTGACTCAGCCTTCCATCCTTCCGAGGTCGGTAAAATGGGAACCCAAGTTGTTGGGGGCAATAGGATGACTCTGTAAACAACTTAGAGAGGGCTGTAAAGCACGGTGAAGCGGTGTATAAGTCTAAGCGCTATTGCTACCCAGTCTATGGCTGTGAGCACCAGGCTGGGGAACTCTGTGACAAAGCTGACATGAAGTGGAGGACCTAAAGGAGAACTACAGGTAGTCTTTGACGTACGTTCACAATTGAGCCCGAAATGTCTGTTGTTAAGTTGAGACATTCGTTAAGTGAGTTTTGCCCCTTTTTATGACCTTTCTTGCCACAGTTGTTAAGCGAATTGCTGAAGTTGATAAAGTTAGTAACCTGGTTGTTAATTTAATTTAATTTAATTTAATTTAATTTAATTAAAAGTTTTTATAGGCCGCCCAATCCCGTAGGACTCAGGGCGGCGTACAGCAGGAATAAGAACAATACAAATAATACATAATAATTTAAAAAACATTACATAATTTTAAAAACCATTCATTCATGGGGGAATCCAATCTTCTTCACCCCGCCTGCCGGAAGAGCCATGTTTTTACAGCTTTGCGGAAGGCCAGTAGAGTGGGGATAATCCGGATCTCTGGTGGGAGTTGGTTCCAGAGAGTTGGGGCTCCCACAGAGAAGGCTCTTCCCCGTGGACCCGCCAACCGACATTGTTTGGCTGATGGGATCTGGAGGAGGCCAACTCTGTGGGACCTAACTGGTCGTAGGGAGGTATGTGGTAGGATGCGGTCCCGGAGGTAACCTGGTCCTGAGCCATGTAGGGCTTTAAAGGTCAAAACCAACACCTTAAATTGCGACTGGAGACTAATAGGCAGCCAATGCAGCTGGCGGAGTATAGGTGTTACATGGGTGTATCTCGGAACACCCACCACAGCTCGCGCAGCTGCATTCTGTACCAATTGCAGTCTCCGGATGCTCTTTGAGGGTAGCCCCATGTAGAGCACGTTACAGTAGTCCAGCCGTGAGGTGACAAGGGCATGAGTGACTGTGAGTAAAGCCTCCCTCTCCAAGTAGGGTCGCAATTGGTGCACAAGACAGACCTGTGCAAAGGTCCCCCTAGCCACAGCTGAAAGATGTTGCTCCAATTTTAGCTGTGGGTCTAGGAGAACACCCAAATTGCGAACCCGTTCCGAGGGAGTCAATTTTTCTCCCCCGAGAACCAAGGAGGGGAAGTCGACATAATCCCTGGGGGGCAATATCCACAGCCATTCAGTCTTGTCAGGATTGAGTTTGAGCCTATTCATTCCCATCCAGACCCTAACATCGTCCAGGCAGCAGCACATTACATCAACTGCTTCCCTGAACTGACACGGGGTGGAGATGTACAACTGGGTATCATCAGCATACTGCTGATACCTCACCCTGTGTCATCGGATGATCTCACCCAGCGGTTTCCATTGACTTCGCATGTCAGAAGAGCGCAAAAGGGGATCACATGACCTTGGGACACAGCAACTGTATGAAGCAGTGGCCCAAGCATCTGAATTTTGATCACATCATGCCGGGGATGCCGGGAGTGGTGCGGTGGCCTAGAGGTAGAGCTCTCGCCTCACAATCTGGAGGCTATGAGTTCAATCCTAGGTAGAGACATATTTCTCTCTCTGGGCACACTGAGATATATCGGCTGAACAAAACTCCGCATTGGTGACAGGAAGGGCATCCGTCCATTAAAATACTCTGCCAGCTCCATTCAGTTGCCTAGACTCCACCCCACAAGGGATTATGAGGTCATTAAATGACGATGATCACAGGGATGCCGCAACAGTCGTAACCCTGAAAAACGGTCATAAGTCACTTTTTTCAGTGCCGTTGTAGCTTTGGACGGTCCCTAAACAAACTGTTGTAAGTCAAGGACTTTCTGTAAACCGTAATGAGCAATCTCTCCAGATAAAGCACCTCTCGGCAAAGAATGGGAACAGATATGGTTCCTTCTGGGACTTGCCCAAAGGAGATAATCAGATTATGTTAGAGGAGAAAAGAAGTGGGTAGTGGATTAAATCAATGTTTGTCAACCCTGGCAACTTTCTTTTGTGGCATTCCCAGAATTGCTGGCTTGAGGGATTCTGGGAGTTGAACTCCACCTATCTTAACATTGCTAGAGTTGACCAACATTTGATTAAACCGCCAGGCTTGTCTTGTCTTCCCTTCTTTCAAATGGGATGCTTTCAAAGTCAACCTTTTGTCACTAATTTTAGACTTAACAACTACTCGGAGTTGTACAGATAGTCCTCGAACTACGACCACAAATGAGCCCAAAACTTCCGTTGCTAAACGAGCCAGTTGTTTATGTGAGTTTTGCCCCGTTTTACGGCCTTGTCTTGCCACATTGGTTAAGTGAATCACCACATTTGTTAAGTGAATCACTGTTAACTTAGTAACATGGCTGTTAAGTGAATCTGTCTTTCCCCCAGTGACTTTGCTTGTCAGAAGGTCACAAAAGTTGATCACATGACTCCGGGCCACGGCAACCGTCATAAATATGAACCGGTGGCCAAGCATCCGAATTTTTTTTTTAATATACTTATTTTGTTTTTAATCACAAAAGGTAAAATACAAAACAGAAAAACAAAACAAAACAAAAACACACGTCCAGCACTAACAACTACAAAAAAGAAAAAGAAAAATGAGTTCCAAAAAAAGAAAAGAAAAAAGTGATCCAAATTTAATTAAATTTAACGTAGAATCCACCCTGGCTGGACACTGGGGAAAAAAACACCATCAGAATTGTGATCACATGCTGCAACAGTTGTTAAATGTGAAAAAACGGTTGTAAGTCACTTCTTCGGGAGTTGGGCGGCATATAAGAATAACAAAATAAATAAATAATAAATAAATTTTAACTATGAACTAAACGGTTATAAGTTGAGCATTACCTGGAGAAAGGAACTTGTTTAGAAGGTTGTCTCTCTTTAAGGTCAGGCGACTCATCAAAAGCTTATCTAAAGTTCTCCGCTTTCATCCCCAATAAAAACCAAGGAGGACAGGACGGATTGTTCCTCGTCGTCGTCTTTTAATAGTGACGAAATTAGAAAATAATTGTTAGAGGTGATGAAATTTTTTCTCTTTGGAGCTAACCCCTAACAAAATGAAACGCGATTAAAAGTCTAAATAACAAAATATTTCAGTAGAAAAGAATCACGCGGTCATTAGGTGAATCCGGCTTCCCCCCATTTGCTTGCCAAAAGCAAGCTGGGAAGGTCACAAATGGTGATCATATGTCCCCGGGATGCTGCAACTGTCAGAAATACATGCCAGTTGCCAAGTGTCTGAATTTTGATCATGTGACCATGGAGATACAGTTGTAAGTATGAGGACCAGTTGTAAGTCAGTGTCGTAACCTCAAACAGTCGCTAAACAAAGAGACAAGCCTTTAAGTGAAATTTAGCCTGCTTCCCAATGGAGAGAAGGGATCCCCTCCTCCTCCTGGAGCCCTGACAGCTGCGCTGGGCGAGAAGGGGTGTGAGAAAGAAAGAAAGAGAGAGAGAGAGAGAGAGTGAGAGAGAGAGAGAAAGAGGAAGAGGAAGGAAGAAAGAGGAAGGAAGGGAGAGAGAGAGAGAGAGAGAGAGAGAAGAAAAAGAGAAAGAAAGAAAAAGAAAGGAAGGAAGGAAGGGAGAAAGAAAGAGAGAGACAAGAAAGAAAGAACATAGGATTAAATAGTATATTTTGCATGTTTAGTAGTAATAAATAAATAGACAGGGAAATTGTATCTCGTTGAGGCCTTTGAGGCGAGGAGAGGCCAGGCACCCTAACCCTAACCCTTGACGGGAGTGACGTCATTGGCCACACCCACCCAGTCACATGACCAACCAGCCACACCCACCCAGTCACATGATCACCCAGCTACGCCCACCCAGTCACATGACCGCAAAGCCACTCCCACCCAGTCACATGGCTGCCAAACCACTCCCACCCAGTCACATGACCGTCAAGCCCGGAAGCAGTGTGGTTGATGTGGACTGGGTTGTTATGATTGAACTGGATAATTGTTTAGAGTAGAAGAATGGTTTGATAAAATGAGTGAGTCGGGAACAGATGTCCAGACCCCCTTCGCTGAGTGTGCAAACAGAAGCGGAGTGGGGTCTGGCTCTTTCACCCGGCACAGTGTGAATGGTATGGTTGGTGTGAATGGAATGGATGGCCTGCAGGGAGGGAGGGAGACCAGTGGAGAGGGAAAGGGGGTCTCTGGTGGGGACGAGAGCCGGAACATTTCGGTCATAATGGGAAGAGGCAGATATGGCGGGAGCAGAGGGGCGGGCCGCTCTCGGGGAATAAGACCTCGCTGCTTACAAGTGATCCCTTGTTCCGGCCCCTCCGATCCGGTTCCATCTTGCTCAACCCGGATACCTGGCAACCAGGGTTTTCAGGGCCCTGGGTGCAGGATGCTGCTGCTCAACGCCAGGTCAATTATCAACAAAGCCCCCCTGATACGTGATTTAATCACAGAGGAGGGGGCAGACCTGGTGTGTGTTACCGAGACCTGGCTGGGCCAGGAGGGGGGAGTAGCTCTCTCCGAGATATGCCCAGCCGGTTTCTCGGTGCAGCATCATTCTCGACCCCAGGGAAGGGGGGGAGGAGTGGCAATAATAACGCGCGGAGATCTGCATCCTCGTAGGATCCCTGCCCCGGAGATTGTTGGGTGTGAGACGCTCCTTCTGAAGTTGGACTTAGGGGTACAGGTGGGCCTTTTCTTAACGTACCTGCCTCCCAGCTGCGTAAGTAAGGCCCTGCCTGAGCTGCTCGAGGCAGTAGCCGGCTTGGCAGTTGAGTTCCCCAGGCTTATGGTGCTGGGGGACTTCAACTTGCCATCTGCTGGCGAAACCTCTGGGATAGCTCAGGAGTTCATGGATTCCATGACAACCATGGACCTGACCCAAGTAATCCAGGGTCCGACTCATGAGGGTGGTCACACGCTCGACCTAGTGTTTCTCTCGGGGCAGTGGAGAGATGATCTGAAGAAAAGGGATATAGTCATCACCCCACTGTCATGGTCAGATCATTTCCTACTGAGGTTGGATTTCGCAGCCCCATTCCTCCCCCGCAGGGAGGCGGGACCGACTAGGTGGTTCCGCCCCAGGCGCCTAATGGAGCCGGAAGGATTCCAGAGGGAACTTGGGGAAATACCTGAAACCCTGGTACACAATTCGGCTGATTCCCTGGTGGCTGCTTGGAACACCGCAGCATCAGGGGCTTTAGACCGAATTGCGCCTAAGCGACCTCTCAGCGGCAGTGGATCCCGGAAAGCTCCCTGGTTTACCGAGGAGCTCCGGGAGATGAAACGCCAGAAGAGACGTCTGGAGCGCCGCTGGAGGGCCAGAAAGACCGAGTCTGACCGAACACTATTAAGAATTTACATCAGATCTTATTTAGTGGCGATAAGGGCGGCAAAACGATCCCATTTTTCCGCTCTTATTGCGTCCGCAGATTCTCGCCCAGCCGCCTTGTTTAGGGTAACTCGCTCCCTCCTTGCTAAAGGGGGGAGCGAGGAGCACTTGCAAGGCAGAGCTGAGGAATTCGCAGAGTTTCTGTCGGATAAAGTCGCTCAGATCCGGTCGAACCTGGACTCTGGCTGGGCAGAGTCCATTGAGTTGACAGGGGCAAGTCTTAGTCAGTGGCGGGTTCCTAATTTTTTTACTACCACTCTGTGGGCATGGCTTATTTTGTGGGTGTGGCTTGCCAGCCATGTGACCAGGTGGGCGTGGCTTCTCAGACTGCTGAAGGGAGGGGAATGGAGATAGCTCCTGCCACCCGTTCTTTCAGCATCTCACGTGCTCCCTCAGCCATCCTCACCTGCTTGGACTCACTGTGGGGTAGGAAGGCAACACATGTGCAATGCCGGAAGCTCAGCTTCTGGGCATGCGCAGAAGAAATTTTTTTTTTAAATGTAAATTTTTTTTTTAAATGGCGGCGCCCAGGCACTGGCAACCAACCGCACCGGTACTGTGACGTCACCAGCGGGCCGCTACCGGTGCTATAGAGTGGACCGCACCTGTAGGAACCCACCACTGGTCTTAGTCCACCGTTATGGGAAGAGTTTGGGCCTGTTTCTCCCGAGGATGTGGACAGAGCTGTGGGGGCGATGGGTACCTCCACCTGTTTATTGGACCCGTGCCCCTCCTGGTTGGTCTCGGCCAGCAGGGAGGTGGCACGTGGCTGGATCCAGGCGGTGGTCACCGCTTCTTTGAGGGAGGGATCCGTACCGCAGTCGTTAAAAGCTGTGGTGGTGAGACCCCTCCTGAAGAAGCCTTCCCTGGATCCAGCTGATTTGAAGAACTATTGTCCGGTCTCCAACTTACCCTTTTTGGGGAAAGTTGTGGAGAAGGTGGTGGTTACTCAGCTTCTGCAGCTTCTGGATGAAACAGATCATCTAGATCCTTATCAGTCGGGTTTCAGGCGCGGCTACAGTACAGAAACTGCCTTGGTCGCCCTGATGGATGATCTCTGGCGGGCCCGGGATGGGGGAAATTCCTCCATCCTGGTGCTACTTGACCTCTCAGCGGCTTTCGATACCATCGACCATGGTATCCTTCTGCATCGTCTCGGTGAGTTGGGGGTGGGAGGCACCGTTTTGCGGTGGTTCTCCTCTTATCTCGCCGATAGGATGCAGTTGGTGTTAGCAGGAGGGCAGAGATCGTCCCCTAGGCCCCTATCATGTGGGGTGCCTCAGGGGTCGGTTCTCTCGCCCATCCTGTTTAATATTTACATGAAACCGCTGGGGGAGATCATTCGCAGACATGGGGTGTGTTTCCACCAGTACGCTGATGACACCCAGCTGTACATCACCACCCCGTCTGACTTCAGTGAGGCAGTTGATGTAATGTGCCGGTGCCTGGACGACATTAAGATCTGGATGGGGAGGAACAGACTCAGACTTAATCCCGACAAGACTGAGTGGCTTTGGATACTGCCTCCTAAGGACTATGACAACAGTCCCTCCTTGGCGTTCGAGGGAGCGAAACTGACCCCCTCGGATCAGGTCCGCAACTTGGGGGTCCTCCTAGATCCGCAGCTAAAATTGGATCACCATCTTTCTGCTGTGGCTAGGGGGGCCTTTGCACAGGTTCGCCTGGTGCACCAGTTGCGGCCATACTTGGAGAAGGAGGCTCTACTCACGGTCACTCATGCCCTTGTCACCTCGCGCTTGGACTACTGCAACGCGCTCTACATGGGGCTACCCTTGAAGAGTATCCGGAGACTTCAGCTGGTGCAAAATGCGGCTGCGCATGCTGTGGTGGGTGTGCCAAGGTACACCCACGTGACACCTATACTCCGCCAGCTGCATTGGTTGCCCATCGGTCTCCGGGTCCAATTCAAGGTGTTGATCACCATCTTTAAAGCCCTTCATGGCTTAGGACCAGGTTATCTCCGGGACCGCATTCTGCCTCATACTTCCCTTCGACCGGTTAGGGCCCACAGAGTTGGCCTCCTCCAGGTCCCGTCGGCCAAGCAATGCCGCCTGGCGGGCCCTAGGGGGAGAGCCTTCTCTGTGGCAGGCCCCGTGCTCTGGAACCAACTTCCCCCAGAGACCCGAACTATCCCCACTCTGCTGGCCTTCCGAAAAGCTGTCAAGACATGGCTTTTCCTGCAGGCTGGGGGCAGAGCTTAATCCACTCGAGCTCACCCCCAAGTATGTATGGTTGTTGAATGAGTATTGGATGTTTTTAAATATTGTGTTTTTAATTTTTATATCTGTTTTTTAATGTGATTTTATAAATTGGTGTCTTGTATTTTTTTCTGTTGTACGCTGCCCTGAGTCCTTCGGGAGTTGGGCGGCATATAAGAACACCATAATAAATAAATAAATAAATAAATAAGCCACTCCCACAAAATTAAGCCAGTCCCACAAAAGTAAGCCACTCCCACAGAGTGGCAGTAAAAAAAATTGGAACCCACCCCTGCCCCCTACCCTTAACCGGAAGCTCCTCTCAAAATTGTGGCACCAACCAGTGACAAGAAGCCGCAGCAGAGGGATGAAAGAGCCACATGCGGCTCCAGAGCCGCGGGTTGCTGACCCCTGCATTAGGCCAATGTTTCTCAACCCCAGAAACTTTCAGATGTGTGGATTTCAACTCTCAGAATTCCCTAGCCAGCAAGTGGGGAATTCTGGGACTTGGAAGCCCACACATCTTAAAAGCTGCTGAGGTTCAGAAACGCTGCTTTGTCTCTTTAAAAGCAAAACACAATTTTAAATAACACTGCTTTTATTTGATAGCAAAGCCACACAAGGCGCGTGGCATCTCAGTCAAAGAACACCATGAACCCATTACGGGTAGGACAAAAGTCAAAGATTATGTAACATGGCAGACAAGAGTCTGCGCTAGTTGTGGGAGAAAAATTGGTTGGTTTCCCACACAAAGGCTAAATAATAACCCAGGAATTACAAGCCACAATGGTGAGAGGATTGTTAACACGCTAACCCACCAGGAAGGAAATTGCTGTGTGGTTTAGTGTGTTGGTATAGTTCAGCCAGAGAAGGAAAATGAACATTGGACAATACACGTTTCCCAGGAGCTGAACCAGCAGATCATACTAGGTCGTAAATCATTATAAACTGGGTAGGCCAGTTGGATGAGCAAAACCCTCAATGGGTCACATGACAGCGTTTCACCAGGCTCCCAAAGCCATCTTACGAAGCCAACTGGGGCCTAAACATTTCCTTGTTCTTCTTTTTTAATATGGTGGAGACGGCAGGGGTTATTTTAGGATAGTATACATCACTCTGCCAACAAAAGTGTGTATAGTCAAGGCTATGGTTTTCCCAGTTGCAATGTATGGCTGTGAAAGTTGGACCATAAGAAAGGCTGAGTGCCAAAGAATTGAGGCCTTTGAACTGATGTGATGTGCCAGTGCCTGGACGACGTTAGGATCTGGATGGGGAGGAACAGACTCAGACTCAACCCCGACAAGACTGAGTGGCTCTGGATATTGCCTCCGAAGGACTATATCGACTGTCCCTCCTTGGTTCTTGAGGGAGAAAAATTAACTCCCTCAGAATGGGTTCGCAATTTGGGAGTCCTCCTAGATCCACAGCTAAAATTAGACCAACACCTTGCAGCTGTGGCTAGGGGGGCTTTTGCACAGGTCCGCCTGGTGCACCAATTGCGACCATACTTGGAGAAGGAGGCTCTACTCACGGTCATTCATGCCCTTGTCACCTCTCGATTGGACTACTGCAATGCGCTCTACATGGGGCTACCCTTGAAGAGTATTCGGAGACTTCAACTGGTGCAAAATGCAGCTGCGCGTGTGTGGTGGGTGTGTCAAGGTACACCCACGTGACACCTATATTCCACCAGCTGCATTGGCTGCCCATTGGTCTCCAGGTACAATTCAAGGTGCTGATCATCATCTTTAAAGCCCTACATGGCTTAGGACCAGGCTATCTCCGGGACCGCATTCTGCCTCATTATTCCCTTCGACCGGTCAGGTCCCCCAGAGTGGGTCTCCTCCAGGTCCCGTCAGCCAAACAGTGCCGACTGGCGGGGCCTAGGGGGAGAGCCTTCTCTGTGGCAGGCCCCGTGCTCTGGAACCAACTTCCCCCAGAGACCCGAACTATCCCCACTCTGCTGGCCTTCCGAAAAGCCATTAAGACATGGCTCTTCCTGCAGGCGGGGTGATTTTGAGACGACCTTCCATCTGACGTCTCCCCCATGTATGTATGATGCGTATGTTTTTTTAAAAATTGTTTTAAATTGTTTTTAACAATTTATTTGATGTTCCCTAAAATGTTGTACGCCGCCCTGAGTCCTGAGGGAGTAGGGCGGCATAGAAGAACTTCGAATAAATAAATAAACAAACTATGGTGCTGAAGAAGACTCCTGCGAGTCCCTTGGACAGCAAGGGGATCAAACCGGTCAGTCCTAGAGATCAACCCTGACTGCTCTTTAGAAGGCCAGATCCTGAAGATGAAACTCAAATACTTTGGCCACCTACTGAGAAGGAAGGACTCACTGAAGAAGAGCCTAATGCTGGGAAAGATTGAGAGCAAAAGAAGGGGATGACAGAAAATGAGGTGGCTGGATGGAGTCAGTGAAGTAGTCGGCGTGAGCTTAAATGGACTCCGGGGGATGGTAGAGGACAGGAAGGCCTGGAGAAACATTGTCCATGTGGTCGCGATGGGTTGGACACAACTTCGCAACTAACAACAACAAAATAGCAGGGGTGTCAAACTATTTCATTGAGGGCCGCATCAGGGATGTTTGCCCTCGGGGGGCCAGGATGGGCATGGTCAGCTTGATGTCACTTGTGTCGGGGGCGCCTGGGGCTGCCCAAGTGCTCTGCCAGCGAAAACGGGCCTCTGCAGTCCTCTGCCAGTGAAAACGGAGCTCGGGTGGGCCGTGCATGCCCCCCCGGGCCCCGCTTTTGGTTGTGACGGCCTCCTGCAGCCCTCTGCCAGTGAAAATGGAGTTCCCCGAGCTTCGTTTTAATTGGCAGAGGGTTGTAGGAGGCCATCACGGCCAAAAATGGGGCCTAGGAGGGCTGTGCGCGGCCCTCCCAAACTCCGTTTTCACTGGCAGAGGCACTACAGGCCGGTCCTTTGCTGTTTCCAGGGCGGCCCCGCGGGCCAGATCTAAGCATCTGGCTTAGATCTGAGTTTGGCACCCCTGGTATATAGGGTGGGTATACAGTAGAACCTCTGGTCACAACCATAATTTATTCCATAACTTTGGTCGCAAACCGATTTGGTTGTGACCCAAACCTAATTTTGGAAATTTGGCGCTTACAAAAAAAAATTGGCACAGAAGGGGAAATCGGCCGCGAAAAATAAAAATTTGTGAATTTTTTGGTCGGAACCCGATTTGGTCGTGGTGAAGTGTTCCTGACCAGAGGTTCTACTTAGAACATAGAATAACAGAGTTGGAAAGAACCTTGGAGGTGTTCTAGTCCAGCCCACTGCTCAAGCAGGAGACCCTATACCAAGTGGCTATCCAGTCTCTGTTTAAAAATCTCCAATGATAGGCTACCCACAACTTACAAAGGCGAGGCATTCTACCGGTTCATTGTTCTCACTGTTAGGAAGTTTCTCCTTAGTTCTAAGTGGCTTCTCTCCTTGATTGGCTTCCATCTGTGGTTTCTTGTCTTGACTTCTGGTGCTTTGGAAAAAAGAGGCTGACCTCCTCATCGCTGTGGCAGCCCGTCAAATATTGGAACACCGCTATCCTATCTCCCCTAGTCCTTTTTCACTTGGTTAGAACCCTTCCTGGAATCTTGTGATCAGAATGGGGGGGGGGGGGGAGAATAAATCCGGTGAAGAGAATCAATGTGCCGGTCCTCCACAAAGCGGAAGGAGCAAACAGTGGTGAGATTCAAAGCAGAAAACTCAGGACAAGAACCACCTTAGAGAAGGTTCAGCTTGACCCTCAAAGTAAAATAGGACGCTATTTGTCACAATGTGATTTTTTTGATTGTCAGCTGTACTCACATGTCAGACTTTATGACCCAGAGATTTTTAATACAGCAAAGCAGTCACATGAAGGGTGATCTGTGCATATGCACATTCCATTCTATTCTCCATTACTCTTCTTATGCTGTCCTTCGTTGAAGGACCTATTCTTAGATTGTCAAGATGTAGTCATTAAGATTTATTGTTTTTGTATTCTTTTCTACTGAAATAAATATTTTGTTATTTAGACTTTTAATCGTGTTTCATTTTGTTAGGGGTTAGCTCCAAAGAGAAAAGATTTCATCACCTCTAAGAATTATTTTCTAATTTCGTCATGGTAACAGAGGGATGGTTTTTGAACTTTTTCCTAATTAAATTCCTTTGGAGTCTACCTAGACAAGTCTTATGCGTTTTAGGCCAGTTACAGAGATAGAGAGATTTATTGCTTCTCTGAGGAGAGCCCTCTCGTAAATCTTTCAAAATGTCGCTTGATGAAGAACAGCTCCCAGAGCAAATTCTGGACCTGTCGACAGAAGGCATCGCTTCTGCAGATATCCACTCTACACCCAGGAAAGTGAACAGCATCTCTTTCAAACTTTCTTCTCCGCTTCCAGAAGCCACCGCGGGAGCAGCTGTCGCAACACCGCGTGATTCACTTACCAATGGTGGCATAGAATGTTGTAAAATAGGACGCAATTCAAACAGCTCTCTGCATTAGCAACGGCAATTCAGGTCCCAGCGGTGGAAATGAGTCGAGAACTACAGGGGGTCCTCAACGACCACAATCGAGCCCAATATTTATGTTGCTAAGTGAAACATTTGTTAAGTGACGTTTGCTCCATTTTATGACCTTTCTTGCCACCGTTGTTAAGGGAATCACTGCAGCGGTTAAGTTAGTAACATGGCTGTGAAGTGAATCTGGCTTCCCCATTGACTTTGCTTGTCAGAAGGTCGCAAAAGGGGATCACATGACCCCGGGACACTGCAACCGTCATAAATATGAGCCAGTTGCCAAGCATCTGAATTTTGATCACATGACCACAAGAATGTTGCAGGGGTCTTAAGGGTGAACAACGGCCATAAGTCACTTTTTTCAGATGCCGTTCTAACTTCGAACAGTCACTAAACGAACTCTTGTATACTACCTGTATACGTGTGTGTACACACACACACACACCAGGGGTGGGTTCCACTTACCTTCCATACCAGTTCGCATCACAACGGAAGTGCGCATTTTGCGTCACGTCGGGGAAATGACCCTCTGCGCATGCGCAGAAGCCTTTGCGCAGAGGGGTCTTTGCCAGCCGCTTTCCAGAAGCGACGACCGGAGGACCGGTTCGGGGGCGTGGACAGCCGGCCATCGCTGCCGGTTCGGCAAGCGGGGACAGATTTCTGTCACCGGTTCGGGCGAACCGGTCCAAACTGGCAGCAACCCAACACTGACACAGGGGTATGTGTGTCAGTGTTAATAGGTTAATGCCTGGAACTCACTACCTGACTGTGGTTTCGTCACCAAACCCCCAAAACTTTACCCTTAGACTGTCCACTGTCGACCTCACCCGATTCCTAAGAGGTCAGTAAGGGGCTTGCATAAGCGCACCACTGTGCCTACTGTCCCTGTCCTAATGTTCCCTCTTATCAGTGCCCATCTTATGTATATAAACAATGTTATATCTATGTATATCACCAATACGTACTTGACAAATAAATAAATAAAAAACAAAAATAAAAAACAAAGACATCAGTGGAAACACAAGGGTGAAGTATTCCTTGGTCAATTTTGTTTGGCTGCTTATCTTATCCAAAGAGGTATGCGAGTGCTACTGGGGGAAAAAAAATCAGGAGGAGCCTTTCTTTGGAAAAATGGCAAGGGGAGAGATAGGGAGTAGAAAAATATGCTGTTTTGCTCTTCAGTAGATCCTGTTTACTGGGAACTGGGCCTCGGCCTCCCTCATCAGCTGAGGATCCATATCAGATACTGACTGCTTCCTCGGTGGAATTTCCAACTTCTGCGTTATCTCTCAACTTTTTATTTATTTATTAAGAAATTGCCAAGGATTGTTTCTTTTTTTGTTAAGCCTGCACATTCCTCTCAGGCTTTCTGGCTATTTCCCCCCCACCCTGGTTCTTTTGATTTATATATTATTTGGGCCTCTGTGCATCTTTCATTAATAAATTCCAATATCTCAGGGGCTGCCACAAAGAAGAGGGAGTCAAGCTATTCTGCAAAGCACCTGAAGGCCGGAGAAGAAGTAATGGGTGGAAACTAATCAAGGAGAGAAACAACTTAGAACTAAGGAGAAATTTCCTGACAGTTAGAACAATTAATCAGTGGAACAACTTGCCTCCAGAAGTTGTGAAGAGATTGGATAACCATTTGTCTGAAGTGCTGTAGGGTTTCCTGCCTAAGCAGGGGGTTGGACTAGAAGACCTCCGAGGTCCCTTCCAACTCTGCTTATTTTATTCTATTCCATTCCATTCCATTCCAGGGGTGGGTTCCTCCCAGTTTGGACCGGTTCACTCGAACCGGTAGCAACCTGCTGGTGACGTCACAATGACATCACCGAACCGTGGCCGCTGCCATCTTTTTTTAAAAAAAAAATTTCCAATTTTTCTTCTGCGTATGCACAGAAGCCGAGTTTCCGGCACTGTGCATGTGGTCGCCATCTTGTTTCCGTCATTTTTATTTTTTAAAAAAAAAATTCAGGTTTTTTGCACTCCTCATCCACGCGCGCGGCCACGCGGCGCGGGAGGAAGCGAACCGGCAGCGAGGTAAGTTGCAATCCACCCCTGTTCCATTCCATTCCATATTGTTCCCTGCACTGTGGTGTGGTGGCTGCTTTAGAAGAGACAACGTATTACTGCAAGTCCTTGTCTCACAACCATTCATTTAGTGACCGCTTGAAGTTACAAAGGCATTGAAAAAAGTGAATTTCAGGGTTCTAAGTAGCAAACAAAATTATGAGGCACGCAATCTCCTCAAAGAATGGCCTCAGTCAGGCCAGCTTCAGGGTTGACAGTGACTTATAACCGTTTTTCACACTTAGGACCGTTGTAGCATCCCTGTTGTCACAAGATTAAAGTTAAGATGTTTGGCAACTGGCTGAAATTTATGACAGTTGATGTGATCAGCTTTCCTGACCTGACAAGCAAAGTCAATGGGGAAGCCATATTCCCCTAACCCAGTGATGGCGAACCTTTTTTCCCTTGGGTGCCGAAAGCGTGTGTGCGCACGCTATCACGTGCATGCGAGTGCCCACACCCATAATTCAATGTCTGGGGAGGGCGAAAACGGCCTCCCCCGCCCCCACAGAGGTTCTCTGGAGGCCTGAAATGGCCCATTTCCCGACTTCTGGTGGGCCCAGTAGGCCCATTTTTTGCCCTCCCCAGGCTCCAGAGGCTTCCTTGGAGCCTGGGGAGGGCAGAAACGCCCCCCGGAGGACCTCTGGAAGCCTAAAATGCCCTCCCAGAGCCTCTGCGTGAGCCAAAAATCAGCTGGCCAGTGCGCACATGCACGCTGGAGCTGAGCTAGGGCAACAGCTCGCGTGCCGGCAGATATGGCTCTGCGTGCCACCTGTGGCACGCGTGCCATAGGTTCGCCATCACTGCCCTAACCGACTGTCTTACTAACAACTGCAGTGATTCACTTAACAATGGTGTCAAGAAAAGGAAGTAAAACGGGGCAAAACTCACTTAACAACGGTTTCTTTTAGCAACCAAACGGTTAGGTTCAATTGTGGTCGTAAACCGAGGACTTCCTGTAACACTAATTTATATTCACCTGTAAGTTGAAGAGGAATGTGTTATCTAGACTTTGGACCAGAAGGCCAGCTCGATGATTAGACTTTGGATAAATTAATAAAGTTCAGATATGAACCATCTAGTCTCCTTAATCTGGTCCTTTAGGATTTGACTGGAGTTGACTTATTCGAAGTCAGTGATGGCAAACCTTTTTTTCCTCGGGTGCCAAAAGCACGCGTGCGCGGGCTACCACACACACGCGCGTGCCCACACCCATAATTCAATGCCCCCCACGCGCCCCCATGCTTCCCCATTTCCAGACTTCTGGTGGGCCCGGTAGGCCCGTTTTTCACCCTCCCCAGGCTCCAGAGGCTTCCCTGGAGCCTGGGGTGGGCGAAAACGGCCTCCCGCGCCCCCCAGAGGCCCTCCGGAGGAGAAAAATGCCCTTCCAGTCTGCCCACCCGCCCCGGCGCTATGCCGTCCTATTTCTGCATGTTTTGAAGCGGCGCGCATGCATGCAAGCGGCGCGCGAACAAAGCACATGCACGGAAGGTTGCGCGCATGCATTGAAGGGGTGCATGCAAGTGAAGCCAGCGCACGTGCGCGCTCACATTTGCGAACCGGTAGGGAAGGTAAGTGAATACCACCTCTGGTTGGAAGAGACCTTGGAGATCTTCTAGACCAGGGGTGTCAAACTCAATTACATTGAGGGCTGCATCAGGGTTGGGGTGGGAGTGGCCTGGGTGGGTGTGGCCTGGGTAGGCGTGGCCAGCTCAACGTCTCTCGTGTCGGGGGCACCTGTGGTGGCCAAGTGCTAAGGCAAGACTTCCCTCAGACTCTCACTCTCATTATAATCCTTCCTTCCTTCCTTCCTTCCTTCCTTCCTTCCTTCCTTCCTTCCTTCCTTCCTTCCCTTCCTTCCCTCTTCATTCTCCTTTCTTCTTCCTTCCCGTCTTTCCTTCTTTTTCCCTTCCTTGCTCTGTTCCCATCTTTTTCTTTGTCTTTCCTTTTCCCCTTTCTCCTTTCCTGTCCCTTCTTGCATGCTGAAATGCAAAAGGGGAAACATTTCTCGTTTTGTTTTGTTTTGAGTTTCTTTTGCTAGCCCTCTGCCAGCAAAATTAGAGCTCCGTTTTCGCTGGCAGAGGCACTGCGGGCTGGTCCTTTGTTGTTTCCAGGGCGGCCCCGTGGGCCAGATCTAAGCACCCCGCAGGCCGGATCCGGCCCGCCGGTCTTGAGTTTGACACCCCTGTTCTAGACCAACCCCATGCCAAGAAAGGAGACCTTATATCACCCTGGACAAATGGATGTACTATCTTTTCTTGGAAACCTCCAGCACTCCACAACTCTGGAAGGCAAGGTGTTTCATTGATTAAATGTTAATACTTATGTTAACCCAGGGGTGTCAAACTCAAGGCCCCTGGGCCAGATCCGGCCCACGATGTGGTCGGATCCAGCCCTCGGGGCCGTCCTGGAAAATGTAAGGGGCCAGCCCGCATCGCTTCGGACTGGTCTACCCGTGTCACTTCGGCCCGGTCTAGCCAGTGCAAAGAGGAAACATGCCAGCAGTTTGGGGACTGGCATCAAGCTGACCATACCCATCCAGCTGGCCACGTCCACCCAGTCGGCCATGCCCAGTTCTTACAACTGTTAGCGCTGGTGGCAGGTGGCTCCGCCCACCCGGCCGGGACGCTTCTCCGCATGCGCAGAAGCGTCACGTGCGCAAACCGGTGGCAAAATCATTTACATCCCACCACTGGTTAGTCTGCTGCCATGAATTGGATTTGAAGAATACATTATGCCACAATGCTAAGGGCTTGGGTTGACTTGAGGTGAACTTAAACACATTTGTCAACCCTGAAGTATGATTTCATGTGGTCTGTAGACCCAGCCACTGTACTTTAGTCAACAAACTGTAGCCTAAAGCAGTGCTTCTCAATTATTTTCTGTTACGCCCCCCCAGGAAGAAGTAAACATTTTGCGCGCCCCCAACTCTCCGATCTGGGCCCCAATGGAATTTTAGTGTTAATATTTATTATTTTACTTATTATAAGCTGCAAGCAAACTATTGGCTGGGGAAGGCTGCTCTACCCACTTACCTGGGAGTAAGTCACACTGAACTCAGTGGAGCCTGTTTTCGGTTAGGCAGGCATAGGCTACCGTGGTTAGGGCCCTCTTTTGACACGGGGCCAGGCCAGCTTAATCAAGCCAATGTTTTGGGGTCGCCGGCCTGGCCCATAAGCGCCGCCTCTGCCGGGCACTCACAGCGAATGGTATGGAAGGAGACTTTAGGGTGCCGTTCGAAGCTTTCGCCCAGCTGCAGAGGATGCTCCTTGTCCAGCAGCAGGTTCGCCATGCCGTTCATGGCTACCGTGGCGCCTGCCGAGAACAACAAGAACCCACGCAGCCGCCCCGCCCTGCCTGGCCGCCTTCTCTGGCCGCCTTCTCTTCCGGGCTCAGAGCAGCGTGCATCTTGGAAAACACTCCCTGTCCAGGGGAATCGATCGAGAGGGACCACGCATGTTCCCCGGGGTCACACGCGCCCCCTGGCATCGCTCCGAGACCCCCCGAAGGGAAGTGTGAGGCAGAATGCGGTCCCGGAGATAACCTGGTCCTAAGCCATGAAGGGCTTTAAAGATGGTGATCAACACCTTGGATTGGACCCGGAGACCGATGGGCAACCAATGCAGCTGGCGGAGTATAGGTGTCACGTGGGTGTACCTAGGCACACCCACTTGTCCTGAAGTAGGAGTTGAGAGGCGCCAGGAGGTCCTAGTTCCAAGCTGCGTGGGAGCAATGGAGGCCAGCCAGGAGTATGATGCTTTCATCCAATCCTGCTGGTTAAGTCTTTCCAGTTGCAAAAAGAATCTACCCTAGGTCCTTTGTTCCTTTCCATCCTTGGACTTGAGTGGAAAAAAGCAGAAACCGAAGAGTTAAAAACTACCCCAACTATTGGACCCCAACTCATCTGTCAAATGCTGTCTTCACTTTGTTTTCTTTAAAAAAAAAAGGCTGCCCAAGTTTTTTTAAAAAAATTAAAAGTAAATTTAAAAAAACAACCAGGACAATTAGTAGGGTCAAAGAACACCAATTCCCAAGTACGGATATTCCTTGACTTATGACAACCATCGAGCCCAACATTTTTTGTTGTTAAGCAAGACAGTTGCGAGTTTTGACCTTTTTTTTCTAACTTTTCTTGCCATGTTTATTAAGTGAGTCACTAGAGTTGTTAAGATAGTAACACAGCTGTCAAAATTCAGATACTCGAAAAGGGACTCTTATTTACCACGATTGCAATGCCCTAGGGCAGGGGTAGGCAAAGTTGGCTCTTCTATGACTCGTGGACTTCAACTCGCAGAATTTCTGAGCCAATCATGCTAGCTACCCACGTGTGCGCCCTGCCCGCACACATGCGCACGCAACCTCCCCCACGCGTATGCGCCCTGCACCCGCCCTCGCCCATTTTTGGCTTCCAGGTTGGTGCAGGAGGCTTTCCAGGCCCAAAATGGGGCACGGGGGGCTGCACGCGCCTCCCCCGGGCCCCCATTTTGGGCCTGGAAAGCCTCCTGCACCAACCTGGAAGCCAAAATGGGGCATGGGGGCACCGTGTGAGGCCCCAAAATGCAATGCGAACCCCCCTGTGCATGCGCCCCACCCCCCGCATGCGCCCCGCCCCCCATGTATGTGCTGCAGAGACCTGAAGACCAGCTGGTTGTTGGGAGGCGCGTGCGCATGCGCGATGGAGCTGGGCTGGGGCAACGGCTGGCGTGCCCGCAGAGAGGGCTCTGCGTGCCATCGGTTCGCCATCACGGGCCTACAGAGTTAGCTAAGACCCCCGCCCCCTGGGAGTCTGACAGCCAATGGGATACATTTCTTACACAGGAACAGGCAACTCTTAAGGTGGGGCCCAAGAGAGGGCATAAAACCAAGGCACTCTCAGCATCTCACCCCTTCTCTTCTTCTTCAACATCTTTGAGGGATGTGATCCCCGTTTTCCTCAGGACCTCAGACCATGTGGTCCTGCTGTCCACCATTAAAGCATCTTTCCAAGCAGTCACCATGCTTTTTCCCCACTTGGAACCGGACCCAGAAGGATATTCCTCACAACAACGGACCAGGTTAGATTTGTTGTGTGAAGTCACTCAACATTTTTAGAATAGAATAGAATAGAATAACAGAGTTGGAAGGGACCTTGGAGGTCTTCTAGTCCAACCCCCTGCTTAGGCAGGAAACCCTACACCACTTCAGACAAATGGTTATCCAACATCTTCTTAAAAACTTCCAGTGTTGGAGCAGTCACAACTTCTGGAGGCAAGCTGTTCTGGAGGCAAGCTGTTTCCTTTTAAAGAGATAGCTTCTAAAATATGTCATTTAACACCTATTTCCCCCCCCCCAATGAGATGAAATGATAAATTAGAAAGGCCTTGGTTTTTAATTTGCTTGTGAAAGATTTTGAATTTGTGCACAGAATATACAGAGACTTGTGATATTGGTAGAAATTGTAATATATTTTTATACACTGCAGAAAACAATGACTTTTATATTAATATGACCGGTTGGCTATGCCAGAACTGGAAGAGCATACATATTGCACAAAGCCATAAATTGTGATCTTAGAAAACCACAGTCTCTGCAAACAGGGAAGTCAGATTACAGTTTAATGAATCGTGAGATTCAGTTAAAGCTGACCAGGTACTGTACTCTGATGTGAAGATTTATGCCTTTTGTTAAACCAAAATTTAGTTTGTTTGGACTTGGCCTAACATGTTGCATTGTGATATATAAACCATGATATGTGGCTTTGGCGGGCTGTGGTTTGCTCCATTCATCATTAATAAGCATAAAATAATCAGAACACAAAATACAAACTAGATAATCATGACCTTGTTGATGATCCTCACTCAGTAAAGGACCTTGTGTTGCAGAACAGGAAGTGATACCAGCCAGAGAGGAGTAAGATAAACTTTTTATTATCTGTACAGATAAGGTTCAGACATTTGAAATTCTGAACTGAACGATTTCTCATCAGAAAGACAAGATATTTAAAGTATTTTTCCAGAGTTACAAAAGACACGAAAACTTCAGTGATTGGCTAGAGAGTTACACGTCTTTCTCTTATTGACACGTATGCATGTTTTCTCCATAAGTTTTATGTTAACACCTTTAAATTTCTCCATGTTTTCCTGTGTCTGTTTGTGGTCAGCCTGTGGTCGGCCGAATCTTAGGAAAGCCTAGCAACTTCCTCTTTGTGTTTTTCCAGAGCAAAGGACCTTTTTACTTCTTTAATGTTAGTGCTAGAAAGGGTCCCTTACAGATCATCTAGTCCAACCCCGTTTATAGCCTATTGTTTCACTTAATGACTTTGCTTTATTTTACGTCCTGCTTCACCCCCCCCCCTTTGAGACTCTAACTTAATCTAATAACAGTTGAGTCTCACAGATAATTATAACGTTACAAAAGCTGATACATTAGCGATAGGATAGATAACAGAAAGCAAAAAAGCAAAGAATTCAACCTGGTTACTCTCAAATCTCATTACTTTCAGACATTTAACAGTTCTTTTTCTTTTACTGACTTCATATCTAATTGGTAGCCATGAAAACCACACATCATTCCCATGTACTCTTTTGTTCTCTAGGATCTGCAGCATCCCCTGGGCCTTCCTTAGGAGTAGGAAGAGTTAAATTACCATTCCCAGGCTTGTCACTCAGCAGGTCACTGGCAATTAATAATCCAAGACATAGGAAAAACCATGCCTGACATTAAAAGAATCTTATCCAGCTTAATTTACACAGCCTTATCTAGGGGAGCTGTTTCAATTACAGAACTTACCACATCAGGGAGATGGGCTGAAGCATGTGAGGCTAGGGAAAGCTCAGTTTTAGGTGTTCCACAAAACCAAGTCTTATTTGCTAAGTATAGTATCCATGATCCCAGAATTATCAATATGCTATAGAGAATCCATTCCCAAGGTTCTTCAAACATCAGTCTCCTTAAGGGATTCTCACTTTTCACTAGCCCAATTAATAATTACAGGAACAGTGTCTGTCTGTTCAGGCCGAGAGTTGTTCCAGCAAAATAAATATCCTATACAACAAACTATAAACAGAAAGATCAAACTTACATACATTAAACCCAGTACACTTATGACAACCTATGATTGAACTACCATTCCTAGAACCAACACACTATTTCCTCAATATACTGTATTAAAAGTTGTTTTCCTTGTCCAAATCTTCAGCCGTACGAAGAGAAGTCAGCTTCCAGGAGTGACTCCAGTAAGGCTTCTTCTTCCCCGTATGTTGCTTGCCCGTTGCCTGGTAGGGCAGTTATAGGGGGTGTTTCTTCAAATGTAGCACTAGAGGACAGGCTTCATCTGGCTTCGCTTCCCAACACTTATTAGCTGCGCATTAGTTTTTACTGTAAGGGGAGAACAAATAACCACAGTATACGGTCCTTTCACGATTTTCCCTTTCCAATATTTTACCAATACTTTGTCTCCTACTTGGATATTATGACTAGGGGTAGTCAGTAAAGGCGGGGTTAAGAATACACATTACTGTTGGATAACTTGAATTTGCTT
The DNA here is from genome assembly GCA_023053685.1 of Diadophis punctatus similis. Taxonomy (NCBI): domain Eukaryota; kingdom Metazoa; phylum Chordata; class Lepidosauria; order Squamata; family Dipsadidae; genus Diadophis; species Diadophis punctatus. The sequence continues at coordinate 2,011,648 of JALIGW010000076.1, forward strand.
GTTCAATTCTCTCACCATTTGGCTTTATCTGACCTAAGTCCCCTATATGATTTTTCAAGCTATTACTAACTTAATTTAACTATTCACATTTATAAAAAAGAACAAAATGAACAATTAAAATAGCAACAATAACTAGGGTCTCCCAAAACATCATTTCAAAAGGAGATAGCCTAATTAGCACACTTTTCATACAAATTCTGGACCATTGTCAGATGATATAAATGAGGGTATTCTATATTGGGGAATAAAGTCTTTAAGTAAGATTCTAGACACCTCATGTGCCTGCTTTGTCGTGGTGGGGAAACATTCAGACCACGTTGTATAGTTTTACACAAAGACTAGCATTGCTTTATATAGTCCATATTTAGGCACATCTGTGGAATCAACAACTAATGAATTCATAGGATAATATCTTGTGGGTTGACTTCCTGGCAGGAAAGTAGGTCCCTGTTTTGGATTAACTTGAGCACAAGTGTTACATCTTTCAGTTGCATGTGCACATAATGAGTAAAGGTATTATCTTCTTTTAATCTCTTTTAACTTCTGCTAGGGTACTCTTGCCCATGTGAGTTGTTGAATGAGCATCTTCTACAAAAAATCCTTCTCTCTGCTTATGTCTATTCAAATCTACAGTTGCTTGTAGTTCCTCAGGTTGAGAATATCTAGGACTCAATCCTTTTGGTATTTCTAATGCCACACAGGATGTTATGTCAGGATAGATTTCATTATCTCGGGTTGCTGACAATCTTGCTTCTCTATCTGCTGCCCGGTTTCCTAGGGCAACTTCATCTTGACCCTTTTTGATGTCCCTTACAATGCATGACTGCTATTCTCTTTGGTCTTTGTTAACAAGCCTCTCTCTTTATAAATGACAGCATGTACCTGTAATGTGAGGAATGCATACTTAGAGTCAGTCTAAATGTTTTATGCTCTCATTTCATGCTTTTTCCAGGGCAGGCATTAGGGCCCAAAGTTCTACTACCTGAGCACTTGTGCTTTTTGGGAGTGGGCTGCTTTCTATGACTTTATCAAGTGAGATTATTTGCAATGAATCTTGACATATCAGCAAACCAATTATAGTCTGCTGTTTTCAGTGGCACATCAGTTAAATCAGGTCTACATGAGATTTGGCTTTCTATGACTTGCATACAATCATGTTCAACCTTAGGTAATGCCAATACTTCATACATTACACACTTTAACTTTATTAGCAGAATACCTGTCAGGTAGATTCCATTTGTTCTGACCTGCGTGGCATTGACTGCTTCTTGGTGTCAATCCTTTGTTGTTTCATATCTTGTTCAGTTTTTTTTCAGTTTCTCCTCTCTGATGCTGACACCGTCATTAAGTGAGTCACTGTCACTGAGTGAGTCATTCCCAAAATTTGCATCAGTTCTGTTCCAATTTTGCTCTGCAGAACTAGCAGACCTGGAAATCATTATTCTTTTGCTTCCATTGCTAAAGTGATAACTTTTTGAACCTAGCACTCTGTCCAGCTGTTCTGACAGATAGCCATGGGGTGCTGGCAGTTTCCCTTTTTTCTTGAATTAGGATTCCTAGAGCAAATATTACTCTTTGAGTTCACAAACAGACAATGGTGATTTCAAAGTCATATGTCCCAAAAGGGGTCCAAAAAAGGGGTCCTTTTTTTTCTCCTTTTTTCCTTTTTTCCTTTTCCTCTTTTTCCTTTTCTCCTTTTTCTCCCCCCTTTTGTGGACTCATAGAGTGATTATTTTTTTATATTTTTTTTAATAGGGCAAAGTTTGTGTCCAAAAAAACCCTCTTAAAGTCTCCTCTGTGAGTTGGCTTCAGCAATTCGACATATAGCTTCCTGTTTCTTATGTCCTAGAGATCTCTGGTTTTGACTTCATGGGGGAGGGTAACTTACAATAGCCTGTATTCATTTGATAGATGAAGTAACTGAGCAGTATTGTCCCTGCAAGTCTCTTTTGACTGTCCAGTGACTAACATATTAGCCACATATTGGAGGACCACGTCTCCATTCTCACATGACTGAAAATCATCTAATTCTGAGGCAAAAGCATTGCCAAAAAAAGGATAGGTGAATTTTGAAATCCTTGAGGAAGCCTAGTTCTAAACCTCTGCCTTCGTCCAGTGTCAGTTCTCTATTTTCTACTTTGCAAATCACACTTAACAGCAACCGCTTCAGCAAAATTACAAATAGTTTTGATGCATTTTGCAATCTTTCTGTATTCTTCTAAGACAGAGCATAAAGAAGGCATCGTTTGGATTGGGTGATGGCACAATAAGGGAATTGGACATTGTTTGAAGTCTCTCCCATCTAGGAAACATGTTAAAGGTTTCAGGAAAAAGGGCAGCAGTTGTAGGAGCCATCAACTCCTTGCACATTTATCTCTCTTCTTTTCTTCTACTTTGTCTCTACAAAGACTTGTCACTATGCTTGACAGCTTTTTCACTCAGTCATTCAGCGAGGACAGTTGTGTTCAATCTTTCCTCCTGCCAAATTAAGTTTCTTGTTCCGTCTTAGTGACAGACAGTCTTCACATATATATATCTCAAGCCTTCTGCCTTTGATAGAGTGAATTTCTTATCGGACAACTGGCTTGTAGGTTTGTTTGTTTAATTAGCATTGCTGAGGAGGGGGGTGAGCGGAGGCTTGAATTTCAAAAGGACACTTTCCCTCCCCCCTTTGGCTGGAGCAGGAAGCAGAGCCAGATCACAGCCAGGCTCAGACATATAGTTACAGCCTTTGCTTCGTGGGAGGGGGTGACACTGACACTCAAGCATAATTAAATAAAGTTAGATTAAAGCAAGTTTGTTTGGCAGCTTGCCAAGCCCCCAAAAAAGCACGACTAATTGGCCAGTAAGTGAGGCTTCAAGTTTTTGTAATAACTCTGATAGCTCATCTTGGTGAGAGGTCTTCAGTTTGCCAAATTTATCAGTTCTATTTTGATACTGCCTAGTATTACTTTCAGTAGTATTTTTTAAAAATTAGTAATTTCCTCTTCTTTAGATGCTTTGGAAAATACTATCGGTTTCTTTAAATTCAAGCTGCTCTTCATAAGTAATCTTGGTTTGCTGGACTTCTGCTTTCTCAAAAAGAACCACATTCATTTCTTATGTAAGTGCTTTTTAGCAAAGGGAATTCAGCTTGAGCTGAAGTGGTGCAGTGGTTAAATGCTGCGACTGCAGGCTGACTGCTAGTTCAGCAGTTCAGCTGTTCAAATCTCACTAGGCTCAAGGTTGACTCAGCCTTCCATCCTTCCGAGGTCGGTAAAATGAGGACCCAGATTGTTGGGGGCAATATGCTGAACTCTGTAAACCGCTTAGAGAGGGCTGTAAAGCACTATGAAGCGGTATATAAGTAAAGTGCTATTGCTATTGCTATTGCACGTTTCGCAGTTCAAATTCTTTCTGCTCCAAAATTAAGGTTAGATTTTTCTGTTCTTTTTCTGATTGTTCTTCTTGCTCTTTCATTTTGTTTTCTTGATTTGCATGTTGTTTAGAAATATTTTCAATATGAACTAGAAGGTTTTGGTTCTCCTTCCTGAGTTTCTTACTTAAGAGCCTCTATTTCAAATTACAGCCTATTTTGTTCAAAGCCTTTCATTTGTTATTTAAATTTGATCAGCTTTGCAATTCTTGAACTCAAGACCCTTCAATATTTTGTCTAGACATGTATTCCAATTTCTGGTTGACTGCTTCAGCCCTAAATGGTTTTGCTCAATCTTTTTACTTTCATACCCTGGTGCTTGAATCATGTAAATTAATTCTTCATAGTGCACTTTTTTTCTGCACTTATTTCAGGAGAGGTCTCTGTAGTTATTTCTTCTTTAAAGGGATTGTTTAAGAGGGCTTCTGTTCTTCTTCCTCTGTTTCTTCTCCCAAATAAATCAACAACTTCTGGAAGTTTGGCTGACAGGGGTCCATAATGCTGTTTCCAGTTTAATAGGTCTGTTGTGTTGAATGGGACATACTGGAACAGAGGCTTTAAAATATTTGCCTGACCACCCTGAGCATTCATGACCCTTTGATCCATTTGATGAAGGGGGGCCATATGGAGGGGGTTTTTTTGCCTTGGAAACTTTTGCTTTTAACAGGTTTCCTCCAGCTGTAGGCTGATAGCATTATTCAATCTCTCTTTTCATTGATGAGGGGTATCTTCTTCATAGGGAGCAGTTTTCAAGATTGGTTTGTCTTCAATGTGAATCTTTTTAGCATGAGGTTTGAGTTTGTCTTTTTTCTTTTACTCTTGCCACACAAACACTCATTGTTTTCTATTCTGCATTTGGGTTTTGTTTTACAATTATTTGCTACTGGTCAATATACTGATATTGATCTGGGTGACAGGATCTGGGTTAGCCACAATTTTGGTGCACTTTTGAAATGATGTCTAGGTTAAAAATACATCCTGGTTTTCATTCTCACAGAATTTTAATCATCTGGATTGGTCTTAATTTCATATCTCCACTAAAACCTCTCTTGCAATTCTTTAACATCCATCAAAGAGGTGTCTCATAGACACACTCTCAACCACCCATTTCTCTCTAACACTGCCATCTGATCTGAAGTGCTGGAAAATTCCCACAGTCACTTTCAGAAATTGCAAATGGCTTAACCATCCCACACAATTCTACAGCCCTTTTTAAAGGATACACAGATCCTTGGGCTTTTTAGGGGGGAGATCAGGCCCCTCTTCCACTCCTAAATGAGTGGGTCCTATGATGTTTACAAATACTTGCCTGCAGGCGTCTTCCTTCCCTCAGCTGGCTTTGTTCAATGACTTATCTTAACTCCTGGTCAGGTTCTTGGATTCGGTCGGTTGTCCACGGTACCTTTGCGATGTCATCAGTTTCCTTCCAGATAATACATCTGTTGGCGCCTTGAAGGGTCAACGTGATGACCTCACCTAGGTCCGTCGGCCCGTTCCGATCCTCAGGGAAATCTCCCACTGTGATCTATTTCCAGTCCTGCCCCGCGGTCGCCATAATTGTTGCAGAACAGGAAGTGATACCAGCCAGAGAGGAGTAAGATAAGCTTTTTATTATCTGTACAGATAAGGTTCAGACATTTGAAATTCTGAACTGAACGATTTCTCATCAGAAAGACAAGATATTTAAAGTATTTTTCCACAGTTACAAAAGACACGAAAACTTCAGTGATTGGCTAGAGAGTTACACGTCTTTCTCTTATTGACACGTATGCATGTTTTCTCCATAAGTTTTATGTTAACACCTTTAAATTTCTCCATGTATCCTGTGTCTGTTTGTGGTCAGCCTGTGGTCGGCCGAATCTTAGGAAAGCCTAGCAACTTCCTCTTTGTGTTTTTCCAGAGCAAAGGACCTTTTTACTTCTTTAATGTTAGTGCTAGAAAGGGTCCCTTACAGATCATCTAGTCCAACCCCGTTTATAGCCTATTGTTTCACTTAATGACTTTGCTTTATTTTACGTCCTGCTTCACTTGGAGTACTCATCTCTAATGATCTAAGTGCCAGAGCCCACTGCAACAGCATAGCCAAGAAGGCATTAAGAGTGGTTAACCTAATCTTGCGTAGCTTCTTCTCTGGTAACATTGTACTCTTAACCAGAGCATACAAAACATTTGCTAGACCAATTCTTGAATACAGCTCATCTGTCTGGAACCCACACTACATATCAGACATTAACACAATTGAGAAAGTCCAGCGATATTTCACAAGAAGAGTATTACATTCCTCTGTTCGCAACAGAATACCTTATGAATCCAGACTTGAAATTTTGGGACTTGAAAATTTAGAACTATGCTGCCTTCGATCTGACCTAATTGTAGCTCACAAAATTATCTGCCACAATGTCCTACCTCTTAATGACTACTTCAGCTTCAACCGCAACAATACATGAGCTCACAATAGATACAAACTTAATGTAAACCACTCCAAACTTGATTGCAAAAAATTCGACTTCAACAACAAAGTGGTCAATGCCTGGAACACTTTACCTGACTCAGTAGTTTCTTCCCCAAACCCCAAAAACTTTAACCTTAGATTATCTACCATCCACCTCACCCCATTCCTAAGAGGTCTGTAAGGGGCATGCATAAGCGCACAATCGTGCCTACCGTTCCTGTCCAAATGCACCCATATATTCATAATTCTTGTACTCATAATCATGCTTGTACTATTATATATATATATACAATCATGTTTATACTTTGTGTATACTTTTCTTGTTATCATATACGCTTGACAAATATAATAATAATAATAATATGTAGTCAAAATAACACCTGGAGGGACTGGGAGGCATCTCTACTTGGGACAGTGCATTGATTGGACCATGTGATGGGTATGTGGGTGTGCGGGGGGCAGGGGCTTGGATTTTCTTTTGGGTGGAGAAAACCCGGAAGCTTTCAGATTCGGGTTTTCCCTGATGTGCCAATATGACATCTCTAATAAAACGGAACTTTGAGGAAACTCAAGCCTCAGAGTTTTCTTTTGTTGGGACTGTTACTTGGAACCCTGACAAAAAGGTTGTAAAATCAGGTTGGTCACGTGGGTGAGCCATTTTACAAACATCAGGTGTAATGGGCAGGTTCCTTGAGGACTACCTGTATGCCTCTGGATCTGTGATTGGAGTTTTTCAGAAATCCCAAAGGTGCTTTTTGTTTTTCAGGAGGCAACTGGACTTTCTTGTTTTTCTTTGAAGACGTTTCTCTTCTCATCCAATAAACTTTATTCCGTTCTGACTGGATTGTGGGGAATGGAAGGATTTATACTCCTTGCAGACAGCTGGTCATTTGCATTCTTTTAGCCAGTTGTTAATGCCACCTGGACATTTATCTGTGTCCTCAGGGTCACCTGAGTAGTGCAATTGGGTGTGGAGCCTTCTTGGGACTGTTAAAAGGACTGTGTTGTAGACTGGAGATAGATGCTCCACACCTATTTGCACTACTCAGGTAACCCTGAGGACACAGATAAACCTCCAAGTGGCCTCAACGACTCTCCAAAAGAATGCAAATGACCAGCTGTCTGCAAGGAGTATAAATCCTTCCATTCCCCACCATCCAGTCAGAGCTGAAGAAGCTTCTTGGATGAGAAGGGAAACGTCTTCAAAGAAAAATAAGAAAGTCCAATTGCCTCCTGAAAAAAGCACTTTTGGGACTTCTGAAAAACTCAAATCACAGGTCAGCTGATTTTCAGGTATCTGCCGTGCATGTACGGAGGGCGGGGCGTATGCGGGAGATGTGCGTGCATGCGCTGTGGGGGGTGGGGGGGTGTCACGTGCGCATGCACGGGATGGAGGGAGTGTGTGGGGGGGTACGGTGCCCCCCTGCCACCCATTTTTGGTCCCAGGAGGCTACAGGGAGGCCTGCTAGGCCAAAAATGGGGCATGGGGGGGTCGCGTGCGCATGCGCGGGGGGGGGGGAAAAGCAGCACGGTGGGGTCACATGCACATGCGCGGGGGTCAGGGCGCGCGGTGCGTGTCACACGTGCATTGTATTATGGGTGTCGGCACGCGACGAGAAAAAGCTTAGCCATCACTGATCTAGGTGGACCGATAGCCAAAACTAGTTATAAATTTGAAGAACCCAGTCCATGCAGGGTTCAGCCAAAATTCTTCCCAACTTTTGTGATGATCAAGAGCCACGCTGGCGCAGTGGTTAGAGTGCAGTACTCCAGGCTACTTCTGCTGCCTGCCGGCTGCCTGCAATTTGGCAGTTCAAATCTCACCAGGCTCAAGGTTGACTCAGCCTTTCATCCTTCCGAGGTCAGTAAAACGAGGATCCAGATTGTTGGGGGCAATAGGCTGACTCTGTAAACCACTTTAGAGAGGGTGGTAAAGCACTGTGAAGCGGTATATAAGTCTAAGTGCTATTGCTATTGCTATTGAATGGAAACCAGAGCAAATATCTTATGGAGACAGACTTGAACACTGGGCCCTATCTAACAAAATGAAATTCAATGTAGAGAAACGTAAAGTCTTACACTTAGATAAGAAAAACCAAAAGTACACATATAAACTGGGTGAAACCAGGCTTAATAGCAGTGACTGTGAGAGGGATCTTGGAGTCTTAGTGGACAACCAGCTAAATATGAGCCAGCAGTGTGCAGCGGCAGTCAAAAAAGCCAATGCAATCCTAAATTGCATTAACAGAGGGATACAATCAAGATCAAGTGAGGTACTAATACCACTCTATAAAGCCTTAGTAAGACCACACCTAGAGTACTGCATCCAGTTTTGGTCACCACCACCACTATAAAAAAGATGTTGAGACTCTAGAAAAAGTGCAGAGAAGAGCAACCAGGATGATCAGGGGACTGGAGACTAAAACATATGAAGAACGGTTTCAAGAACTGGGCATGGTTAGTCTAGCAAAGAGAAGGACCAGGGGAGACATGATAGCAGTGTTCCAATATTTGAGGGGCTGCCACAAAGGGTCAAGCTATTTTCCAAAGCACCTGAAGGTTTACCTGATTTACCTGATTTACCTGACCCAAGTAGTTCAGGGTCCATCTCATAGCGGGGTCACACGCTCGACCTAGTTTTTTCTCTCGGGGCAGTGGAATGATGATCTGAAATTAAGGGGTATAGTCGTTTCTCCCTTGTCGTGGTCAGATCATTCCCTACTGAGGTTAGACTTTATGGCACCACTCCTCCATTGCAGGGAGGCGGAGCCTATTAAATGGTTCCGCCCCAGACTCCTAATGGACCCAGCAGGGTTTCAGAAGGAGTTTGGGGAGATACCTGAATCCCTCGTCCGCAGTCCATCTGAGTCCCTAGTTGCTGCCTGGAATAGGGCGGCAGCTGGAGCATTAGATCGGATTGCGCCTATGCGACCTCTCCCTGGCAGTGGATCCAGGAAAGCTCCCTGGTTTACGGAGGAGCTCCAGGAGATGAAACGCCATAAGAGACGTCTAGAGCGACGCTGGAGATCCAGTAAGTCCGAATCCGACCGAACACTGCTAAGAGCCTTTATTAGGACTTATCTAGTGGGGATACAAGCGGCAAAATGTTCTCATTTTTCCGCACTTATTGCATCCGCAGATTCACGCCCAGCCACCCTCTTTAGGGTGACCAGCTCCCTCCTTAAAGGGGGGAGAGTGGAGGAACCATTGCAGGGCAGAGCTGAGGAATTTGTTCAGTTTCTGTCGGATAAAGTCGCTCAGATTTGGATGGACCTGGACTCTGATTAGGCAGGTCTGACCGAGATGACAGGGGCAGGTCTCAGTCCAGTTATATGGGATGAGTTTGAGTCTGTGACTCCTGAGGACGAGGACGTGGACAAGGCAATAGCGATGAGTTCCTCCACTTGTTTATTGGACCCGTGCCCCTCCTGGCTGGTTTCGGCCACCAGGGAGGTGTCATGAGGCTGGCTCCAAGCGTTAATCAATGCATCCTTGAGTGAGGGGTCCTTCCCACAACCTTTGAAAGAGGCGGTGGTGCGACCCTTTCTCAAGAAGCCGTCCTTGGACCCAGCTGAATTAAAAAACTTTCGTCCAGTCTCCAACCTACCTTTTGCAGGGAAGGTTGTTGAGAAAGTGGTGGCACTCCAACTCCTAGAGTTGGAGGTTGTTCCTTGAGCTTGGTGCTCCTTGACCTCTCAGCGGCTTTCGATACCATTGACCATGGTATCCTTCTGAGTCGACTAAGGGAGCTGGGAGTGGGAGGCACTGTATTACGGTGGTTCTCCTCCTATCTCTCCGGTCGCTCTCAGTCGGTGTTAGTAGGTGGACAGATATCGACCCCTAGGCCCCTCGTTTGTGGGGTACCTCAGGGTTCGGTTCTCTCTCTCCTCCTTTTCAATATCTACATGAAACCACTGGGTGAGGTTATCTGCCGATTCGGGGTGAGGTATCAACAATACGCAGATGATACCTAGTTATACATCTCTACCCCGCGTCATTTCAGTGAAGCAGTAGATGTGATGGACCAGTGTCTGGAAGCTGTGAGGGTCTGGATGGGAGTCAACAGGCTCAGACTCAACCCAGACAAGACTGAATGGCTGTGGGTACTGCCTCCCAAGGATGAGGTAAACTGTCCATCCCTGACTCTCGGGGGGGGGGAGAAATTGTCCCCCTCAGAGCGGGTTCGTAATTTGGGTGTCCTCCTAGATCCACAGCTGAAATTAGAGCAACATTTGACAGCTGTGGCCAGGTTCATCTTGTGCACCAATTACGGCCCTATTTGGATCGGGATGCTCTCCTCACAGTAAATCACGCCCTTGTCACCTCACGGTTGGATTACTGCAACGCGCTCTACATGGGGCTACCTTTGAAGAGTGTGCGGAGACTACAACTAGTCCAGAACGCAGCCGCGCGAGCTATCATGGGTGTACCTAGGTACACCCATATTACACCTATCCTCTGCGAACTGCACTGGCTTTCCATTGGTCTCCGGGCACAATTCAAGGTGTTGGTTATCACCTTTAAAGCCCTACATGGCTTAGGACAAGGTTACCTCCGAGACCGCCTCCTACCGCACAGCTCCCTTCGACCAGTGAGATCCCACAGAGTCGGTCTCCTCCAGGTCCCGTCAGCCAGACAATGTCGGCTGGCGGGTCCACGGGGGAGAGCCTTCTCTGTGGCAGCTCCGGCCCTCTGGAACCAGCTACCCCCGGGGATCCGGACCGCCTCCACCCTACTGGTCTTCTGTAAGGCAGTGAAGACCTGGCTCTTCCGTCAGGCGTGGGACCGTTGAGCTTGAGAATATTAGGGATAAGTTCCGGCCCAATGAAAGTAGCATGTATGTGTTTTTTAATGGGTTTTTAATTGTTTTTAACTGTTTTTTAGATTTTGTATTCAATATGTTGTTAGCCGCCCAGAGTCCTTTGGGAGTTGGGCGGCATACAAATCTATTAAATAAATAAATAAATATATAAGGCCAGACAAGGAATAATGGATGGAAACTGATCAAGGAGAGATTCAACCTAGAAATAAGGAGGAACTTTCTGACAGTGAGAACAATCAACCAATGGAACAGCTTGCCTTCGGAAGTTTGTTTGTTTGTTTGTTTGTTTTGTCAAGCATATATGATTAAAGCAAAGTATAAACAGTAAAATTATGATTGTATATATATATAATAGTACAAGCATGAATAAGAGTATAAGAGGTATGAATCTATGGGTACATTAGGACAGGAACGGTAGGCACAAAAGTGCGCTTATGCACGTCCCTTACCGACCTCTTAGGAATGGGGTGAGGTCGATGGTAGATAATCTAAGGTTAAAGTTTTTGGGGTTTGGGGAAGAAACTACTGAGTCAGGTAAAGTGTTCCAGGCATTGACCACTTTGTTGTTGAAGTCGAATTTTTTGCAATCAAGTTTGGAGCAGTTTACATTAAGTTTGTATCTGTTGTGAGCTTGTGTATTATTGCGGTTGAAGCTGAAGTAGTCGTTAACAGGTAGGACGTTGTGGCGGATAATTTTGTGAGCTACACTTAGGTCGGATCGAAGGTGGCATCGTTCTAATTTTTCAAGTCCTAAAATTTCAAGTCTTCATCACTTGAGACTTTCAAGAAGAGATTGGACTGCCATTTGTCAGAAATGGTGTAGGGTCTCCTGCTTGAGCAGGGGGTTGGACTAGATGACGTACAAGCTCCCTTCCAACTCTGTTAATCTGAGACTGCTCTGAACCACCCAATCTGGTGGTTGGGTTGAAACTCAGGATAAGAGAGATTCCCAACCTTGCAATTTTGCTGGCAGAGATCAGCAGATCAACCTTGGTGAGGGAAGTGGTGTCAGATGCTACGGCCACGTTTCCCCTCACATCCAGCCTCGTAGAGACATCAGTGACATTCAGAAGAGAATCACTGATCCTGGAAAGTAAAATGAAGGAATGGGGTGAATTTCAAGGTTGTGCAACCAGCCAGGAAAAGAAACCTACCGATAATCTTCCTCCCCGAGCTTTAATTCTTGCGCTGGAATCCATATAGAGAGCAGGGGGTCTCCAATTTGGCAACTTTAAGACTTGTGGACCTCAACTCCCAGAATTCCCCAGCAGAACATGGCTGGATGAGGAATTCTGGGATTTGAAGTCCACAGGTCTTAAAGTTACCAAGTTTGGAGACCCCATGCCTTAAAGTACGATCTTTTGCTTGGGGTTTTGCTGTAATAAACTGGAAACTGAGGTGTTCCATTAAAGCGTTGAGATGCATTGCATTAAAGGACTGAAATTCCACAGCTGGTCTTTTCCAGATGTTTTGGTTACAACTCACTGAACTCTGACCTTTCCACTGCATATTATTTCCCTTAATTAAAGCTAAAATTTAGATAGGGAAAAATTAGTGTGTCAAACTATGATTGTGGACTCCTCCCTACGTTTTCCGTGACTGGTCCAATGTTTGGAAAATTTCTGGAGACTGCGAACTTTTGACAAGACAGAAACCAAATATTTTAAAGCCCAAGATGCCAGGTTACAGTGAAAACAGGGCATTGTGCTCATTTGAAACCTATGAACCAATCTTCGTGCAAAGGTTTTCTAAGAGCCTTTATTAGGACTTATCTAGTGGCGATACGGGCGGAAAAATGTTCGCATCTTATTGCATCTGCCGATTCGCGCCCAGCCGCCCTTTTTAGGGTAACCCGCTCCCTCCTTAACGTTGAGGGAGCGGAGGAGCCCTTACAGGGTAGAGCTGAAGAATTTGCGCAGTTTCTGGCACATAAAGTCGCTCAGATTCGGACAGACCTGGACTCCGATTGGGCAATGCCATGGGAGCGATGAGCTCCTCCACTTGTTTGTTGTACCTGTGCCCCTCCTGGCTGGTCTCGGCCAGCAGGGAGGTGTCACGTGACTGGCTCCAGGCGTTGGTCAACGCTTCTTTGAGAGAGGGGTCCGTTCCGCGACTATTAAAAGTTGTGGTTGTGAGGCCCCTCCTCAAGAAGCCTTCCCTGGACCCAGCCGATTTAAAAAACTATCGTCCAGTCTCCAACCTTCCCTTCGCGGGGAAGGTTGTGGAGAAAGTGGTGGCGCTCCAACTCCTACTGTTGTTGGATGATACTGATTATCTAGATCCCTTTCAATCGGGTTTCAGGCCCAGCTACAGCACTGAAATCGCTTTGGTCACACTGATGGATGATCTCTGGCAAGCCCGGAATGGGGGTTATTCCTCCATCCTGGTGCTACTTGACCTCTCAGCAGCTTTCGATACCGTTGACCATGGTGACTGGGGTAGGTCTTAGTCCGGTTATATGGGATAGGTTTGAACCGGTGACTCCTGAGGATGTAGACAAGGCCATAGGAGCTATGAGTTCCGCCACTTGTTTATTGGACCCGTGCCCTTCCTGGCTGGTTCCGGCCACCAGGGAGGTGTCACGCGGCTGGCTCCAGGCGTTGGTCAACGCTTCTCTGAGAGAGGGGTCCGTCCCGCAGCCCTTAAAAGCTGCGGTGGTGAGACCCCTCCTCAAGAAGCCTTCCCTGGACCCGGCGGATTTAAAGAACTTCCGTCCAGTCTCCAACCTTCCCTTCGCGGGGAAGGTTGTTGAGAAAGTGGTGGCACTCCAACTCCTACGACTGTTGGATGATACTGATTTTCTGGATCCCTTTCAATCTGGTTTCAGGCGCGGCTACAGTACGGAAACGGCTTTGGTCACCCTGATGGATGATCTCTGGCGAGCCCGGGATGGGGGTCACTCCTCTATCCTGGTGCTACTTGACCTCTCAGCGGCCTTCGATACCATTGACCATGGTATCCTTCTGCGTCGTCTCGGAGAGGTGGGAGTGGGCGGCACTGTTTTGCAGTGGTTCTCCTCCTTCCTCTCTGACAGGACGCAGTCGGTGCTGACAGGGGGGCAGAGGTCGAGCCCTAGGCCCCTACTATGTGGGGTGCCGCAGGGTTCGGTCCTCTCGCCCATCCTGTTTAACATCTACATGAAGCCACTGGGTGAGATCATCCGACGACACGGGGTGAGGTATCAGCAATATGCTGATGATACCCAGTTGTACATCTCCACCCCGTCTCAATTCGGGGAAGCCGTAGACGTAATGGGCCGCTGCCTGGCCGATGTTAGGGTCTGGATGGGGAAGAACCGGCTAAAACTTAACCCTGACAAGACTGAGTGGCTGTGGATATTGCCTCCTAAGGACTTGACCAATTGTCCCTCCTTGGTTCTTGGGGGGGAGAAATTAGCTCCCTCAGAACGGGTCCGCAATTTGGGTGTCCTCCTAGACCCACAGCTAAAATTGGAGCAACATCTTTCAGCTGTGGCTAGGGGGACCTTTGCACAAGTTCGTCTTGTGCACCAATTGCGACCCTACTTGGAGAAGGAGGCACTTCTCACAGTCGCTCATGCCCTTATCACCTCACGGCTGGATTACTGCAATGCGCTCTACATGGGGCTACCCTTGAAGAGTGTCCGGCGACTGCAATTGGTGCAAAATGCAGCTGCGCGAGCTGTGGTGGGTGTACCTAGATGCACCCACGTAACACCTATTCTCCGCCAGCTGCATTGGCTGCCCATTAGTCTCCGGATCCAATTCAAGGTGTTGGTTGTTACCTTTAAAGCCCTACATGGCTCAGGGCCAGGTTACCTTCGGGACCGCATCCTGCCGCATACCTCCCTACGACCGGTTAGGTCCCACAGAGCGGGTCTCCTCCAGGTCCCATCGACCAAGCAATGCCGGCTGGCGGGGCTGAGGGGGAGAGCCTTCTCTGTGGGAGCCCCCTCCCTTTGGAACCAGCTCCCTCCAGAGATCAGGACTATCCCCACCCTGCTGGCCTTCCGTAAAGCGATAAAAACTTGGCTCTTCCGGCAGGCAGGGTATGAATGAAAGTTATTTTAAATCTGGATAGTATTTTAACATGGTTTTTTAACAAAATTGTTTTTTTATTTGTTATGTTTTCTATACATGCTGTGAGCCGCCCAGAGTCCCTCGGGAGTTGGGCGGCATAGAAATTTTAATAAATAAATAAATAAATAAATAAATGGTATCCTTCTGCGCCGACTCAGAGAGATGGGAGTGGGAGGCACTGTGTTACGGTGGTTCTCCTCCTATCTCTCTGATAGGTCACAGTCGGTGTTAGCAGGGGGACAGAGGTCGTCCCCTAGGCCCCCCGTTTGCAGGGTGCCGCAGGGTTCGGTCCTCTCTCCCCTTTTATTCAACATCTACATGAAACCTCTGGGTGAGATCATTCATCCCCTCAGAACAGGTTCACAATTTGGGTGTCCTCCTAGACCCACAGCTGAAATTGGACCAACATCTTACAGCTGTGGCTAGGGGGACCTTTGCAAAGGTTCGCCTGGTGCACCAATTGCGACCCTACTTGGATCAGGAGGCCTTACCCACGGTCACTCATGCCCTCATCACCTCCAGGCTCGACTATTGCAATGCGCTCTACATGGGACTACCCTTGAAGAGTGTTTGGAGACTTCAACTCGTCCAGAATGCAGCTGCGCGAGCTGTGGTGGGTGCCCCGAGGTACACCCACGTGACACCAATTCTCTGCCAGCTGCACTGGTTGCCGATCGGTCTCCAGGCACAATTCAAGGTGTTGGTTATCACCTTTAAAGCCCTACATGGCTCAGGACCAGGCTATCTTTGGGACTGCTTACTACCACATACCTCCCTACGACCGGTGCATGTTGCCCTAGCTTTTCTGGATGCACAAAAAGCGTTCGACAATGTAAATTGGCAGTATATGATAGGTTTGATCAAAGAGATGAAATTTGGTGACAAATTTGAAAAGATTATAGAAACAATCTATACCTCCCAGTCAGCCAAGATTATGATAAATGGGGACATGACACAATCATTTCAGATTTTTAAAGGAGTACGTCAGGGATGTCCGATGTCACCTCTGCTCTTTATTCTAACATTGGAAACATTACTAAATAAAATTCAAAATAATCAGGAAATTAAGGGAACAAAAATTAGAAATCAGGAATATAAATTACAGGCATTTGCCGATGATCTGGTATTTTTCATAGAACAACCAATTGAAACAGGACAAAAATTGATTAAAGAGATTGAGGAATACAGAAATTCGGCAGGATTGAAAATTAACAAACAAAAAACTAAATTATTAACAAAAAACATGACAATAAAACAAAAAGATGAAGTGGAAGGGAAATTAGGTCTACAAACAACCAAAACAATTAAACATTTAGGGATAATATTAACAAATAGATGTTCATCCATTAAAAAAGACAATTATGACAAATTAGTAAACCAAACGAGATTAGAATTAGAAAAATGGAAAAAATTACAGTTATCATTACTAGGGCGTATAGCCGCGATCAAAATGAGTATACTGCCAAAATTTTTATACTTATTTCAAACGGTCCCGATTGAATTAGAGACAAAAAATTTATTAATTTGAATAAAATTATATCTAAATTTATATGGCAAAACAAAACTAAATAAAAATTAGACAGGAAGAATATAAGCTTCGAGCGTTTGCGGACGACCTGGTTGTTACTTTAACTCAACCATTACAATCTATTAAGGATTTCGATGGATACAATTAATTCATATGGACAAGTGTCTGGTTTTAAAATAAATATAGCTAAAACAAAAATAATAGTTAAAAATATGACAAAAAACCAAAAAGAAGAAATAGAAAAGGTAACAGGTTTTGAGATAGTTCAAAAGATTAAATATCTAGGGGTTTATATTATGTCCACAAATACAAAATTATATCAACATAATTACGAACCACTTTGGTTAAAAATACAGAGGGATATGGAAAGCTGGGAGAAATTACAATTGTCATTGTTGGGTAGGATAGCTGCTGTTAAAATGAATGTTTTACCAAGGTTTTTATTCCTCTTTCAAATGATACCAATACTTAAAAAAGATGAAGTTTTAAACGAATGGCAGAAGGGTATAAATAAATTTATTTGGGCGGGGAAGAAGCCAAGGGTAAATCAGAAGATTATGCAGGATACACGTGAAAGAGGTGGTTTAAAAATGCCTAATTTAAAATTGTATTATGAAGCAGCGGCCCTCTCAGCAATTACGGATTGGATTAACTTAACGGAAGAGAGTGTATTAAACATTGAGGGATATGGTTTGGTCTTTGGGTGGCATGCTTATTTAATATATGACAAAAAAGTAGATAAAGCTTTCAAGAGCCATATATTAAGAAATGCTTTATTGCGTGTCTGGAAAAAGCATCAATTTAAATTAAATGATAAGTTACCTTTATGGACAGTACCCAGACACGCGATAGAAAATATAAATGTGGAACAAAAATTTGATAAAATTACATATAAAGAACTTCTTTTGGAAGAGGGAACTAGATATCAATTAAAATCGTTTGAGAAATTAAGAGAAGAAGGAATAATCAGAACATGGTTTCAATATATACAATTACAGGCTAGATGGAGAGACGATCAAAAAATTGGTATACTGAAAAAAGAGGACAATTTGTTTGTACAAATAAAAGATAAGGGCCCAATGCATATAAAGAGATTATATAATATTTTATTGGAATTAGATTCAGAAACAGAATTAGTTAAGGATTGTATGATAAAATGGGCCCAGAACATTGGTGAACCGATAATGATGGATACATGGGAAAAGATATGGGTTAGAAATGTTAAATTTACACAGGCACAAAACTTGAGAGAAAATTTTTATAAAATGCTTTATAGATGGCATTTAGACCCAAAAAAATTAGCTTGTATGTATCCAAATTTAGATTCTAAATGTTGGAGATGTGAATGTGAGGATGCTACATATTTTCATATATGGTGGACTTGTAAAAAGATTAAGGCATTTTGGATAAAAAATTGGTGGATTATACAAAATATCTTAAAGAAAAATATTAAGTTTACACCACAATTTTTCTTGTTGGGTACAATAACGGATTGTTCTGTTATAGAGACTAAGTTGGTTTTGAACTGTATATCTGCTGCCAGATTGCTGGTGGCACAATATTGGAAGAAAGAAGATATACCTACAATTGAAGAATGGACGTTGAAAATGACACATTTGGCTGAAATGGCCAAGATTTCATCATACTTAAAGGACCACTCAAATGAAAGATATATATTGGAATGGAGTAGGTGGACTGAATATATTCAAAAAAAGTATCAGACTAAAATAACTCAAATAGTTTATTAATGTTAGAAATTTGTGAAATGATATATTATACTTTCAAGCTTTTGGACTAACAAAGAGTTAAGGATGAAAGGGTATTTTTGAACTAATAACTTTTTTTCTTTTTTTAGTATTTTGTAACTTTTATGTTAGTTCTCTTGGATTTATACCTTGTGCTTTTTCTGGGAAGTCCGGGGGTGGGTGGGTGGGTGAGTGGGGGGGGGGGAGAGGGGGGGAGGGGGGAGAGAAAAATGGGGGAAAATGTTTGTAGTTTGTACTTATAAAACTTTTCAATTAAAAAAAAAAGACTTGTGGACTTCAACTCCCAGAATTGTGGGAGTTGAAGTCCACAAGTCTTAAAGTTGCCAAGTTTGAGGACCCCTGGTATAGGGTTTCCTGCCTGAGCAGGGGGTTGGACTAGAAGACCTTCAAGGTCCCTTCTGGTGATGACGACGATGATGAAGACACCACCATTTGTCTGAAATTGTATAGGGTTTCCTGCCTGAGCAGGAGGTTGGACTAGAAGACCTCCAAGCTCCCTTCCAGTGATGATGATGATGATGATGATGATGATGATGAAGACACCACCATTTGTCTGAAATGGTATATAGGGTTTCCTGCCTGAGCAGGGGATTGGACTAGAATACCACAAAGCTACCTTTCCAACTTTGTTATTCCGAATCGTGGGACCGCTCCGCATCAAGCGTGAACTCCCCCTTCCCGCACCCCCCCCCCACCTCTCAAAGCAGGATGGCCACAAACCCAGTAGGACAGCGTCCCCCCTCACGGCGCTATCCCCAAGCCACCGGACCACCTCACCCCATCATCCACCGGGAATAGCAGCGCCTCTGCAGGACCTCCCCTCCCCCCCACCCTCCTCTGCTCTTTCAGGTTTTAGATTACTAGAGTTGGAAGGGACCTTGTAGGTCATCTAGTCCAACCTCCCCTCAAGCAGGAGTCCCTACACCATTTCAGACAAATGGCCGTCCAATCTCCCTTTGAAAGTCTCAAGTGTTGGAGCTCTCACAACCTCCGCAGGCAAGCTGTTCCACTGGTTGATCGCTCTCACTGTCAGAAAGTTTCTCCTTATTTCCAGGTTGAATCTCTCCTTTATTTATTTTATTTATTTGTTTTTGTCAAGTACGTATTGGTGATATACATAGATATAACATTGTTTATATACATAAGATGGGTACTAATAAAAGGGAACATTAGGACAAGGACGGTAGGCACGCTGGTGCGCTTATGCACGCCCCTTACTGATCTCTTAGGAAACAGGTGAGGTCAACAGTGGACAGTCTAAGGGTAAAGTTTTGGGGGTTTGGTCACGAAACCACAGAGTCAGGTAGTGAGTTCCAGGCATTAACCACTCTGTTGCTAAAGTCGTATTTTCTACGTATTTTCCTTGGTCAGTTTCCATCCATTATTCCTTGTCTGGCCTTCTGGTGCCTTGGAAAATAGCCTGCCCCCCTCCTCTGTGTGGCAGGCAGCCCCTCAAATATTGGAACATTGCTATCATTTGTCCCCCTTCACTTGCAAGCTGTGGCCTTCCCCGCCCTTGCAAGCGCTTTGGCAGGGCCCAAATAGCGGGACCGCCAGTCGGGGAGGCGCTTTTTGAAAAGCGGGAGAGCCTTTCAAAAAGCACCTGCCCATTCCCGCTTAGAGGTGGACTTCGGGCCGGGCGCTGTGACGTCACCTCTCCCTCTCTCTCTCTCTCTCTCTCTCTCTCTCTCTCTCTCTCTCTCCTTACCTGCTCGCTCGTTCGACGCTGCCGAGTCCCCGAGGAAGCCTCGACGCGCCTCGCGCGGCAGCAGCAGGAGCAGCTCAGCGCTGGGCTTCGCGCTATCGCTTGCAAAAAGTCTCTCGGATCGCGCTACTCTCGCCTCCGTCTGCCTTCGCCGCCGCCGCCGCGATGTCGCTCCTGCTGGAGACGGTGGGTTTCTTCCTGAGCACCGTCGGGTGGGCCCTGCTGGCCGTCACCCTCTTCAACAGCTACTGGAGGGTCTCCAGCGTCTCGGGCAACGTCATCACCACGTCTACCATCTTCGAGAACCTGTGGCAGAGCTGCGCCACCGACTCCACCGGCGTCTACAACTGCTGGGAGTTCCAGTCGCTGCTCGAACTGCCCGGTGAGCGGTGGGTGGGGGGTGGGAGTCTGGCCGGGTGGTGGTGGTGGCTAGCGATCCCCCTGGGAAGGATCTCGCCCTGGGGAAGGGGTCGGGGAGGGATGGGCGTTGTAGTCCGGCGCTCCCCAAGGCCGTCGGGGTGCAAAAGGGACCCGGGGATCTAGGCGGATCGCTTACCCGGATCCTGATCTCTCCCCCCCCCCCCCCCCCAGCCGTCGATTGGAGAGAGTAAAAGGCGCACCGTTTTCTCGCGATTCCCGCGACCGGAGCTCTATCGGTGTGTGTGTGTGTGTTGATCCAGGTTGATTCCCAGTTCTCGAGCCGGCTTTGGGGTAGTCTTTTTTGGGGGGAGAGACAGATTTCCCGTCGGTCGCTGGAGTTCCCGGACCGGCCCTTCCAAAGACTTGGGACCACAATACCCACCGTCGTGTGTGGCTTGGCGAGTTTGTCGTCCAGGCGCTCTTGCAGGGGTCCCGGGGTCTGTTGGGTTTGAGCCGGCTGTCTCTCTGCCTTCGGAAGTTGTGGGAGCTTCAATCCCTGGAGGCTTTCAAGAAGAGATTGGACTGCCATTTGTCAGAAATGGTGTGGCAGGGTCTTCCTGCTTGGGCGGGGGTGGGGTTGGACTAGATGACCTACAAGGTCCCCCCTTCCAACTCTGTTAATCTGTACTCCCATTCAAACCGCGTCTCTTCACCCCGCTGTACCCCCGTCGCGCTGAATTGTGGGGAATTCTGGGAGTTGAATTAAAAAGTTTTCAAGTTTGGAAAAAAAACGCTGGCTGGACGTGGAGCGAACAGGTGGCTTTGATGCCAGGTACATAAACCATATTCCGTCTCATGCAAATCTCTTGCAAGCAACCGTAGAACCGTCTTTTACCGCTCAATGAATGCGATCGATCCAGAGCGTGCCACTTAATTTTATTGCCAACCTGAGCATTATCCTTGAGTCTCTCTGTTAAGATTTATTATTACCCCGTGCCCTTTATCCTGCCCAGCTGCTAAACAGGCAGAAATGCAGCAAAAGTTTTGCTAGGGACCCAAAGGGAAATTTCCCTTTCCATGGCTAATGCTGATCCATTTGTTGCAGAACAGGAAGTGATACCAGCCAGAGAGGAGTAAGATAAGCCTTTTTTATTATCTGTACAGATAAGGTTCAGACATTTGAAATTCTGATCTGAACTGATTTTCTATCAGAAAAAGCAAGATATTTAAACTATTTTTCCACAGTTACAAAAGACATAAGGGGTGGGCTTTACATTATAGATTTACCGTAATAAGGAGTTACACCTCTTTCCGTATGCATGTTTCTCCATAAGTTTCTCCATGTATCCTGTGTCTGTTTGTGGTCAGCCTGTGGTCGGCCGAATCTTAGGAAAGCCTAGCAGCTTCCTCTTTGTGTTTTTCCAGAGCAAAGGACCTTTTACTTCTCTAATGTTAGTGCTAGAAAGGGTCCCTTACAGATCATCTAGTCCAACCCCATTTATAGCCTATTGTTTCACTTAATGACTTTGCTTTATTTTACGTCCTGCTTCACATTGGTGCAGACATATTTCTCTGGTCATCTACAGACGAAGACGCTTGATTTTATTTTAATTTATTTTTGGGGTCCAGAATTAATTTTCCGTTGCCAAGCTCAACTTTTTTTAAAAAATCAGGCGAGAATTTCTTAAGGGCTAAAATAGCTTTTTCCGCGGCTGCGAGCAATCCATACATCCCTCCGCTTGTTTGCCACGGAGGCAGCAATAGCAATAGCAATAGCACTTTACTTATATACCGCTTCATAGTGCTTTACAGCACTCTCTAAGCGGTTTACAGAGTTCAGCATATTGCCCCCAACAATCTGGGTCCTCATTTTACCCACCTCGGAAGGATGGAAGGCTGAGTCAACCTTGAGCCTAGTGAGATTTGAACAGCTGAACTGCTAAACTAGCAATCAGCTGAAGGTCGCAATGCTGCTTTTAACCACTGCTTTTAACCACTGCGCTATCTCAGCAGGGGGCAGCAACGAGCAATTGTCTGATCGTCGTTTGGGGGTGGGGGTGGAAGGAAACAGCGATTAAGATTAGAATAGCTGTAAACATATTTTTGGCTATAATAGTCGTTCTCGATGCCAACCAAGGCTATATTTTAGGCAGATATCCTGGTATGTTGTTTGCGGAACCAATCGCCGAGGTTCAAAAAAAAGGCTGCTGGTAAAATTGTGAAATTCTCACCCACTGTTGCCAATTGGCTTCTGGCTTTTGCACAAATGTGAAAAAATAAAATAAAAATGTGGTCGGTTCGGTTTCGCCTAAAAGTGTGTTATTTGAACTTAGCCAGTCTGGTTGGTAAACCATAGCTTGATGGTTTAGCATCTCGTGTGAAGCCAGCACACCGCTATCAAAGCCATTGGTGTCCTCGGCTTACGACCAGAATTGAGCCCAAAATTTCTGTTGCTAAGCGAGACAGTGGTGAAGTGTGTTTTGTCTCATTTGGACAACCTTGCTTGCCACCGTTCTTCAGTGAATCGCTGCGGGGGTTACCTTAGTGGCACGGTTGTTAAATGAATCTGGCTCCCCCCGTTTGACTTGGCTGGTTAGAAGGTCGCAAAAGGGGATCACGTGACTTTGGGACTCTGCAACCGTCGTAAAGATGAGTCAGTTGCCAGGCATCTGAATTTTGATCACCTGACCGTAGGGAACGCTGCAATGGTCATAAGTGTGAAAAACGGACATAAGTCACTTTTTTACCTCATGATTCTTTACAAATGTATCTTGTCTTTTTATGTACACTGAGAGCATATGCACCAAAGACAAATTCCTTGTTTGTCCAATCACACATGGCCAATAAAGAATTCAATCTATCTATCTATCTATCTATCTATCTATCTATCTATCTATCTATCTATCTATCTATCTATCTATCTATCTATCTATCTATCTATCTATCTATTTTTTTCAGTGCCGTTGTCCCTTCGAATGTTTGTTAAACAAAGTGTTATACATAAAGGATTACCTGTACGGTGAAGACACCCAGAGAATAAGTAGCTATTTGTGGAATGTGAATGCAATCATCACGATAACTTATTATGCGTTTTTGTTATCAAACTGAGCAGGTAAAATGTTCCGAGGTCCTGAAAAGTGAGTGGTGTGAGAACCAGGGTTAATATGGACTAACCCCAGCGGTGAAATCTACTCACCTTCCCTCCCGGTTCGAAAGCGTGCAATTTGCGCGCGCTTGCTTCGCTCACGCCACCATCAGCACACTTTTTCACCCTCTGCGCATGTGCAGAAGGCTTTGCGCACGCGCAGAGGGTTAAAAAAAGAAAATGGTGGCGTCCGGGCGGGTGGGCGGCGCCTCACGCTGCTGCTGCTACCGTTTCTCAGAACCATCGGTGGCCGCTGCTACCGGTACGCCCGAACCGGGCCGAACCGGTAGCATTTCACCCCTGACTAACCCAGGAAAAACCTATCGCGTCTGTTTGCAAAAAAAGTTTCTTTTGACGTCATTAGAGAAGGAGAGCCACGTTAGTCTCTAGTTCTAAAAAAAAAAAATCAAGGAGTTGGGAAGCACCTTTTTAGACTGCAGATACTCCTTGACTTAGAACAATTCATTTGGAGACCGTTCAAAGTTATGACGACAATGAAAAATGTGACTTGGGACCGTTTCTCACACTTAACGTCCTTGCAGCATGGCCCCATGGTCAGGTGATCAAAATTCAGATGCCTGGCAACTGACTCATCTTTACGACGGTTGTGGTGTCCCAAAGGCTTGGCAACTGGCACGTATTTATGACGGTTGCAGCGTCCCGGGGTTAGGGGTGGGTTCCACTTACCTTCCCTATCGCTTCGCATCGCGACGGAAGTGCGCCCCGTCACATCGCGCAAATGACCCTCTGCGCATGCGCAGAAGCCTCCGCGCATGCGCAGAGGGTTCTTTGCCAGCTGCGGCAACCAGAGAACCGGTTCGGGGGGCGTGGACAGCTGGCCATTGCTGCCGGTTCGGCGAGCGGGTGAAAATATCTGCTACCGGTACGTGAGAACCAGTCCGAACCGACAGCAACCCACCACTGCCCGGGGTCATGTGATCCCCTTTTGTGACCTTCTGACAAGCAAAGTCAATGGGGAAGCCAGATTCACTTAACGTCCGTATTGCTAACTTGACCACGGCAGCGATTCACTTAACAACTGCGGCAAGAAAATGGGGCCAAATCCACTTAACAAATGTCTCGCTTAGCGACCATAACGTTTGGGCTCAGATGTGGTCGTAAGTCAAGAACAAACCTGTAGTATGTTTTATGAGAGGGCAAACGTTTTTGTGAAATGCAGCTTGCTTCATCACAGGGGTTGGACTAGATGACGTACCAGGTTCCTTCCAACTCTGTTAATCTGTTAACTCATCAGATACATAAGAGTGTCTAGTCCTCACAAAAGTCGGAAAAAGTGCTAGCTGACTTTCTGGTCATTAAAACTTGACCCAAGAGAGAAAGATAGAAGAGATAAAAGAAAGCAGGAAAAAGGGATGATAGAACAAGAAGGAATAACAAGTAGGGCAATAAGAGAAACTAGAGCTACAAGAAAAAAATACAAATAGAAAAGGGAGAAGAAATTAAACTGATTTACATAAATATTAATAGATTTAATGCACCAAAAAATAGAAGCAGAATTTTTATAAAATTAAAAAAAAAACTTGATATAGATGTAATACACAAAAATAATAATAAAATTATAATACGAAGAATTTTATAAAATTGGAGATTTTAATGTAGTAGTAGATATCAAAAAGGACAATAAAACTCATTAAAAAACAAAGGAAACACATTACCCAAACTGTTTTCTGAACCTGTATTAGAATATAATTTAAGAAAAGTGTAACTATTAATTTGTTAGACGCATATAGAGATGAATGTATATAGAAATGGAAAAGGTAATATGTATTGAAGGAATCCATAAAAGAGATATATGACATATACAAAGGATTGACCAGAAAATAGATATATATATATATATAGAAAAATTATATTTGTAAATATAAATTACAAATATATTTGAAAATATTTATATTATAAGTATGCAAAATTATGTGAATTGAACTTGAGCTGTAATCAAAACGGGACTAAGGATTACCACCATTGTATGTCTGTATGTCATGTAATGTTTTTTGTGTATATAAAATAAAATAATAAAAAAGAAACTTGACCAAAGAGATGTTTGCGTGTAAGTTTGTAGCCTGAAGGTTCGAACTGATACAAGCAGTCCCCAACAACCATTCATTTAGTGTCTGTTCAAAGCTACGATAGCACTGAAAAAAGTGACTTACGATTGTTTTTCACACTTACGTCCCTTGTAGCATCCCCATGGTCACATGATCAAAATTTGGACGCTTGGCAACTGGCATGTATTTATGACGGTTTCAGGGTCCCAGGCAGGTGCCGGCCAGTGGTTCAGAGAACCAGTAGTGACAGAAGTGCAAGGCTCCACCCACCTGCCCGGACGCCGCCATTTTTGTTTTTTTCACCCTCTGCGCATGCGCAAAGCCTTCTGTGCATGCGCAGAGGGTGAAAAATCGCGTGCGACGGTGGCGCGCACGTGCGAAGCGAGCGCGCGCAAATTGCGCGGCTTCCGAACCGGTAGGGAAGGTAAGTAGATTTCACCGCTGGTCCCGAGGTCATGTGATCCCCTTTTGCGACCTTCTGACAAGCAAAGTCAATGGGCAAGCCAGATTCATTCAACAGCCTTCTTAGTAACATAACAAATGCAGCAATTCACTTAACCACTGTGATAAGCAAGGTCATAAAACAGGGTTAAACTCACTCAGCAACCGTCTCGCTTAGCAACGGAAACATTAGAATCAATTGTGGTTGTAAGTCGAGGACTACCTCTGAGGTAGCGCCCCATCCTGCAACATTTTGTTGCCAATCTCAGGGTTTCTTCCTTGCTCCGGTTCAAGATCTCTTTCAAAGCCCCAAAGGTGGTTTTTTTCAGGAGGCAACTGGACTTTTCTCGGGGGTTTTCTTTGAAGACTTTTTGCTTTTCATCCAAGAAGCTTCTTCAGCTCTGACTATAGCACTTTAGCAATAGCACTTTTCTTATATACCGCTTCATAGTGCTTTACAGCCCTCTCTAAGCGGTTTACAGAGTTCAGCATATTGCTCCCAACAATCTGGGTCCTCATTTTACCGACCTCGGAAGGATGGAAGGCTGAGTCAACCTTGAGCCTAGTGAGATTTGAACAGCTGAACTGTTGAACTAGCAGTCAGCCTGCAATGGCTGCATTTAACCACTGCACCACTTCAGCTCCATTGACTACCCTTGTTTCCCCCAAAATAAGACATCCCCTGGTAATAAGCCCCATCGAGCTTTTGAGTGCATGGCAATAAGGCCAAGCGCTTATTTCAGGGTTCAAAAAAATATAAGACAGGGTCTTATTTTCGGGGAAACACAGTAGATGGTGGGGAAATGGAAGGATTGATATTCCTTGCAGACAGCTGGTCATTTGCATCCTTTTTAGAGAGTCCTCGAGGCCGCTTGGAGGTCTGTCTGTGACCTCAGGGTCACCTGAGTGGTGCAAATGGTTCCTGTAGTCTGCAATTTTTCCTCTGGAAATCCATTCATACTCCCACCCCCATTCGAATCTCCATGGAATCTCTTTCAAAGCGTTGCTTGGATGAAAATGGCCCCCGTTCGCCAGTCTCTGTCCAAGAGTAATTTGCGACAAGAAGAGAAGAGGTTGGACGAGGCGAGGAGGAGAGGATCTTGCCTGGGACAGAAGATGGAACACTTGGCCTGAGACCATCCCCTGTTCAAAGTACAGCTGGGATGGAAGCAAGGAAATAGCCCCATTTCTCCTTGCTTCCTGGTTAATATTTGTTTCTACGCCTCTGCCAAAACAACAGGCCTTTTGTTGGGATTTTCTTCTGCCACAAAGAGGCAGGACCGAAGTTGAAATGACGAGCGATCTCCGAGGACAAAAGTTCAAAAGGTTTTCCCTTCCCCAGGGTCCATCACCTTCCAAGTTTCCAGAGATGCCTTCACTTCTTGGGGTACGTGTCAGGGGGGGTCTTTATAACCAGACAAACCTTGAATGATGGCTTCATCGCCTGGAAAGACAAAGAAGTACCTTTCTTCCCATCCAAAGCGCTGGGAGTGAGGAGAGGATTGCCCTGTCAAGTCTAACATTACCCAATTGTAGCATTTGTGAGTTGATTCTGGGTCCAGAGAGCAGTTTGGTCTAGTGATTAAGGCGCTAGGCTAGAAAGTAGGAGACTGTGAGTTCAAGTGCTCCTTGGTCATAAAAGCCATCTTTATTTTTATTTATTTATTTTATTTTATTCCTTCTTATAAGCCGCCCAACTCCCGGGGGACTCAGGGCGACGTACAACATGTAAGAGGAACGATCAATAGAAAAAACATAATAATACTGATTTAAAAACAATTATAAAAAATTTAAAAGAGCTTATCATCATTCATACATGGGCATAATTGATCTTATTTTAGCCCGCCTGCTTGAAAAGCCATGTTTTCACGGCTTTGCGGAAGGCCAGCAGGGTGGGGATAGTTCGGATCTCTGGTGGTAGTTGGTTCCAAAGAGAGGGAGCTCCCACAGATAAAGCTCTCCCCCGCGGTCCCGCCAACCGGCATTGCTTGGTTGATGGGACCTGGAGGAGACCAATTCTGTGGGTCCTAACCAGTCGTAGGGAGGTATGTGGCAGGATGCGGCCCCGCAAGTAGCCTGGTCCTGAGCCATGTAGGGCTTTAAAGGTCATAACCAACACCTTAAATTGCAACCGGAGACTAATGGGCAGCCAATGCAGCTGGCGGAAAAGAGGTGTCACGTGGGTGTATCTTGGTACACCCACCACGGCTCGCGCAGCTGCATTTTGCACCAATTGCAGTCTCCGGATACTCTTCAAGGGTAGCCCCATGTAGAGCGCATTACAGTAATCTAGCCGGGAGGTAAGGAGGGCATGAGTGACCGTGAGCAGAGCCTCTCTCTCCAAGTAGGGCCGCAATTGGTGCACTAGGCGAACCTGTGCAAAGGTCCCCCTAGCCACAGCTGTAAGATGTTGATCCAATTTAAGCTGTGGATCAAAGAGGACACCCAAATTGCGGAGATGTTCCGAGGGAGTTAACTTCTCTCCCCTGAGAACCAAGGAGGGACGATCGATGTAGTCCTTGGGGGGCAATATCCACAGCCACTCGGTCTTGTCAGGGTTGAGTTTGAGCCTGTTCCTACCCATCCGGACCCTAACATCGTCCAGGCACCGGCACATCACATCCACTGCTTCCCTGAAATGAGACGGGATGGAGATGTATAACTGGGTGTCATCAGCATATTGCTGGAACCTCACCCCGTGTCGGCGGATGATCTCACCCAGCGGTTTCATGTAGATGTTAAACAGGATGGGTGAGAGAACCGAACCCTGGGGCACCCCGCAAATCAGGGGCCTAGGGGTCGATCTCTGTCCTCCTGCCAACACCGACTGCGTCCTATCGGAGAGGTAGGAGGAGAACCACCGCAATACGGTGCCGCTCACTCCCACCTCGCCGAGACAATGCAGAAGGATACCATGGTCAATGGTATCGAAAGCCGCTGAGAGGTCAAGAAGCACCAAGATGGAGGAATGACCTCCATCCCGGGCTCGCCAGAGGTCATCCATCAGGGTGACCAAAGCAGTCTCCGTGCTGTAACCGGGCCTGAAACCCGATTAAAAGGGATCCAGATAATCAGTATCATCCAATAACTGCAGGAGCTGGAGCGCCACCACTTTCTCTACAACCTTACCTACAAAGGGTAGGTTGGAGACTGGACGAAAGTTTTTTAAATCTGCCGGGTCCAGGGAAGGCTTCTTGAGGAGGGGCCTCACCACCGCAACTTTTAAGGGCTGCGGGACGGACCCCTCTCTCAAAGAAGTGTTGACCAACGCCTGGAGCCAGCCGCGTGAGACCTCCCTGCTGGCCGAAACCAGCCAGGAGGGGCACGGGTCCAACAAACAAGTGGAGGAGCTCATCGCTCCTATGGCCTTGTCTACATCATCAGGAGTCACCGGTTCAAACTCGTCCCATATAACAGGACTAGGACCTGTCCCTGTCACCTCGGCCTGTACTGCCCAATCGGAGTCCAGATCTGACCGGATCTGAGTGACTTTATCCGCCAGAAACTGAACAAATTCCTCAGCTCTACCCTGCAAGGGCTCCTCGACTCCCCCTGTTGTCAGGAGGGAACGAGTGACCCTAAACAGGGCGGCTGGGCGTGAATCGGCGGATGCGATAAGAGCGGAAAAATGCGAGCATTTTGCCGCCCTTATCACCACTAGATAAGTCCTAATAAAGGTTCTTAGAAGTGTTCGATCAGATTCAGCTTTACTGGACCTCCAGCATCGCTCTAGACGTCTCTTATGGCGTTTCATCTCCCGGAGCTCCTCAGTAAACCAAGGAGCCTTCCTGGATCCACTGCCTTGGAGAGATCGCAAAGGCGCAATTTGATCCAACGCCCCCAATGCCCCCTTGTTCCAAGCAGCTACCAGGGACTCAGATGAATTGTGTACTAGGGATTCAGGTATATCCCCAAGTACCCTCTGGAATACTTCTGGTTCCATTAGTCGCCTGGGGCAGAACCACTTAATCGGTCCCGCCTCCCTGCGCTGAAGGAGTGGTGCCATGAAATCCAACCTCAGTAGGAAATGATCTGACCACGACAAAGGGGAGATGACTAGACCCCTCAACTTCAGATCATCTCTCCACTGCCCCGAGAGAAATACTAGGTTGAGCGTGTGACCTCCCTCATGAGTCGGACCCTGAACTACTTGGGACAGGTCCATGGTTGTCATGGAAGCCATGAACTCCTGAGCCGCATCAGAGGATTCGCCAGATGAAGGCAGGTTGAAGTCCCACAGCACCATAAGCCTGGGGAACTCAACCGCCAGCCCAGCTACCGTCTCGAGCAGCTCAGGCAGGGCCTTTGCAACGCAGCTGGGAGGCAAGTATGTCAGCAAAAGGCCCACCTGAACCCCTAAGTCCAACTTCAGAAGGAGCTTCTCACACCCAACAATCTTCGGGGCAGGGCTCCTATGAGGACAAAGATTCTGGTGGAATATAATAGCCACTCCTCCACCCCTTCCCTGAGGTCGTGGCTGATGCTGAACTGAAAGCCCATCCGGGCATATTTCCTCGAGGGGAACCCCCCCTCCTGACCCAGCCAGGTTTCAGTTATGCATCTTTGGGCCAATCACCAGGAGACTGGGAGTTCTAGTCCCCTCTTAGTAAGCTGGGTGACTTTGGGCCAATCACCAGGAGACTGGGAATTCTAGTCCCCTCTTAAGTCAGCTGGGTGACTTTGGGCCAATCACCAGGAGACTGGAAGTTCTAGTCCCCTCTTAGTCAGCTGGGTGACTTTGGGCCGATCACCAGGAGTCTGGAAGTTCTAGTCCCCTCTTAGTCAGCTGGGTGACTTTGGGCCGATCACCAGGAGACTGGGAGTTCTAGTCCCTTCTTAGTCAGCTGGGTGACTTTGGGCCGATCACCAGGAGACTGGGAATTCTAGTCCCCTCTTAGTCAGCTGGGTGACTTTGGGCCAATCACCAGGAGACTGGGAATTCTGGTCCCCTCTTAGTCAGCTGGGTGACTTTGGGCCAATCACCTGGAGACTGGAAGTTCTAGTCCCTTCCTAGTCAGCTGAGTGACTTTGGGCCAATCACCAGGAGACTGGGAATTCTAGTCCCATCTTAGTCAGCTGGGTGACTTTGGGCCGATCACCAGGAGACTGGAAGTTCTAGTCCCCTCTTGGTCAGCTGGGTGACTTTGGGCCGATCACCAGGAGACTGGGAGTTCTGGTCCCCTCTTAGTCAGCTGGGTCACTTTGGGCCGATCACCAGGAGACTGGGAGTTCTGGTCCCCTCTTAGTCAGCTGGGCCGATCACCAGGAGACTGGGAGTTCTAGTCCCACCTTAACCATGAAAGTCAGCTGGATGACTTTGGGCCAATCACCTGGAGACTGGAAGTTCTAGTCCCTTCCTAGTCAGCTGAGTGACTGGGCCAATCACCAGGAGACTGGGAATTCTAGTCCCCTCTTAGTCAGCTGGGTGACTTTGGGCCAATCACCAGGAGACTGGGAATTCTAGTCCCATCTTAGTCAGCTGGGTGACTTTGGGCCGATCATCAGGAGACTGGGAGTTCTGGTCCCACCTTAACCATGAAAGTCAGCTGGATGACTTTGGGCCAATCCGTCTCGCTCAGCCCAACTCACCTCACAAGGTTGTTGTGGAGGGAAAGAGGAGGTGTCTTTGATCTGTACACTGGCTTGAACTATTTGTAAAGTAATAAAGGTGCGATAAAAGAAATAAACAATAAACAACATTTTTCTTCTCCTTACATGTGACTGTGGCAGCTTATACTTGCATTTCTCTATACCAGTGATGGCTAACCTTTTTGTTGTTGCGTGCCGAAAGTGTGCGCCCACACCCATAATGCAAAGCGTGTGCGACACTTCCCATGTGTGCCCTGTCTCCCTGCACGTGTGTGTGCAGTGTGCACCCCCCACCCACCGTGCATGCAGATGTGCCCCCCCACGCGACCCACGTGACCCGTTTTGGGCCTAGAAGGCCTCCCTGCAGCCTCCTGGGAGCAAAAACGGGCTGCTGGGGGCCCATGCTGCACCCCCACACACCGTTTTGGGCCTAGTAGGCCTCCCTGCACTTATAACACATAATGCAATGCATGTACAACCCCCCCATGCCCCACCCCCCGTGCATGTGCGTGGTCTCCCACATGCCCCCCGCACATGCGCGGCAGAGACCCGAAAATCAGCTGGCCAGTGGGAGGCGCGGACGCATGTGCGGTGGAGTTGAGCTGGGGCAACAGCTTGCGTGCCCGCAGAGGGGGCTCTGCGTGCCACAAGTTCGCCATCACGGCTCTATACCCGTTTTCCCCAACTTTGTGTCCTGCCAATATGCTGGACTGCAAACCTCATTATCCCCAGCCCATGGGGAATTTGGACAGGTGAGAAATCTCCACGCTGGGATAGGTTCAGGCGGTGGCTAGCCAGCTGCATGGCTTGTTTGTTTTTTAAGGAACTAACATTTGGGGTCAATTGCATAAGCTAGCCGTTTGTCCAGGGATTGCTGTGGGGGTCAATCTAAGCTGTTGCTACACAGGACCTTATTTTGGTTCTGGGTGAAAGACGAAGGAAATTCAATGCAGTTTGAGACCATTGACAGAAGAAAACAAACAAGACATTTTTTTGGGAGGGCGGAGTTTATTTGCTCAGCAGATAAGTCAAGGATGTTATCAACATTGACCTAAAGGTAACTCTTTATAAAAATAAACATTTGGTTTGGGCACATCCGCGATGAATTGTTTTGGCAAAGACCAAGGTTTTTTCCGCCATTTGCGGTTAGCTTCAATCTGCAATAAACTCCACTGGGCCTGCTTTGTTGTCGCTCGATATAAATCCATCCAGTCATCCTGAAATGTAAATGTTTGTCTCAGCAGTTAGTTGAGTTAACCGTGGTCGAACTGATGCTAACTCAGTCTGTTGGGAAAAATCTACTTGAAACTCCTTGATTTACAACCGTTCGTTTTGCAACGGGGTTCCGAAGTTCCTTAAATATGAGCCAGCAGTGTGTGCTGCAGCTGCCAAAAAGGCCAACATGGTCCTGGGCTGCTTTAACAAGAGGGACAGAATCAAGATCACGCAAAATGTTAATACCACTTTAGGAGGCCTTGGTAAGACCACGCTTGGAATAGTGCATCCAGTTTTGGTCACCACGATGTAAAAAAAGATGTGGAGACTCTAGAAAGAGTGCAGAGAAGAGCAACAAAGATGATTAGGGAACTGGAGGCTAAAATATATAAAGAGTGGTTGCTGGAATTGGGTATGTCTAGTCTAACGAAAAGATGGACTAGGGCAGTGATGGCGAACCTGTGGCACGCGTGCCACAGGTGGCTCGCGGAGCCATATCTGAGGGCATGTGAGGCATTGCCCTATGTCAGCTCCAGCGCACATGCGTGTGCTGGCCAGCTGATTTTTGGCCAAGATTGAGAAACACTGGTTTAGCAGATGCGTGTCTCTGAAATCAGAGTGCTTCTCTCATCAAGTGAGGTACTAATACCACTCTATAAAGCCTTAGTAAGACCACACTTGGATCTCCTCCTGAGATCCCTCCCGAGCTCTGTTTTCACTGGCAGAGGGTTGCAGGAGGCCGTGGCAGCCGAAAACGGACCTCGGGAGCCCGTTTTCGCTGGCAGAGCACTCAGGCCGCCACAGGCATCTCCACACGAGTGATGTCAAGCTGGCCACACCCATCCTGCCCCCCCTCCAAGGTCAAACACAACGCTGATGCGGCCCTCAATGAAATCGAGTTTGACACCCCTGGCCTAGAAAATCTCTAATCTATCTAAAATAAAAACATGTTACTTTTTAAAAGCCAGTGGAAACAGCTGCACTCACTATTCTCCTTTTTTTTGTCTCCCCTGTAGCATATCTGCAAGCTTCGCGGGCCCTCATGATCACTGCGTTGGTCCTGGGTTTCTTAGCGATTCTGAGCAGCATATTGGGCTTACAGTGCACCAAAGTGGCCGAAAAGAACCCCAATGCGAAAGCCAAGTTGGCAGCCCTCGGAGGCAGTTTGTTCATCCTGGCTGGTAAGCTTTCTTCTGTACAGATAGTCCTCAACTTACGAACATAACGGAGCCCCACATTTTTGTTGCTAAGGGAAACCTTTGTTAATTGCGTTTTTGCCCCATTTTTTGACTTTTCCTGACACAGTTGTTAAGTGAATCGTTGCATATGTTAAGTTAGCGACATGGTGATTAAGTGAATGTGGATTCTCCATTGACTTTGCTTGTCAGAAGGTCGCTAAAGGAGGGGATCACGTGAAACCCCCTCCCCGGGACCCTGCAACCGTCATAAATATGAACGGTTGCTAAGCGTCTGAATTTTGATTATGTGACCATAGAGATGCTGCAATGGTCGTGTGAAAAATGGTCGTAAGCTGCTTTTTTCAGTTCCGTTGTTAACTTTGAATGGTCACTAAATGGACTGTTGTAAACCAAGGACTACCTGTACTTGCACTGGCTGATATCTTTGAGTGGGATTATGAAATTATTAAAGTTTGTTGCAGAAAAATCAATTTCCAGAAGCACACACAGATGACTGATTCAGCTGGATTCATTAACTTCTTTATATACAAGAATATAGATGAAGTAAATTTTACAATACCAATATAGATTCTTCTTCAAGCAGTTACAGGTAGCAGAGAACAGTTAGTTTCATTTCAGCAGCAGACAAGCACAGAGTGGACAAGAGAGCAGAGTGGACTGAGCCACGCCCAGCCTTAAGCTTAAGTTTTTCAGTTTCGATTCTCTGCACAGACTCAGATGCGTTTAACTATCATTGGCTGAATCAGTTGCTATGCCTATTCATTGGCTAACCTTGTTAACATGACTCTCCCAGTCATGAATATTCTAACAGAAATCACTGCAGCTGTTAAGCGAATCTGACTTTTCCCATTGGTTTTGCTTGCCGGAAGCCAGCTGGGAAGATTACAAATTGTGATTTTTTTTTGCATCCAGTTTTGGTCACCCCATTATTAAAAAAAGATGTTAAGACTTTGGAAAGAGTGCAGAGAAGATCAACAAAGATAATCAGGAGGCTGGAGGCTCAAACATACAAAGAACGGTTGCAAGGAATTGGGTATGTCTCGTTTAATGAAAAGAAGGACTAGGGGTGAGATGATAGCAGTCTTCCAATATTGGAGGGGCTGCCATAAAGAAGAGAGGGTCCACTTATTTTCCAAAGCACTTGAAGGCAGGACAAGAAGCAATGGATGGAAACTAATCCTGCCGCATCCTGCCGCATACCTCCCTACGACCGGTTAGGTCCCACAGAGTTGGTCTCCTCCAGGTCCCATCGACCAAGCAATGCCAGTTGGCGGGGCCTAGGGGGAGAGCCTTCTCTGTGGGAGCTCCCTCCCTGTGGAACCAACTCCCTCCGGAGATCAGGGCCATCCCCACCCTGCTGGCCTTCCGTAAAGCAATAAAAACTTGGCTCTTCCGGCAGGCGGGGTGAAAGTGAGACCGAGCAGATTATACTTGGGTCTCCCCCCCTTGTTATGAATGTTGGAGATTTTTTAATTTTTATATCTTTTTAACTGTTATATGTTTTTATTTGTAATGGATTTGACATGCTGTGAGCCGCCCAGAGTCCCCCGGCAGTTGGGCGGCATACAAATCTATTAAATTAAATTAAATTAAATTAAATTAATCGAGGAGAGAAGCAACCTGGGACTTTAACAAAGTTAAAAGAAGAAGAATGGTTTAACAAAGGGGGAAAAAGTCCCAATACGTCACGTGATGACAACATGACGACGTAAGTTTGACACCTCTGCCCTAGACCTTAAATTCAATCTATGTTCCATATGTATGTTTCCAAAATCATCAAAACGAGAAGCAGGTGACAATAGGTCCCAAAGGTGCTTTTTCTCCAAGAGGCAACTGGACTGTCTGTGTTTTTCTTTTGAAGACGTTTCGCTTCTCCTCCAAGAATCTTATTCAGCTCTGACTGGATGGTTGGGAATGGAAGGATTTATACTCCTTGCAGACAGCTGGTCATTTGCATCCTTTTTAGAAAGTCGTTGAGGCCACTTGGAGTCCCAAAGGTGCTTTTTCTCCAAGAGGCAACTGGACTTCCTGGGTTTTCTTTGAAGACGTTTCGATTCTCCTCCAATAATCTTCTTCAGCTCTGACTGGATGGTTGGGAATGGAAGGATTTATACTCCTTGTAGACAGCTGGCCATTTGCATCCTTTTAGAGAGTCGTTAAGGCCACCTGGAGGTTTATCTGTATCGTCAGGGTCACCTGAGTAGTGCAAATGGGTGTGGAGCCTTCTTGGAACTGTGTTGTAGACTGGAGATAGATGCTCCACACCCATTTGCACTACTCAGGTGACCCCAAGGACACAGATAAACCTCCAAGTGACCTCAACGACTTTCAAAAAAAGAATGCAAATGACCAGCTGTCTGCAAGGAGTATAAATCCTTCCATTCCCCATCGTCCAGTCAGAGCTGAAGAAGCTTCTTGGATGAGAAGCGAAACGTCTTCAAAGAAAAAGCAGAAAGTCCAGTTGCCTCTTGAAAAAAGGCACCTTTGGGACAACCACGACCTGGATGATGGAGAATCTCCATAGACATCGAGTGATAATATGCGCAAAAGAGTTTACATTAAAAAATAAACACGATTTAATAAAATTACATGGGAATAGTTCTTCTGTCTGACATCAGTTTTGCAAGTACAGGTAGTCCTCGACTTACCTTATTTTGAGCCCAAAATTTCCACTCCTAAGCAAGACGCTTGTTAAGTGAATTTTTCCCCATTTGACGACCTTCCTTGCAGCAGTTGTTAAGTGAATCACTGAAGTTGTTAAAGTCAGTAAAGTGGTTGTGAAGTGAATTTGGCTCCCCCATCGACTTTGTTTGTCCGACGGTCGCAAACGGGGATCACATGACCCCGGGACACTACAAATGTCATAAATATGAGTCAGTTGCCAAGGGTCCGAATTTTGATCACCTGACCATGGGGAGGATTCAACAGTCATCAGAAATGGTCATCATTGCCGTTGTAACTTTGAACTACATGTATTAAGGATACTCTACTAATAGTTTCACTTTAAAAAAATAAACATTGTGGAGAAACATTTAGCCATTGCCGATAGGAAACATGGATTTTGTGTGTTCTGTCATCGCCCCAAAGCTTCTTGTGGTTTTTTATTACTTGAGTCAATTTGTGTATTACTTGATTCAGTTTGTATAGCTGCGCATTTGTGAGTCTTCTTCCAAATGAAGGCATTGTCCTTCTCTCTAAATCAGGGCTGTCAAACTCAAGGCCCGCGGGCCAGATCCGTCCCATGGGCTGCTTAGATCTGGCCTGCGAGCCCACCCTGGAAACAGCAAAGGACTGGCCCGCGGTGCCTCTGCCAGCGAAAATGGAGCTCGGGAGGGACGTGTGCATCCCTCCCAGGCTCTGTTTTTGGCTGCGATGGCCTCCTGCAACCCTCTGTCAGTGAAAACGGAGACCGGGTGGGCCGTCGCGGCTGAAAACAGAGCCTCGGTGAGTGATGTTGAGCTGGCCACGCCACCCACCCACTGAGGTCAAACACAACCCTGATTAAATCGAGTTTGACACCCCTGCTCTAGATGGTCCTTTGGTCCTCCAGCTGTCAGGTTTCCAAAAAAGCAAATCCTGTCAATCCACTCAAGGGTTCACCCCAAAACTATTTCTCACCCCAAATATCTTTTTTTCCCCTTTTTCTTATTCAGGTCTCTGCGGGATGGTGACTGTTTCATGGTACGCCTTCAATATCACCCGGGATTTTTTTAACCCGCTCTTTGTTGGGACAAAGTAAGTATCCAACACGTGGATCCATATTCTTCTTTTTTCTCTTGGAGTAGCCTGGGTCTAAGGTTGAAAAAAGAAAATGGAAGGATGGACCATTTATTGATCTATATTTTATTTGTATCCCGCCTTTGAGCGGCCTGGTGGCCTAGTGGTGAAAATGCTCGCCTCCCACTCGGAAGGTTGAAAGTTCAATCCTAGGTAGCGGCAGATGTTTCTCTCCTAGGGCCCAAAGAAAAAAATATCTACTGTGAACATCATGTAGGCATCAGGAAGGGGATCCATCCAGTAAACGCTCAGCTCCAACCAGGCACCCCAACTCTAGACCGAATTAAGGGATTACAGGGTTGTAAAAAGGGAATTTTATTTATATCCCCACCTTTATTATTTTTTCAAATAACTCAAGGCGGTAAACATATCCTGACCCAAGTAATCCAGGGTCCGACTCATGAGGGTGGTCACACGCTCGACCTAGTGTTTCTTTCGGGGCAGTGGAGAGATGATCTGAAGATAAGGGACATAGTCATCACCCCACTGTCATGGTCAGATCATTTCCTACTGAGGTTGGA
Source organism: Diadophis punctatus similis (assembly GCA_023053685.1). Classification (NCBI taxonomy): domain Eukaryota; kingdom Metazoa; phylum Chordata; class Lepidosauria; order Squamata; family Dipsadidae; genus Diadophis; species Diadophis punctatus. Next base: position 2,049,707 of record JALIGW010000076.1, read on the forward strand.
TTTCGCAGCCCCATTCCTCCCCCGCAGGGAGGCGGGACCGACTAGGTGGTTCCGCCCCAGGCGCCTAATGGAGCCAGAAGGATTCCAGAGGGAACTTGGGGAGATACCAGAAACCCTGGTACACAATTCGGCTGATTCCCTGGTGGCCGCTTGGAACACCGCAGCATCAGGGGCTTTAGACCGAATTGCGCCTAAGCGACCTCTCCGCGGCAGTGGATCCCGGAAAGCTCCCTGGTTTACCGAGGAGCTCCGGGAGATGAAATGCCGGAAGAGACGTCTGGAGCGCCGCTGGAGGGCCAGCAAAACCGAATCTGACCGAACACTATTAAGAATTTACATCAGATCTTACTTAGTGGCGATAAGGGCAGCAAAACGAACCTATTTTTCCGCTCTTATTGCGTCCGCAGATTCTCGCCCAGCTGCCTTGTTTAGGGTGACTCACTCCCTCCTTGCCAAAGGGGGGAGCGAGGAACACTTACAAGGCAGAGCTGAGGAATTCGCAGAGTTTCTGTCGGATAAAGTCACTCAGATCCGGTCGAACCTGGACTCTGGCTGGGCAGAGTCCATGGAGTTGACAGGGGCAAGTCTTAGTCCACCGTTATGGGAGGAGTTTGGGCCTGTTTCTCCTGAGGATGTGGACAGAGCTGTGGGGGCGATGGGTACCTCCACCTGTTTATTGGACCCGTGCCCCTCCTGGTTGGTCTCGGCCAGCAGGGAGGTGGCACGCGGCTGGATCCAGGCGGTGGTCACCGCTTCTCTGAGGGAGGAATCCGTACCGCAGTCGTTAAAAGCTGCAGTGGTGAGACCCCTCCTGAAGAAGCCTTCCCTGGATCAAGCTGATTTGAAGAACTATCGTCCGGTCTCCAACTTTCCTTTTCTAGGGAAAGTTGTGGAGAAGGTGGTGGTTACTCAGCTTCTACGACTTCTGGATGAAACAGAGCATCTAGATCCTTTTCAGTCGGGTTTCAGGCGCGGCTACAGTACAGAAACTGCCTTGGTCGCACTGATGGATGATCTCTGGCGGGCCCAGGATGGGGGGAATTCCTCCATCCTGGTGCTACTTGACCTCTCAGCGGCTTTCGATACCATCGACTATGGTATCCTTCTGCATCGTCTCGGTGAGTTAGGAGTGGGAGGCACCGTTTTGCGGTGGTTCTCCTCTTATCTCGCCGATAGGATGCAGTCGGTGTTAACAGGAGGGCAGAGATCGTCCCCTAGGCCCCTGTTATGCGGGGTGCCCCAGGGGTCGGTTCTCTCGCCCATCCTGTTTAACATTTACATGAAACCGCTGGGGGAGATCATCCGCAGACATGGGGTGTGTTTTCACCAGTACGCTGATGACACCCAGCTGTACATCACCACCCCATCTGATTTCAGTGTGGCAGTTGCTGTAATGTGCCGGTGCCTGGACGACGTTAGGATCTGGATGGGGAGGAACAGACTCAGACTTAATCCCGACAAGACTGAGTGGCTTTGGATATTGCCTCCTAAGGACTATGACAACTGTCCCTCCTTGGCTTTCGAGGGAGCGAAACTGACCCCCTCGGACCAGGCCCGCAACTTGGGGGTCCTCCTAGATCCACAGCTAAAATTGGATCATCATCTTTCTGCTGTGGCTAGGGGGGCCTTTGCACAGGTTCGCCTGGTGCACCAGTTGCGGCCATACTTGGAGAAGGAGGCTCTACTCACGGTCACTCATGCCCTTGTCACCTCCCGTTTGGACTACTGCAATGCGCTCTACATGGGGCTACCCTTGAAGAGTATCCGGAGACTTCAGTTGGTGCAAAATGAGGCTGCGCGTGCTGTGGTGGGTGTGCCTAGGTACACCCACGTGACACCTATACTCCGCCAGCTGCATTGGTTGCCCATCGGTCTCCGGGTCCAATTCAAGGTGTTGATCACCATCTTTAAAGCCCTTCATGGCTTAGGACCAGGTTATCTCCGGGACCGCATTCTGCCTCACACTTCCCTTCGACCGGTTAGGGCCCACAGAGTTGGCCTCCTCCAGGTCCCGTCGGCCAAGCAATGCCGGCTGGCGGGCCCTAGGGGGAGAGCCTTCTCTGTGGCAGGCCCCGTGCTCTGGAACCAACTCCCCCCAGAGACCCGAACTATCCCCACCCTGCTGGCCTTCCGAAAAGCCGTTAAGACATGGTTCTTCCTGCAGGCTGGGGGTAGAGCCTAATCCCACCTGAGCTCACCCCCAAGTATGTATTGTTGTTGTATGGCTCTTGGATGGTTTTAATATTGTGTTTTTTAATTTTTATATTTGATTTTAATTAATATTTATAGTTGGTTATTCTTGTATTTCTTTCTGTTGTACGCTGCCCTGAGTCCTTCGGGAGTTGGGCGGCATATAAGAAAACCTAAATAAATAAATATCCAACACACCTTCCACCTCCTATTTTCCCCACAATGCCAACCCTGTGAGGTGAGGTGAGTTGGACTGGGAGAAAGAGGGACTGGCCCAAGGTCACCCAGCTGGGTTTCCTGCCTAAGGTGAGACTAGAACTCACTGTCTCCCAGAATAGAATAGAATAGAATAGAATAGAATAGAATAGAATAGAATAGAATAGAATAGAATAGAATAGAATAGAATAGAATAGAATAGAATAGAATAGAATAGAATAGAATAGAATAGAATAGAATAGAAAACAGAAGAGAGTAGAATAAGAATAGAATAGAATAGAATAGAATAGAATAGAATAGAATAGAATAGAATAGAAAACAGAAGAGAGTAGAATAAGAATAGGAATAGAATAGAATAGAATAGAATAGAATAGAATAGAATAGAATAGAATAGAATAGAATAGAATAGAAAACAGAAGAGAGTAGAATAAGAATAGGAATAGGAATAGGAATAGAATAGAATAGAATAGAATAGAATAGAATAGAATAGAATAGAATAGAATAGAAAACAGAAGAGAGTAGAATAAGAATAGGAATAGGAATAGAATAGAATAGAATAGAAAACAGAAGAGAGTAGAATAAGAATAGGAATAGGAATAGAATAGAATAGAAAACAGAAGAGAGTAGAATAGGAATAGGAATAGGAATAGAATAGAATAGAATAAATAGAATAGAATAGAAAACAGAAGAGAGTAGAATAAGAATAGGAATAGGAATAGAATAGAATAGAATAGAATAGAATAGAATAGAATAGAATAGAATAGAATAGAATAGAATAGAATAGAATAGAATAGAAAACAAGAGAGTAGAATAAGAATAGGAATAGAATAGAATAGAATAGAAAACAGAAGAGAGTAGAATAAGAATAGGAATAAGAATAGAATAGAATAGAATAGAATAGAATAGAATAGAATAGAATAGAATAGAATAGAAAACAGAAGAGAGTAGAAGAAGAATAGGAATAGGAATAGGAATAGAATATTTATTTATTTATTTATTTATTTATTTATTTATTTATTTATTTATTTATTTATTTATTTATTTATTTATTTATTTATTTATTTATTTATTATTGGTTCTTCTAGGCTGCCCTACTCCCGAGGGACTCAGGGCGGCGTACAACAATTTTATGAGAACACTAATAATAAACCACGATTAAAAACATCAGTTAAAACATATACAAAACGTAAGAAAATGATTCACCATCAGTCATACTGGGGGGGGGAGCTCAGATGGAGCTAGTCTCCTCCCCCTGCCTGCAGGAAGAGCCATGTCTTGACGGCTTTTCGGAAGGCCAGCAGTGTGGGGATGGTTCGGGTCTCTGGGGGAAGTTGGTTCCAGAGCACGGGGCCCCCCACAGAGAAGGCCCTCCCCCTAGGGCCCGCCAGCCGACATTGTTTGGCTGACGGGACCTGGAGGAGACTAGGAGAATAGAATAGAATACAATACAATAGAAAACAGAAGAGAGTAGGATAAGAATAGGAATAGGAATAGAATAGAATACATAGAATAGAATAGAATAGAATAGAATAGAATAGAATAGAATAGAATAGAATAGAATAGAATAGAATAGAATAGAATAGAATAGAATAGAATAACAGAGTTGGAAGGGACCTTGGAGGTCTTCTAGTCCAACCCCCTGCCCAGGCAGGAAACCCTGCACCACTTCAGACAAATGGTTATCCAACATCTTCTTAAAAACTTCCAGTGTTGGAGCATTCACAACTTCTGGAGGCAAGTTGTTCCACAACAATTGATAAATCATAATATAGCAACAGGAGAAGGTGGTAGGAAAGATGGGAAGATGAGAAAGATGAGAAGATGACAAGGATAATAGCATTACAGCCCTACTACATGGGTAAATTACCTTTAGGCCTAAGACAGTGCTGTAGGAGTTAGGTGTTCAGCAGAGTGATGGCATGGGAGAAAAAGCTATCTTTATGTCTAAGTTGTTTTGGAGTGCAATGCCTTATAGCCGGCGTCTTAATCTTAATGAGCCCAATATGAAGGATTTTAACAATTTCTTGCTCCTACTGCAGAAGGTTGAAACAGATTGTTGGGATTCTCCCCCCCCCCCCACGAGATGGAACAATTAAACAATGATTAATGTTGCCTTTGGATCTCAAGTTAAGTTCCTACTTAAAGCTGTTGCTCACTAGGGGATTTTTTGAGCCAATCCTTCTGACTCAGCCCACCCTTCCTGATAGAGAGGGGTTAAAACCCCTCCCTTGGATCCAGAAAAGCGAACAGTCAATGCATCAATCAATCAACCAGCCCAGCAACCAATTACACCCCTTTTAATAATAATAATAACACCTTGGAGGTCTTCTAGTCCAACCCCCTGCCTAGGCAGGAAACCCTACACTACTTCAGACAAATGGTTGTCCAACATCTTCTTAAAAACTTCCAGTGTTGGAGCATTGACAACTTCTGGAGGCAAGCTGTTCCACGGATTAATTGTTCTAACTGTCAGGTAATTTCTCCTTAGTTCTAAGTTTTGTTTATTCAGATACGAAATTGGACCTGCCCTATATTTAGGCTGGAGTGCTTCCTTGCTGGTTATCATCGGAGGCTGCTTTCTGTTCAGTTCCTGTCGGACCAACTCATCCCAGGACTACAGGGGTGTGTGTGTGTGTGTGTGTGTGTGTGTGTGTGTGTGTGTGTGTGTGTGTGTGTGTGTGTGAGAGAGAGAGAGAGAGAGAGAGAGAGAGAGAGAGAGAGAGAGAGAGAAGGGCTGGTGTGCCTCGACAGGTAGTCCTCGATTTTTAGTCCACGACCAAACCCAACATTTCTGTGGTTAAGTGGATTTTGCTCCAACTTACCACCTGCCTTGCCACAGTTGTTAAGTGAATCACTGGAGTTGTTAAGTTAGTAACGTGGCTGCTAAGTGAATCTGGCTTCCCCGTTTGACTTTGTTGTGACCCAAACACGACAAACCCTCTAAAGTTTAACACAAAGATTCCTTTATTAGCCCCGGCAAAAAGTTTCTCTGTCAATGCAGGCTAACAAGTCCGTTCAGCAGGGGAGATGAATAGTTGTCTGCCACATCTATTCATCTCCGCCCCCTGCCTTTTATCCCCAGAGCTAGGGTGGGGCTTCACTAGCAGCGGTGGCTCTTCCGTCCCAAGGATCAGCCCATAGATTTCCACTGCTCTCCTCTCCTCTGCCTTCTGCGCATTTGCGCGTCAGGCACTGGATCCAGCTGTTCCTCCTCTTCCTCATCAACCACCTCCAGTCCTGCGGGCTGTTGACTCACCATCTGAGGGCTGACAGACAGCCCAGGCTCCGCCTCTGTCTTTATCTCTGACAGCTCCATTCCCTCTTCCCCCTCCGAGCTCTCAGGTTGCCTTGATGCTGACCCTGACTCCCACGTCGCCTCCTCCTCCTCCTCCAATTCAGCTGCTGGAGGGGCCGGCAGCTGACAGGCCACAACACTTTTCCCTGTTAGAAGGTCACAAAAAAGGGATCGCTTGACCCCGGGACACTGCAACGGTCATAAATATGAGTCAGTTGCCAAACTGACTGAATTTCGATCACGTGAGCATGGGGATGCTGCCAAAGCCATCTGTGAAAAACAGTCGCGCAAGTCCCTTTCCTCAGTGCTGTTGCCACTTTGAACGGTCACTAAATGAAGACGTTGTAAGTCAAGGACTACCTGTACTTTTCTGAAATCTTATTGAATCCAAACACTGACATCTCCCTCTTCTGCTCCTAGCTACACGTATCCCTACAAAGCCCCGAAGGGTGGCGTGTTGGCTCACAACCCCTCGGTCTCTCGTCCCCGCAGAGAGTCCAACGCTAGCAGTAACGGCCAGTATGGTAAGAATGCCTATGTCTAACCTGGGAAATGGTGGATCAGGACATCCCATTGTTTTGGATGCTTCCCTGGGAACCCAGAATGCCAAAAAGACTCTTCCAAAGATGACATGTACCAAGGGAGAACTTTTTTTTAACCCTTCGGTTTGGACTTTCTTACGGCGTGAGGATGCTTTGAACCTAGAGGTGGACTGAAGGCATGTTTCTGGATCTGATCCTGGCCAATGCCACATTGGGCAAATTTATTTATTGCCAAGAAGTGTAAAATGGACTTTTAATATACACATATATGTATCTATATAGGTATTCAGCAAGAATGGAGATTGCTTCTCAGATTTTTGATGCCTGTTGTTCAGAAGAATTGATGTGGCCAATGACGGCAACATTAAACCACCACCTGTGGTTTGTCACTCAAGGGGACATGAATGTGTGAGACAACTGATCCATGCTTGGAGGACATCACAACTGGAAGCCTACTCACAGTTCAAAATGCTAAGATATCCCTAACATAGTGTGGAGATTGACCTCCCAATTGGATGTATATGTTTCCCTCAAGTCAACACTCCTAACTGATGGAGATGCTAAAGTGTGTGTGTGTGTGTGTGTGTGTGTGTGTGTGTGTGTGTGTGTGTGTGTGTGTGTGTGTGTGTGTGTGAAACCTTTTTAGGGGAAAATGGAAGTTAACCATTGGATCAAATGATACTGTTATTACGATGGCCTAAAAAAATCTCACCATTGGAGCCAAGCATCCAGGAAGACCTTAAATTTTGAAAAGCATGCCATGTTCACAACCCTAGCAATTTTATGTTGTGTGGACTTCAGTTCCCAGAATAGCTGACGGGGGAATTCTGGGAGTTGAAGTCCACGCATCTTTCACGTTCCCAAGGTTGTGACGCATTGGGATATGGCTTATTCCGATTCCTTGTCTTCTGCGAATTGACTGTCCTGTTTTGGAGAGCTTCAACCTATGGATATTCTGGTAACCCACCTTTCTCCAAAGCAACGTTCAGGATGGAGTTTAGCAGCTGGCCATCTGCTTCCTCCATGCATCTACATGGAGAGAAGTAAGCAGTGGGGTACCACAAGGTTCCGTCTTAGGCCCAGTACTCTTTAATATCTTCATAAATGACCTAGATGAGGGAATAGAAGGGGAACTAACCAAATTTTCAGATGATACTAAACTGGCAGGAATAGCTAACACCCTAGAGGACAGGCTGAAGATCCAGATGGATCTTGACAGACTTGAACACTGGGCCCTATCCAACAAAATGAAATTCAATGCAGAGGAAAGTAAAGTCCTACACTTAGGTAAGAAAAACCAAAAATATACATATAAACTGGGTGAAACCAGACTCAATAGCAGTGACTGTGAGAGGGATCTTGGAGTCTTAGTAGACAACCAGCTAAACATGAGCCAGCAGTGTGTAGCGGCAGCCAAAAAATCCAATGCAACCCTAAGCTGCATTAATAGAGGGATACAATCTAGGACTAGGGAGGTACTAATACTACTATATAAAGCCTTAGTTAGACCACACCTAGAGTACTGCATCCAGTTTTGGTCACCACACTACAAAAAAGACATCGAGACTCTAGAGTCTAGAGAAAGTGCAGAGGAGAGCAACCAGGATGATTAGGGGGCTAGAAACTAAAACATACGAAGAGCGGTTACAAGAACTGGGCATGGATAGTGTAGCGAAGAGAAGGACCAGGGGAGACATGATAGCAGTGTTCCAATACTTGAGGGGCTGCCACAGAGAGGAGGGGGTCAGGCTATTTTCCAAGGCACCAGAAAGCCAGACAAGGAATAATGGATGGAAACTGACCAAGGAGAGATTCAACCTGGAAATAAGGAGAAAATTTCTGACAGTGAGAGTGATCAACCAGTGGAACAGCTTGCCTTCGGAGGTTGTGAGAGCTCCAACACTTGAGACTTTCAAGAGGAAATTGGACTGCCATTTGTCAGAAATGGTGTAGGGACTCCTGCTTGAGCGGGGGGTTGGACTAGATGACCTACAAGGTCCCTTCCAACTCTGTTACTGTTATAAACTCTGTTATAGAGAGCAAGTTTGAGATCCTTAGAAGAAAAATGGACCTGGGTAATTGGTTTCTGTTTCTTCAAGAACAGGGCTGTCAAACACTATGGCCCGCGATGTGGTCGGATCTGGACCATGGGGCTGTCCTGGAAAATTTAAGGGGCCGGCCTGCATGGCTTCGGCCTGGTCTACCCAGTGCAAAGAGGAAACATCGGGCCAGCATGGCCCGGTCTACCCAATGCGAAGAGGCAACATGCCAGCAGTTTGAAGAGTGGCGTCAAGCTGGCCACGCCCACCCAGTTGGCCACGCCCAGGGATTCTGGGAATTGCAGTCCACCCATCTTCAACTGTAGAGCTTGAGAAACACTGGTTTATAGGATTCAACCTTTAGATTATTATTGCACAAGAAATTTAAGAAGGAAGCTGAACAGGAGTTTTAGCTACCGTATGTTCCGGCGTATAAGACGACTTTTTACCCCTTGAAAATCTTCTCAAAAGTCGGGGGTCGTCTTATACGCCGGGTACTGAAACTTCCGAGCCAGGGGGAGCTCAAAAACGGCCGTGGCTGCATCCCCGCCGTTCTCCAGCCAAGCGGCCAAAGGAGCCCCGGAGCCCCGATGCCTGTGTCTCGGTCTCCTGCTGGGATGGCTGCGGCCACCACTGCCAGCCACAGTCTTCCCAGCAGGTGGGCATGTGCCAGAGGGACCTTGGAGCAGAGGCGCCCAGCGGCTTAAGGCAAGAGGCGGGCGGGAGACGCGGGCAGGAGCCTGCCACCGACGCCGCCACTTCTGGCCCCGCTCGCCGGGCGCCTCTGCTCCGCGGTCCCTCCCGCGCGCGCCCACACTCTATGGCACAGCAAAGCCATAGAAGGTACTAGGCAAGTCTCAATGCGTGGTCTAGCTGCCTTTGCAACATGCTGGAACTACAGATCAGCTAAAAGGAGTTTTCACACCGCTGTTGGAGCTGGATTGCAGCGCTCTTTCTCCTTTTTTTCCATTCCATATCTGAACATGCTCCTTTCTCTACAAGCTGCATTTTGTGTCATAATTTCTTTCCACAAGAGGACTGGCTGTAGAGTAGGAGGGGAGTAGGAATTGAAAGAAGATTGCCCAGAATGACAAGTAATTGCTGACAAGAATGAGCTAAATGGGTTTGGGACCGTAGAAGAATGTTTAATAGCAATAGCAATAGATAGATGATAAATGGATAGATAGATAATAGATGGAATCTCCCAGTGTTGTTGCTTTGCCAGTTTTTACACAGCAGTGCCTTCTTCACCCCACCCTTTAATCCCAGTGTTTTCCTAGCTACGGTACTTTCTTTGGTATCTCCTGCTCTCTTGGCTCATGTGCCATTTTGGGTCTTCCACATGTAAGCAATGAAATGAAAGGATTCAAGCAAGGATACCTAGGTGGGATCTGCAACATTTATTCGGTGTCATTCAAACAGAAACAATGAAATTAGATTGTTTAATTGGAAAAGTTGTGAAACAGAAAGATCCTATATTTTGGGTTCAGTGAAGTGTACAGAAATATTAATATATCTTTCTCATAATTTGAGATCTTGCTACATCTGGAATTTTAAGATGTGACAGGTAGATTGAAAAACATCACATCAGAGTCCTGAGGGGAGAAAATGCTTCGTGCAGTCAATATATATTTCATACAAATTATAGTAGTGGCAGTTGCTACTTAATTTTGCTTAGTTTGTGTATGCTAATGTCTGCTCAGAATGGAAAGTACGAGCTGGATTGGAGAAAATTCCGAAGTCTGTACTCTGTATGATGGAAAGGGTTTCTTAAAAAGGCAAAAGTGTTACTTAAAAAGGAAAGCAAGTAGAGTTCAGTTTGCAAGCTGTTGAGTTTCACCCTACAGTTCCATTTTGCACATGTAAATATGACTTTGAAAGTTACCAGTTGCATAGTAGATTACTGAAGCTGAGATACTGATTTTACTCTAAAAACTGATGCAGTAGTCTTTGGTGGGTTCAATAGTTCTTTCTGTGGCTTATGAATCACCTTCTGACCTACCAGCTTTCTTCTAGTCAGAATTCAGAGGTGTAATTGAACAGAGAACATTTTTTTAGGAAAGAAAGATGGATAGAAAGAAAGAAGGAAGTTAGGAAGGAAGGAAGGAAGGAAGACAGACAGAAAGAAAGATGTTAGGAAGGAAGGAAGACAGAAAGAAAAAGAAAGATGGTAGGAGGGGTAGTCTTATACGGTGAGTATATCCCAAACTCTATATTTTAACTGGAAAAGTTGGGGGTCGTCTTATACGCCCAGTCGTCTTATACGCCGGAACAACGGTATTTATTTTTGGGCTAAGTATTGATCGAATGGAGGCACTGAGCAAATAATGACCTGGCTTCCTTCCTACCTGCCCAAGAATTGGAACGACATGAGGACATTTTGAATTGTGTCACATCTTGGAATGACAAGCTTCTCCTTCCTGGATGCTGAGGAGTACAACTGAAGTTTATTGACATATGTTTTTAAAAAAGAAAGAGGTAAACATGTCTGTGACCTGTTTTATATAAAGACACACTGTTTGCAACTGAAGTACCCAATGTGAGTTGTCGTCTTTGGAATTTCCACATGGACAGTCGGAAAGGGTGGGAGAGGAGACCAGAGAATTAATTTTACTGAATTAAATGATCTAACCCAGGGGTGTCAAACTCAAGGCCCAGGGGCTGGATCCGGCCTGTGGGGTGCTTCGATCTGGCCCCATGCCCTAGAAACAGCAACGGATCAGCCCGGGATGCCTCTGCCAGCAAAAACGGAGCTCCAGAGGACCACCCTCCCAAGCTCCTTTTTCACTGGCAGACGGTTGCCGGATGTCATCGCAGCCGAAAACGGAGGTCGGGAGCCCGTTTTCGCTGGCAGAGCACTCGGGCCACTATAGACGCCCCCAACATGAGTGACGTTGAGCTGGCCATGCCCACCCTGGCCCCCCAAAGTCAAACACAACCCTGAGGCGGTCCTCAATGAAATTGAGTTTGACATCCCTGATCTAACCAACTGGGTGGGGTTGCAGAGTGGAGCACAGATGCATTTCAACCTCATCTCTGGTTTGAGCCCAGCCATATGACATTTATAGCATTTATATACCGTATTTTTCGGAGTATAAGACGCACCAGACTATAAGACGCACCTTAGTTTTGGGGGAGGAAAATAGGGGAAAAAATCTACCTACCAGGTATTCATCTGGCTAGCGTCCTTAGTCTGGTCAGCTTCAGCACATTATTTTATCCCCTGGTTAGGGCTGAAAAAAAATCTTCGGAGGGAGTAGCAATGAAAACAAGCCTGCAAAGACTTAGGACTGGGAAAAAACTTCTTCAGAGGAAGTAGCAATGAAAAAATCCTGCAAGCTGGGAAGATAGTTAGCACCTCATTAGGGCTTGAAAAAAAGCTTCGAAAAAGCTACATTCAGAGTATAAGACGCACCCAAATTTTCAGCCTCTTTTAGGGGGGAAAGGGTGCATCTTATACTCCGAAAAATACGGTACCCCTTCATAAGTTCTTTTTTTTTTTAAGAATATTTATTGAGTTTTCCTTTAAAAACATAACAATTAAATACACACAACAAAAATAAACACAACAGAAAAAAAACAAATACAAAAACTGTAGAAAACACTACAGTAAGCAAATAACATACACAGTCAACTACAAACATAACGCCGACTAATACAAACCATAAAAGTGAAATCATGCTTCTTTGACAGCCTATTAGCTATTACTACTAATCTTTATACACTCGATTATATATTATATCTGTATTTATACATTATAAATATTTCTACAGCTAATTTACCCAATTCATCCTGCTGTTTGCAAACATTACTTCAGTCAGAAAGTGAGGTAAAGTATCATAGTATATAAACTACAGTTTGTTATATCATTGCAAGAAGTTATACTATAATAGATTTCTGTATTTTTTTTGTCCAAGCCAATTATACCATCTATCCCAGGTTTTATAAAAATCTGTCTCTTCTTTGTCCTGAATTTCCATCGTTAACTTGCACATCTTTGCTACTTCCAAAATTTTATTGACCACAGTTATCATTGTTGGTATTGAGTCCAATTTCCAAGTTTGTGCGTAAGTAATTCTAGCGGCTGTAGTAATGTGTAATATTAAATATCTATCTTGTTCATCAAATTTTCCCCTAAATATGCCTAGTAAGAATAATTCTGGTTTTAATTCAAGACTTCGTGCTATAATTTGTTCTATTATAATTTTAACCTTATTCCAAAATATTCTCACCTGAGGGCAAGTCCACCAAAGGTGGTAATATGTTCCATTTTCTATTTTACACTTCCAGCATTTAGGAGATAATTTAGTAAACATTTTTGCCAGTCGGGCCGGAGGGAGATGCCATTTATAAAACGTTTTATAGATGTTCTCTTTATAAGGTATTGCCAAGGTTAATTTGTAGTTCTGTTCCCAAATTTTGTCCCATTCAGAAAGATGTATATTATACCCAAAGTTTTGGGCCCAAGCTATCATTGATCCTTTAACAGTTTCTTCAAACAATTTATATTCTAGCAGATAGCTATATAATTTCGATAATACTTTTCCATCAGTACCTAATAATATTTTATCTAGGCCATTCATATTTTGGAAACCAAGTTGTTTATCTTTACTATATCTAGATTGGACCTGCAGATAGTGCCACCAATCTAGTTGTATACCGGACTCATTAAGATCTTGTTTCATTTTAAGATTATCATAATCATCCAATACTTGTTGGTAGGTTATTACTGTCTTGTCACTTAATAAATTTGGGTAAATAACCGCTTCCACTGGGGAGATCCATTTTGGGAGCTTTATATAATGTTGTTTTTGTATCTTGGTCCAGCTTTCTAAGAGGGGTCCTCTTATTTGATGGCGGTGAAAATACGAATGTGTAGTATGTTTCCCATCTGCCAAGAATGCATGCCAACCTATCTGTAGGTCGTAGCCCTCTATTGTTAAAATTCGTTTGTTTCTTAATAATATCCAATCTTTAATCCAAATTAGGTTGGCAGCTTGTTGGTACACCTCCCAATCAGGTAATCCAAATCCGCCTCTTCTTCTACTATCCTGTAGAAGTTTTGTTTTAATTCTTGCTTTTTTCTTTGACCAGATGAATTTATGTATAATTCTATTTAATGTTACAAAAAACTCTTTTTTAAGTTTTACCGGAGCAATTTGGAATAAAAATAAAATTTTGGGGAGTATATTCATTTTAATGGTTGCAATTTTACCCATAAAAGATAACTGCAGTTTTGACCAATTTTCTAAATCTTTTTTAATTTCTTTGATTAATTTTGAATAGTTGTCTTCTTTTATTGTTGTACATTTAGCGGTTAACCACAGTCCCAAATATTTTACCTTTTTAACAGTTTTAATTCTTAATATTTTTTCCAGGTTGTCCTTTTGTTTTGCCGTTAAGTTTTTAGTTATTACTTTTGTTTTTTCCTTATTTATCCTTAAACCTGCAATCTTTCCATATTTTTCAATTTCTTCTAACAGTTTTGGTCCCGTTTCAATTGGATTTTCCAAAATAATAACCATGTCATCGGCAAAGGCCTCGGTTTTATACTCCTCTTTTTTTATTTTCACTCCTTTTATTTCCTGATTAGTTCTAATTTCTCTTAAAAGTATCTCCAATGCCAAAATGAATATTAATGGGGCTAAAGGGCAGCCTTGTCGAACTCCTTTACATATATTTATTTTCTCTGTTACTTCGTTATTAAATATTATTCTAGCTGTTTGTTCATTATAAATTGCTTTGATTAGTCCTGTAAATTTATTCCCTAGTTCCATTTTTTCAAATAAAGTTGTGAAGAACTTCCAATAAAGATTATCAAACGCCTTCTGAGCGTCAATAAATATTAGCGCTGCCTGGCTTTCAATATGCTTATCGTAATATTCAAGAACATTAAGTATTATTCTTGTGTTATATCTTATTTGCCTATTTGGCAAAAAACCATTTTGATCTGTATGTATTATTTTATTGAGAATCTTTTTTAATCTTTCCGCAATGATCGTAGCCAATATTTTATAATCAGTATTCAAAAGTGATATAGGCCTGTAGTTCTGAATTTGTTGTCTGTTTGTATCTTCTTTCGGGATTAAGGTTACATATGCTTCCTTCCAAGTATCCAGAATTTTTGCTCCCATTAAAGCCTCATTATATACCTCCAACATTATTAATTCCAAAGAGGGCTGTAATTTTTTATAAATTTCAGATGGAATACCATCTGGCCCTGGAGATTTATTATTATTTTGTTTACTTATAGCTGTTCTTAATTCTGTTATTGTTATTTTATTGTTTAGTATGGACTTATCTTCCTCCGAAACGACTGGCAAATTCTTGTCTTTCAGATATTCCTTAATCTCCTTCTCTTCAATTTTCCCTTGTTTGTAAAGTTCTGTATAGAATCTTTGTATTATGTTCTTTTTCTCTATCATGCTGGTTCGAATTTCTCCTGAATCATCTATTAATGCATCAATTACTCTATCCGCTTTCTCCTTCCTGAGTTTGTAGGCTAACCACCTACCTGGTTTATTGCCAAATTCAAAAAAGTTTTGTTTTGCTATTTTAATGTCTCGTACTAATTCTTCCTGGGTAATGAGTTTAAGTTCATGTTTTAATATTGTTATCTCTTCTGCAATTTTTGTGTCATTTGGATTATTTTGTAGGACTTTTTCTGATTTGTTTATTTCACCAATTAATTTATTACGTTTGTCCCTTTTCTTTTTATTACGGTTGGCAAGATATGCTATAGATAAACCCCTAATATATGCCTTTGTCGTATCCCATAGGATTTGTGTTGTAGTATGTTCCTGTGTATTGGCCTGGAAGAAATATTTCAGCTCTTTTTCCATCATTTCTATATATGCTTGCTCTTTAACTACTCTTTGGTCAAGGATCCATCTTACTTTCGTTTTCTTAATTTTCCCTTTCCACTTAATTTTAATTGGATTATGATCCGCCCACATATTTGGTTCTATTTCTATTTCGCTTACTTCTGTTATTAACTCCATATTCATCCAGGCCATATCAATCCTTGACCACGACCTATGGGGATACGAAAAAAATGTATATTGTTTTCCCTCTGGATTTAAGTAACGCCAGCCATCAATCAGATTAAATTCAGTTTTCATGTCTACAAATGTTTTAGGAAGTAATCCCCTTGCTTTTTTCCTGTTATTACTTTTATAATCTTTTTTCCTATCAGATATGGCATTATAGTCGCCAATAATACATAAGTTTTCCCACTGTATTTTATCTAATTGTTCATGCAAATTCGCATAAAAGGTGGTTTGATTTACATTTGGAGCATATATAGACGCTATCACAATTGTTCTATTGCCAGAGTTTATTTTAATTATTAACATTCTTCCATCCGGGTCTGCATACAATAATTTTGGATTTAACCATTTTTGCACATATATTATTACTCCTCTTTTTTTGACCGTTGTTAATGCCGTAAATAATATATCCAATTTCGGATATTCCAACAAAGATCTGTGATCATTGTTAATATGCACTTCTTGCATACATATAATATCAAACTGTCGCTTTAATAATCTATGCAGTATTCTTTTCCTTTTTGCCGGTGAGTTTAAACCATTTACGTTTAACGATATTAATTTTATTTCTTCCTCATCCCTTCTTTTATTTTGAATTTTCCCTAGATCCTCCTCTCCTTGCTTCTGTTTGCGCTCTCGTTCTAACTCTCGCTCCATCCCTTTCATGTTTAGAAACTGTTATTCTATCAATTTCCTCTTGCTGCTGCAAGATCTCTTCAGAACTCAACTCCTCTTGGCTTTGCTTTCCTCTCTCGACTTCCTCTCTATTTTCTGGGGTGTCTTCACTTTTCAAATACTGCTCAACAAAATTTCTTGCCTCCTCAGTAGTTATTACTCGGTATCTTTTGTCAAACATTGTTATCATCATGCCTTCCGGTACTAACCACCTAAAAGGGATTCTGTTTCTAATCAATTTAGTTGAGAGAAAGTGAAGTGGCCTTCTTTTCTCTCTTATACGCCTCGGTATTTGACGAAGAACCACAATTTCCTTCCCTTGATATGTAACAGTGTTGTCTCTGGAGTAATTATATATCTCATCCCTAGTGGCTTTCCTCAAAAACCTAACATGCACCTCTCTAGGCAGACGATGCCTGCGTGCATAGCTAGTATTAAGCCTATATAGCTCATCAATTTCATTCTGAACCTCCTGAGTCGTTTTATTTCTAAATGCCACCAGTATTTCAGCCATTACCTCTAAAAGGTTTTCCTCCCTACTTTCCGGTACATTTTGAAATCTAAGGAAAAAGCTAGATTTCTCGAGCTCGAGGTACGCAATTGCCTCCTCCAGGTCTCTGTTCACCGATTCCACCGTTTTCAGTACCCTCCAATCTTTGTTCTATTTTTTCAGTATGTTCCTGCAATTCATTTAATTTTTGTTCATTTTTTGCCATAGCCTCTTGTATACCTTCCATTTTAGCATCTATTTTTCCAATTCTATCATCCACTTTTTTTATGTCGTCCCTAGTTTCTTCATGATGCGTATCCATTTTTTGTTGCATTTTTAGCATCATTTCTTGAATTGAGGCTAATGTTACCTGATCACCTATTGTTACTGTCTCAGCACTACGCTGGCCTAAAGGGGTTGGAGTTGCAGGTGGTACCTTTTTCCCTGTCTTCACAATAGTAGAAGTGCTAGACATTTTTACTGAATTCCAAAAATTATTCCAGAGAACCATATAGTTTTGTTATTCCTAATAGATCTTAATCACATCAAATACTATATTTAGCAGAACTTTCTTCTTTCGTAATAAACTTTCAGAATCTATGTTTTTTTTAAATCACCCCTGTCAGTCACTTAAAACAAATATAGAAACACTTAATGAGAGTTAAATACTATTATTAATTAGTCTATTTTATAAGTCTATATATTTCAGTACTAAAGATATCTATACTCGTAAATATAAAGAGATAGAGAGGAATAGAAAAAGGAAATCTTATAGTAGTCAGTTCATATAACTATCTACATTGAAAAACGCAATCAAAAAAGAAAGAAAGGAAAGGAAAAGGAAAGGAGAGGGGTAAATCAATTACTTAACTAGTTACACCTTAGTTAGTTACTTAATTGCTTATTTTAAACCATTCAGTCTTATTCCTAAACAAACTATTGTACAGTTCTTCTTCTTTCTTCTTCCGGTTTCCAATATGTCTCCAGTTTGCTTAGTCACACCTCACTGTCAAGTCCATTCTTTGGATCAGTTCTTGACAGCACTAAGTGGTTTACAAAGCCAGCCTATTGCCCCCAACAATCTGGATCCTCGTTATTATCCTCTACTTCGGAAGGCTGAATCAACCTTAAGCTGGTCAGGTTCGAACTCCTGGCTGCGTGCAGAGTCAGTCTGCAATACTTACTGCATTCTAACCGCAGCTCTTGCAATCCAGCATTTGTAAAAGTTATTTTACGAAATCCGTGTGCTTCTCGTTCACACGTAAACTGTCCTGTACCCGAGTTCTAGTCTACCATTAGCCAGAGAAGACCCCTGGCTGGCTTTAGATCAGTCACATTGAACCAGTCTGCCCCAATCTATACTTGGGTTTGTTATGGGGAGAAAATCAGAAGAGACAACACAGCCTTGAATTCAGGAACGCAAGCCAGGATGTAAATTTTCATGTTGTCCTCGACTTAGGACCATATTTGGGGGCCAGGATTCATTGCTAAGCCAAGGCAGTTGCTAAGAGAGTCGCATCTGGTTTTACAACTGTTTTGGCCATGGTTCTTTAAGCAGACCACTGCAGCTGTTAAGTGAATCACATGGTTAAACAAATCCATTGACTTCCCCATTGACTGCTTGCTGAAAGCAGGCTGGGAAGATCGGAAATGACAGTCACATAACGCCAGGACGCTGGAATTGTCATAAATACAGGTAGTCCTTGACTTACAACAGTTCATTTAATGACCATTCAAAGTTACAGCACTGAAAAAAAGTGGCTTTTGACCGTTTTTCGCACTTACGACCGCTGCAACATCCCCCATGGTCACGTGACGAAAATTCAGATGCTTGCCAACTGACTCCTATTTATGACGGGTTGCAGTGTTCTGGGCTCATGTCATGCACCTTCTGACAAGCAAAGTCAATGGGGAAGCCAGATTCACTTAACAACCATCTTACTTACTAAAAAACTGCAGTGATTCACTGAACACCGGTGGGAAGAAAAGTTGTAAAATGGGGGGAGAAAAAAAAACCTCACTTAACAAATGTCTCACTTAGCCACATAAATTTTGGGCTCAATTGTGGTCGTATAAGTCGAGGACTACCTGTACTTGTTGGTGGCCAAATGCATGAATTTTGGATCGTGAATGTGGGGATGCTACAAGAGTTGTGTGAGGGCTAGTAGTACCGTATTTTTCGGAGTATAAGACGCCCCCCCCTTAAAAGAGGGTGAAAATGTTGGTGCATCTTATACACCGAATACAGCCATTTTTGGCCTCCCGAAACCCCGCCCCACACGTCCATTTTTCGCAAAAACAGGGTGCGTAGAGCGTTTGGGAGGCCTGCAGAGTGCTCCTGGGGGCTGGGGAGGGCAAAAATATGACGCGTGGGGGATTTGGGAGGCAAAAAATGGGCCCGTTTTTCGCAAAAATGGCATTTTTGTTCTCCCCAGCCCGCAGGAGCACTCTGCAGGCCTCCCAAACTCTGCACACCCTGTTTTCATGAAAAATGTGCCCATTTTTCGCCTACCAAACCACCCACGCTTTGTTTTTGCCCTCCCCAGCCCGCAGGAGCACTCTGCAGGCCTCTCAAACCCACTGCGTGCCCTGTTTTTGCGAAAAACAGGCCAGGTTTTTTTCGCAAAAACGGGACACGCAGAGGGATTGGGAGGCCTGCAGAGTGCTCCTGGGGGCCAGGGAGGGAAAAAACTTTTTTTTTCTTGTTTACCTCTTCGAAATCTTGGTGCATCTTATACTCCGGTGCATCTTATAGTCCGAAAAATACGGTAAGTCACTTTTTTTCCATGCCGCTGTTACTTTGAGCGGTTGCTAAACCAATGATTGTTAAGTCAAGGATTACCTGCAATAAATAGGGAAGCAACTTGTGTATCTTTTGGCAAGGTAGGCTCTCTCTCCAGATCTCCCACTTGTAGAACACCTAGGACCGTGATAGCGAACCTATGGCACACGTGCCACAGGTGGCACGCGGAGCCATATCGGAGGGCACGCAAGGCGTTACCCTATTAGCTCCAGCACGCACGTGCACGCTGGCCAGCTGATTTTTGGCCGCCTTTTCCTCCGTTTTCACTCTATCCAGGCTTCAGGGAAGCCTCCTGAAGCCTGGGGACGGCGAAAAACGGCCAAATAGGCCAACCGGAAGTTCGCTTCCGAACTTCCGGTTAGGCGGTTTGGCCGTTTTTCGCCATCCCCAGGCTTCAGGAGTCCGTTGTGAGGCCTGTGCGCATGCGCGGGGGCAGCGGGGGGTGGGAGGTTGTGCACATGCACGGGGGTGATTGTGCGCATGTGCGGGGGGAGGGCATGGTTGTGGGCACATGCGTGCGCACTAGCGCGCACACCCTTTTGGCAGGCGAACCAAAAAAGGTTCGCCATCACTGACTTAGGAAGACTACATCTTTGACATCTTTTCTATCCTGCTCTATGGAGTGGAGAGTTGGTCTCGACAGAAAGCCACTTGAAGAGACTAGAAGCATTTGAAATGTGCATTTACAGGCGGCTGTTACATATAAGCTGGGTTGACAAAATCAGAAACAAGGAGGGGATAAGCCGCCTGGGAAAGCCAAGGGAAATAATCAAAACCATTAAAAAGCGAACGTTAGAATATTTCGGACATGTGATGCGACACCCGGAAAAATACGGCATACTTCCACTTAATCCTCCAAGGAAAGATTGAAGGCAAACGAGGTCCAGGCAGAAGAACATCATGGCTTCAAAATCTAAGGGAGTGGCTTGGACAAAACTCAGCAGCACTTTTTCGTACGGCTGTTGATAAAAATAGGATCGCCAACATGGTCGCCAAAGAAGAAGGAAGACTAGAAGCCAGCGTCCATCACCCTTCATAGCTGATCTGTTAGCTGGTGCACCATACAATCCTCAAGGAGGAAAATAAACTACTGTAAGTCACACCCAGCAGGTTAGTGCCGTCCTGGGACTTTCTTCTCAGGTGATACAAAGGCATGCCAAGGGTTGTGAAAATTGGGGAAAAAACAACTACCTCGAGAGAAAATAAGTCTGCACACCTACATTTTCTTCTTTTCAATACTTGTGTTGTGCCATTCCTGTGTTAACGTGATAGAGAAGGCAGCCTGGGGAAAGGTTTCCTCCTGTACCAGGGTAAGTTTTTCTTCCCTACCACTGTTTCCTGAACATACCTGGGACATAGTGCAAGGCACATGTACTTAGAAGCAAGGCCATCAAAGCTGGCGGCCTTCTTTACAAATCAACATTGAGGGCTGTGGCTACATTTATTCCCCAATTCTTGCAAACAAGCCTGAGACAGCTGAATTCTATATTCTATTCTATTCTATTCTATTCCATATTCTATTCTATTCCATATTCTATTCTCTATTAATATTCTATTCTATTCCATCCCATATTCTATTCTCTATTAATATTCTATTCTATTTATATTCTATCCTATCCTTCTGTTCTGTTCTGTTCTACCCTACCTTACTAAATTCTGAGAGCAATGGCTCAGAATAACAAGAGTTGGAAAGGACCTTGGAGGTCTTCTAGTCCAATCCCTCCCACTCAAGCAGGAGACCCTATACCATTTCAGACAAGTGGCCATCCAATCTCTTCTTGAAACCTCCACTGATGGAGCGTCCACAACTCCTGAAGGCAAGCTGTCCCACTGATTCATTGTTCTAACTGTCAGGAAATTTCTCCTTAGTTCTAGGTTGGTTGTCTCCCTTGATTCGTTTCTATCTGTGGCTTCTTATTCTGCCTTCAGGTGCTTTGGGGTGGAGGATGGGTCACAAGTGGGAGGTCTCCCTTTTAGGGTATGTGCAAAAACATTCCGAGCTGGAACAAAACACTGTGTGTTGGTCAAACAAGGATTAATAAACCAAAGTCTTATAAGCAAACGAATAGCTGGATACCCGTGGTTTGCTACAAAACTGAACTCCTTAGCATGGAGTAGAACGTCTAAACTCCCAGCCCGCAGGCCGGATGAGTCATGCGCTGGCCACGCCCACTGGCAGTTGGAACAGAGTTCTTTTCAGGTGGGGAGGGGGAGTAGAACATCTAACTCCTTAGCATCGGAGCATGTTAATAATAATATAAGAAATAACTAATGATCTGATGGTCATTTCGAAAAATCCTTTCTTAGCGACCACCTAGAAGCCAAGAGGAACATACGTGCCAAGTTTCAAGTTTGTAGGCTTTACGGTTCTGGAGATTTCGTGATGATGCGTGAGTGGTATTTGGCTTTTATATATATAGATATAACCCTCTTGCCCATTTTTTGTGTGTGGATTGAGTGGTGTGTAACATTCACCCTCTTACTTGGATGACGTTAGAAAGAAAAACCAGGCAACAAGGGGCTTGTTCCTGTGTCATATTTTTTCCACTGGATTAGACACTCAACAGATGTTGCGTTCTCTTGGAATAAGTACACTTGAAACACGTTGGCAGAATGTTCCAAATCGATCTATTTCACTCAGAACTGGAAACAAAAACATTTCTGTTTTATGCACAGCCCTACCCCTCCGTACTCCAGGCTCACCCAACTGCACCCAATTTAAAACACTCGCTTTCAACCTGAGTTAAAATGTATTTTAGTTTTTTCCCCCCTTCTGGCTCAGAACTCGGGAGGCAAATTATGCTGAACCTTCAGCCTTCTTAACTCAGCACTTTTGGTCACTTCCTCAACCTTTGCTCCAGCAAAAATGCTAAAGGGAAGGTTGAAAAAAAATCAATTATTTCTGCAATACGAAACTTTTAATCTTGACACTTTCTCGGTAAAGACAGGATATTAATACCTCTCCTTAATCTTTACTCCGATGATAACAACTGAAGCAATGACTGTACTAGATAAAAATGAAAGAGGAGGAGGAAGAAAAAAAAGTAATTTTAACTAACTCTAGAAAATGAAGGCGTTCACGGTCAGTGGTAGAGCTGTCGGATTATGCCTGAAAAATGTTAAAATTCCGGGACAGAGGGGAGGGTATCACGGAGGGTATCAATTTTTGTCTCCGAATCCATACTGTTTCTTCATGTCCTCCTCCAGTATTTGAAAGAAGGAGCAGTCAATGTGCAAAACCAACATCCATCAATAAAGAATACCATCCAGAAAGGCTCAAAGCAACCAAACCAATCTTATTTTTCTTCCCTTTTTTCCAGTCTGACACAGGGGTTTCCTCCTCCTTCCAAGGTCGAACAAACCTTGCCCCAAAAGTTTATAGCCCCCCCAACTCCTTCCCTACCCAGAGATGGCACAAAAACACACAATTCTTGGCAGGGAGCCAGCTGGCCTTTTCTCCCATTGGCATCGGTTAACTGAAACCGTCCCAACGCATGGCGTGACTCAAATGTCAAAC
This sequence comes from Diadophis punctatus similis, assembly GCA_023053685.1. Lineage (NCBI taxonomy): Eukaryota > Metazoa > Chordata > Lepidosauria > Squamata > Dipsadidae > Diadophis > Diadophis punctatus. The sequence continues at coordinate 2,072,523 of JALIGW010000076.1, forward strand.
AAGTCCGGCCAAGCTTTCCTTTGGGAAGGTGAACTAAAAAACGGCATGCTTTCCTTTAAAAAAGAGAGAGAAAAGGGGGGGGGGAGAGGAAAACTTTTTTTTGCCTTGCTGGGATTTAAAAATGAACGGTTTCCTTGGCAAAGGGCGGCGGATCGTAGGACTGGCAGAACTTTCCCAGATCTTGTAGGTGCAAAGAAGAACTTTTAGAGATGCTTAGATGGACTGCAACGATTGAGCTCAACCTAACTTTGAACACGTCCCTAAAAAAGGTGGGATTCACAGACGGATTTAAGGCTCTGCATGCATCATAAATCCCCTTTTCCCAGTCACTGTTTGGTGGGAATCGCAGCTAGAAGCGAGAGGTCGCCATCTTCCTTCTGGTCCTGGTTACAATCTCGAGGAGCAAACTTCCGGTCATCTGAAAAGGGATACTTGAATATATAAATAAGGAAACTAACCTCCCTCCCCCGGTTCCATTTGCGTAGGAGTTGTTATTTGTCCTCTTTGTGCATCAACTCACTGGCCAAGGTGTTGCATTTGTCTTCGGGGGCTCAAGCGGATTAATTAAAATGAAACTTAAAATGAAAGTTCCCGGAGCCAAAGGGGTTAAATTCGGACGCCCACTGGTGCTGATGTCCTGATCCTCCTTGCTGATTCTCCGGATCTAAAGGATCCTCGCCAGAGTCGAATTTCTGTCGCATTTCTGGAAGGTGGGGGAGGGAAATAAGAGAATAACAGAATTGAAAAGGGACCTTGGAGGTCTTCTAGTCCAACCCCCCCCCCCGCTCACACAGGAGACCCTATGCCTGTTCTGACCTAGGCGTTCCCAAACCACGAAGCAGACTCCTTGTCCTGACAAAAATCCCTTTTTAATAAGTTACTGTGAATTCTTCTCATTCACATCCAGCAAAGTCTTTCAAGGGTAAATTTACAGTCACAGACCGTATCTGGCTTGGAGAGCTGCCAGGCCGATATTTTCAAAACTTGGCAAGGAGTCTCTGAGAGTCACGAACCAATTAAGCGAACTAATTGTCTCCTGCAAACTCCCCTCCCCGTTCGCGCCTCTTTTATTCCCTATGGGAGTGGCCATTCATCATCCACCTGTGGCCTTACTCCCAAGTTGACCCATGTTCCTCAGCTGTTCCCTTCGTCTGGCAACTCTGCGCATGAGCACACTGGGAACAGGCTCCAGCTGTTCCTCTGCCTCACTGATGTCTGACTCCAAAGGCAATTGATAACTGTCAGACTGCCCTTGCCCCATCTCTGCCGCCGACGCAGAGCACTTGTCAGAGCCTTCCCCAGACTCCAGGACTGGCCCATGTTCCTCCCCAACCTCCTCACCGTCCGAATCTGCTGCCAGCTCTGCTGGCTGCTGGTGGACCAAAACAATGCCGTTTCAGACAAGTGGTTGTCTAACCACTCCTTAAAAACCTCCAGTGATGGAGCACCCAACAACAACCAACTGAGCAGACGTTAGGGGTGGGTGGGAAGACCAGGGTCCAGGAGATGGTCTTAGTTTGGTATTGTCAGCCCTCACAGGAAAACTGGACAGAAAACCTGAGCAGATGAGACAATTCTACTTTGTTGTAAGGCTACATCAGGGCTGTAAAATTCAAGGGCCGTGGTCTGGATCCGGCCCATGGGGTGCTTAGATCTGGCCCACGGGGCCGCCCTGGAAACAGTGAAGGACCGACCTGCAGGGCCTCTGCCAGCGAAAACAGCTCTGGAGGGCTGCATGCGGCCCTCCCGAGCTCTGTTTTCGCTGGCAGAGAGTTGCAGGAGATAGTCGCAGATGAAAATGGAGCTCGGGAGCCTGTTTTCGCTGGCAGAGTGCTTGGGCCACCACAGGCGCCCCCGACACGAGTGACGTTGAATTGGCCTCACCCTCGCCTCCCCACCCAAGGTCAAACACAACCCTGATGCAGCTCTCAATGAAATAGAGTTTGACACCCCTCGGCTACATTAATAGAATCTTGCAAGTCTGAAAATACAAACCTCCCACCATCACCTTTAACAAATTAGGGAGGGTCCATTTTAAGCTTCTTTCTTTGCCCATTAAGCCATCGTGGGTTCTTCTTGCTCTTATCTGATCCTTCCCTAGGCAGCATCTCTCCTCCTTTCCCTCAAGGTCATCTCCACAAACCATTACAGATATTTACCACACCTACTGGTAGATATTTTCCCCTGTCCGGTTTTTCTGCTCTTGTCCCAAAGCTGCTTTTTCAAAAGGCAACTGGACTTTTTGGGGGGGGGGGGTCGAAGACGTTTCGCTTCTCGTCCAAGAAGCTTCCTCAGTTCTGACTGAATGCTGGGGAATGAATGCTGTACGCTCCATCATTTGAGGTTTATTAAGGAGAGATGAGAAAACCGCTTTGCCCTCAAATGCCCCCTTCTAGAGAAAAGGAGAAGAAGGTGATAAGCTCATGCATGTTACCTGGATCTGTCAGGACCTCTTTAGCAGCTGCAATGTCGATGAATTTTTTCTCGGCTTCCTTTTTCTCATCTTCCGACTGGAAATTGTCCGGGTGCCATTGCTGAGCCAGCTTTCGGTATGCTTTGATGATCTCCTGTTTGTTGGCGTTCCTGGTGGGGGGGCAGAGGAAAGAGGCCTGTTTAGGATAGGGAGATCTGAAGCATCATCCCTTGGGGGCCAAAATTTTATTTATTTATTTATTTTATTTATTTGTCAAAACATGTACAAGATAACAGGTATGGTATAAACATAAACAAAAGGTAGGTACAGGTAAATTTGGACAATAGGACAGTAAGGGTAGGCACAATGGTGCGCTTATGCACGCCCCTTACAGACCTCTTAGGAATGGGGTGAGGTCGATTGTAGACAGTCTAAGGTTAGTTTTGGGGGTTTGGGGAAGAAACCACAGAGTCAGGTAGTGCATTCCAGGCATTGATCACTCTGTTGCTGAAGTCATATTTTCTGCAGTCGAGTTTCGAGTGGTTTACATTGAGTTTGAATCTATTGTGTGCACGTGTATTGTTGCAGTTGAAGCTGAAGTATTCATTGACAGGTAGGACATTGTGGCAGATGATTTTATGAACTACATTTAGATCAGATCGAAGGCGACGTAGCTCTAAGCTATCTAAGCCCAAAATTTCAAGTCTGGTGGAATAAGGTATTCTGTTGCGAGCAGAGGAGTGGAGGACTCTTCTTGTGAAATATTTCTGGACTCTCTCAATTGTATTAATGTCCGATATGCAGTGCGGGTTCCAGACAGATGAGCTGTATTCGAGCTATATTAGCTCCATGTTATGAATAATACCCAGGAGAAGCTCCATTTGTCATTCTTCTGCTGGTGGGAATATGGTGGACAGGGAGAATGGCAGATTGCAGGAGGCAAATTAAAAAGAAGCAACCGAAATTACTCCTTTTGTCTACAGTATGTCCACAATGCTGTAATTATTGGAAATTTATATTCATACACATAAATTTATTTTTAACTACACTCCCATAAATGAGTTTAGAGCCCAAGCGGTGGTTTTTTCCCTCTTCCTTTCCTTTCCTGAGCCACGGTGGCGCAGTGGTTAGAGTGCAGTACTGCAGGCTACTTCTGCTGACTGCTGGCTGCTTGCAATTTGGCAGTTCAAATCTCACCAGGCTCAAGGTTGACTCAGCCTTCCATTCTTCCGAGGTGGGTAAAAGGAGGACCCAAATTGTTGGGGGTAATATGCTGACTCTGTAAACAGCTTAGAGAGGGCTGAAAAGCACTGTAAAGCAGTATATAAGTCTAAGTGCTATTGCTTCTCACCATATATATATATGTTCCCCATCTTGGACTGACTCTATCTATCTATCTATCTATCTATCGATCGATCGATCGATCGATCGATCGATCGATCGATCGATCTATCGATCGATCGATCTCTATCTCTCTATCTCTCTATCTATCTATCTATCTATCTATCTATCTATCTATCTATCTATCTATCTATCTATCTATCTATCTATCTATATATATATTCCAAGATGGGGAACTTATAGTGCTTCCAGAAGTTGTGAACTACAATTCCCAGCAGCCAGCAGGATCAGAAATGGAGGATTTGGGGAGCTGTAGTTCAGCAGCAGTGGGGGGCAGGTGCGATGGCTTAGCGGTTAAATATGCTGAGCTTGTTGGCTAAAAAGCTGACAGCCAAGGTTCGAGACCCAAGTACCATCCCATGGGGTGAGCTATCCTAGCCCCAGCTCCTGCCCACCTAGCAGTTCGAAAGCAGGCAAATGCGAGTAGATAAATAGGTACCACTTCAGTGGGAAGGAAACAGCATTCTATGCGCATTGGCGTATATTCATGCTGCCACATAACCACAGAAGCGCCTTTGGATAATGCTGGCTCCCTCGGCTAAGAAACAGAGATGAGGACTGCTCCCTAAATTCGAACACGACTGGACGGGGGAAATCTTTACCTTTAGTTCAGAGGTATTTGAGAAGTTCTCACTCTTACGGGACTCTGCGATTCTAAACCATAATGTGGTGCACTTCTTTGGGGCTATATTTGAACTTACCAATTATGGCTTGGGTGAGAACAGGCTGTTGTGGCTTAGTCAACAAGCTATGTTTTTTTTTTAAAAAAAGGCTTGGCTGAACATGCCATTCGTTAATGTCAATAGATTATTATTTTTTTCCTTGTAGAAAGAAGCTTTGAGGTGACAAAAGTGCAGCAGCTGTTCTGGCTTCCCAAAATCATTAAACCAGGACTTCAACCTTCATGGTTATAGTACAGTACAGCTTTTAATGTTCTATTACAGGGGAATCCCTCTCAGCAGTTTTAATCCTGGATTGTGAAAGACATTGGATGCCAAAGATGAACCTGCTTACCTCTGAATTCCAAGAATTTTGTAATAGTTCCTCTTCTTGGACTGCTTCAGCAGTTTCTGCGCCCTCTCGAGCCCGTCTTTTAATTCCTCATTTTCAGCATCAAATTCTTTTGCTTCTTGATAATCTTCAATGGCTGGAGATAAATTTTAAAAAGGCTAGTTTTAATCATTTCAACATGGAAGCTTCCTTCCCCACCGGCTTTGACTGTTTGGTCAAAGACTTTTATATTATCCAGTTAAATGGAAATATGCAGCCTTCATCTACAAGTAGCAGATACTCTGCAGGTTATTATCTATTCTCCAAAATTAGGCAGGGGCAGGACTCATATTTAGAGACCGTGTTAATCTCACAGGACCCATTTTAGGAATTTTATGGAGTAAAGTGTCTTGAAAGGTTCAGTGCACCACCCCAAAGAGCCTCCCCCCCCAAAATGGCAACTGGACTTTCTTGGGGTTTTTTTCTTTGAAAACCTTTTTGAAGCTCCTTGGATGAGAAGCAAAACGTTTTCAAAGGTAAAAAACAAGAAAGCCCAGTTGCCTTTTTGGGGTGGGGGGTGGGGGAAAGCACCTTTGGGACAACCATAACTTGGATGACTTGAGAATTTCCGTTGACGTTCAAGGTACTAATTTTACCCCTTAACCTCCCAAATGTAAAAAAAAATGAAAGAAAAGGAAAAGAGGTATGGAGTGTACACCTATCTATCTGGTGTGTGTGTGTGTGTGTGTGTGTGTCTAGAGGAATTGGTGGTGAGCCATATATCTCTCCTCCAACTGTATTAAAAAAAAATTCTGAAGTAGAATTAGGTGTACAATTGTAACACAATATAACAGAAGAATAGAATAGAATAACAAGAGTTGGAAGGGACCTTGGAGGTCTTCTAGTCCAACCCCCTGCTTAGGCAGGAAACCCTACACCACTTCAGACAAATGGTTATCCAACATCTTCTTAAAAACTTCCAGTGTTGGAGCACCCACAACTTCTGGAGGAAAGCTGTTCCACTGATTAATTGTTCTGTCAGGAAATTTCTCCTCAGTTCTAAGTTGCTTCTCTCCTTGATTAGTTTCCACCCATTGTTTCTTGTCCTGCCCTCAGGTGCTTTAGAGAATAGCTTGACTCCCTCTTCTTTGTGGCAGCCCCTCAAATATTGGAACACTGCTATCATGTCCTTCTTTTCATTAAACTAGACATACACAATTCCAGCAACCATTCTTCATATGTTTTAGCCTCCAGTCCCCTAATCATCTTTGTTGCTCTTCTCTGCACTCTTTTCTAGAGTCTCAACATCTTTTTTACATTGTGGCAACCAAAACTGGATGCAGTATTCCAAAGTGTGGCCTTACCAAGGCATTATAAAGTGGTATTAACACTTCACGTGATCTTGAGATTCGGTTTAGGGAATTGTTCTGTGTTTGGTCCCATTTTTCTCCCTGCTGATAATGAAGTGTCGGGTTTAAAAAAACTAATTCACTCCCGGGTTCGAGATATCAGGTGTTTGGAATCGCGTTTTATTGGCTCTGGATGAGATTTATAGGTGCGCTGGAAATGAACAATCGGGCTCGCTTCGTGTGGCTTCCTAGGGGGAGGGCCTTCTCGGTAGGGGCCCCTGCTCTCTGGAACCAACTTCCCCCAGAGATCCGAATCATCCCCTCCCTGCTGGCCTTCCGAAAAGCCATTAAGACATGGCTTTTCCTGCAGGCGGGGTGATTTTGAGACGACCTCCCATCTGACGTCTCCCCCATGTATGTATGATGTTATTTGTTTTTTTAATTGTTTTTAATTGTTTTTAATTGATTCGTTTGATGTTCCCTAAAATGTTGTACGCCGCCCTGAGTCCTGAGGGAGTAGGGCGGCATAGAAGAACTTCAAATAAATAAATAAAATAAAAAAATTTTGCGATTAGAAAGTGGTTTGACCAGGACAATAATGTTTGCCAAGAAATGTATAAGCCAGAGAACCAGTTTGGTGTAGCAGTTAAGGCAGCAGGCTAGGAACTGGGAGTTCTAGTCCTGCTTTAGGCACGAAGCCAGTTGGGTGACCTTGGGCTAGTCCAGGGGTCAGCAACCCATGGCTCTGGAGCCGCATGTGGCTCTTTCATCCCTCTGCTGCAGCCCCCTGTCACTGGTTGGCACCACAATTTTGAGTGGAGCTTCCGGTTAAGGGGGGGGAGAAGCATGGCGTGCCAGGAGGAGACTCTATGGCAAGGGGTGAGTTTTCCAGTCAGCTCCACAATTGATAGGAGCCTGTGGTGGCGCAGTGGTTAAAAGCAGCACTGCAATCTGAACTGCTAGTTCAGCAGTTCAGCTGTTCAAATCTCACCAGGCTCAAGGTTGACTCAGCCTTCCATCCTTTCGAGGTGGGTAAAATGAGGACCCAGATTGTTGGGGGCAATATGCTGAACTCTGTAAACCGCTTAGAGAGGGCTGTAAAGCACTATGAAGCGGTATATAAGTAAGTGCTATTGCTATTGCTATTGGTTAGGCTTTTGGTTAGGACAGGTAGAGGGAAAAGGACACCGCACCAGGAGGAGACTCTATGGCGGGGGAACCGGACTTCCGGTCGGCTCCAGAATTGAACGGGGGGCTTCCGGTTAGGACCTTTGTGGCTCTTTGAGAGTTTAAGGTTGCCGACCCCTGGGCTAGTCATACACTCGAAGAAGGAGGAAGGAGACCGTGGGGCATCACTTTGGGAAAGCCTTGCCAAAAAACCGGCAGGGACTCGTCCAGGCAGTCCCTGAGAATTACCGTATTTTTCGGAGTATAAGACGCACCTTTTTACTCCCAAAAGAGGGTCAAAAACTGGGTGCGTCTTATACCCCGAATGTAGCCCCCACCCACCTGCCAGCCCGCCACTCAGCCTGGGGAGGAAAGCGTTTTCAGGCGGCAGCGCTGCGATCCCCTCCCCGATTCCAAAAACGGGGTGTGCAACCGGCACTGCCCGCCACCGGAAACGCGATGCTCTTCTTTGCCGAGAAGGACCCTCGATCAGCCACCTCCAGGGAGCCACCCCGTCCTCAGGAGGCAGCAGCCCCTTTAAGAGTGAAGGAGCATTTTTATTTTTTTATTTCCCTCCTTCCAGCCTGAGCCGGCCGATCGCGAGCCCGCCAGCAGTGACAGCGAGCCGCAGACATTCGCAGAGGGGAGGGGGGAGGTGATCGCTTGCCACCGCCGCCACGCAAGTATGCGAGTCGCCCGGGGGTCAGCCGCGCCTCAGGTTGGCGGGTTGGAAGGTCCTTGTCCTGCTGCTGCCCCAAGAAAGCTGTGGAGCTGAAGAAGCCTCCACCCACCTGCCAGCTCGCCACTCAGCCTTTTGGAATTGGGGAGGGGATCGCAACGCTGCCGCCTGAAAACGCTTTCCTCCCCAGGCTGAGTGGCGAGCTGGCAGGTGGGTGGAGGCTTCGTCAGCTCCGCAGCTTCCTTGGGGCAGCAGCCAGACAAGGACCCTCCAACCCGCCAACCCGAGGCGCAGCTGACCCCCCCGGGCGACTCGCATACCTGCGCGGCAGCGGTGGCAAGCGATCACCTCCCCCCTCCCCTCCGCGAACGTCTGCGGCACTCTGTCACTGCCGGCGGGCTCGCAATCGGCCGGCTCAGGCTGGAAGGAGGGAAGTAAAAAATAAAAAAGCTCCTTCACTCTTAAAGGGGCCGCTGCCTCCTGAGGACGGGGGTGGCTCCCTGGAGGTGGCTGATCGAGGGTCCTTCTCAGGCAGAGACCCCCGCAGCAGCAGGGGCTGCAATGCAACGCCCTGAGCGGCGTGCAAAAAGTCCTTCCTCCAATTTTGGAATCAGGGAGGGAAGTGTTTTCGGGCTGCAGCCTGAAACGCAATGCTCTTTTTTTGCTTCCGCAATCACTTTTCTCCCCATTCCAAAAACAGGGCATGTGGAGGCAAAAAAAGAGCATTGCGTTTCAGGCGGTGGGTGGTTCCGGCCGGTGCTGCAGCCTGAAAACACTTCCCAATTCCAAAAAGGGGCGTGTAACCGGCGCTGCCCGAAACGCGATGCTCTGTTTTGATCTCTGCACGCTCCGTTTTTGTAATGGGGAGGAAAGTGAAAACTAGGAGGGTTAAAAGTGGTTTTGAACTAATTTAATTTTTTTCCATACATTTCTGAGGCCTCAAGTACCATAAGCTTGTTTTTTTAAAAAACCAAAATCCAGAAGCTAGAAATTTTGAGCAGGGCACTCAAGGAAAGAAAAGACATTCATCTTTTTTTTAAAAAAAAAAACCCTATTATGATAGATTCAACTACCACATTACAGCTAATGGGTAATGTGAAATAAAACATAATTACTTGAGTGTAACAAATTTTTCTAAAAAGCCTTGTGTCCATAGAAACCCCACCAAAGCCAGCAGATTTATTTCAAAGAGAGGGAGGGAGGAAGAGAGGGGGGGAGGGAGAGGGAGAGGAAGGGGGGAGAGAGAGAGAGAGAGCAGGGGGGCATACCACAGTCACTTGCTAAAGTATTGAATGCTAGGTATGGCAGAATTGTTTTTTTCTTGTTTTGCTCCCCCAAAATTAAGGTGCGTCTTATATTCCGGTGCGTCTTATACTCCGAAAAATACGGTAAACATGACTGAACGGAAGGAAAACAATAAATAAGCAAGGTTGTTAACCCTGGGATAGAAGGAGGAAGGAATGGATCCCCATGAAGTGGTGGCAATGAGCTGTCTTGGACGCTGACCTTTCTCAAATTCTTCGTTAAGGATGAAGGCCTCTGCTCGGTCGCGCAGGATGAAGATATTTCTGGGATCAAGCTGATGGGCTTCACTGCAGAGATCTATCGCTTCAGCAGTCCGTTTGCTCTGCAACAGGAGGTAAAGTGTTTTTTTTATCAGGGCAATCTGGACTACCCAAATATGGGACAGAGCATACTGCTTCCACTTTCGGCCCCAATCCAGGAGCCTTCGCAGGCAGTCGCTTTCATGACAAACTATTTTTTTGTGCTGAATTTTTTATTTTACCAACAAAGAAATAAAAGGAGACTAGTATAGATCTATTTCAAGCTAGTATTTAGCGCGGGTTTGAATCCCAGAAGGGTATGGCTAACTGACGAGAGCTAAATAAGCGAGAGCTCCCTTTATTTCTTTGTTGGTAAATATAAATTTAACAGGAGGTAAAAGAGAACTGCGATGTGTGGTGCTCTTTTGTCGACTAGCACGTTCAATTTAATTTAATTAATTTAATAGATTTGTATGCCGCCCAACTCCCGAGGGACTCTGGGCGGCTAACAACATATAAAATCATTGTTACATAAAAAACATCTAATTAAAAAATTATAAAAATTAAAAAACATCCAACATTCATAAACCAAGGGGGGAGACCCAAATGTAATCTAATTGGTCTCACTTTCACCCCGCCTGCCGGAAGAGCCAAGTTTTTATTGCTTTATGGAAGGCCAGCAGGGTGGGGATAGTTCTAATCTCTGGAGGGAGTTGGTTCCAAAGGGAGGGGGCTCCCACAGAGAAGGCTCTCCCCCTCAGCCCCGCCAACCGGCATTGTTTGGTTGATGGGACCTGGAGGAGACCAACTCTGTGGGATCTAACCGGTCGTAGGGAGGTATGCAACAGGATGCGGTCCCGAAGGTACCCTGGCCCTGAGCCATGTAGGGCTTTAAAGGTCAAAACCAACACCTTAAATTGGATCCGGAGACTAATGGGCAGCCAATGCAGCTGGCGGAGAATGGGTGTTACGTGGGTGTACCTAGGCACACCCACCACAGCTCGCGCAGCTGCATTTTGCACCAATTGTAGTCTCCGGATACTCTTCAAGGGTAGCCCCATGTAGAGCCCGTTGCAGTAATCCAGCCGTGAGGTGATAAGGGCGTGAGTGACTGTGAGTAGAGCCTCCCTCTCCAAGTAGGGTCGCAATTGGTGCACCAGGCAAACCTGTGCAAAGGTCCCCCTAGCCACAGCTGAAAGATGTTGCTCCAATTTTAGCTGTGGATCTAGGAGGACACCCAAATTGCGAACCCGTTCTGAGGGAGTTAATTTCTCCCACCCAAGAACCAAGGAGGGACAATTGACACAATCCTTGGGAGGCAATATCCATAGCCACTCGGTCTTGTCAGGGTTGAGTTTTAGCCGGTTCATCCCCATCCAGACCCTAACATCGTCCAGGCAGCGGCACATTACATCAACAGCTTCCCTGAATTGAGACGGGGTGGAGATGTACAACTGGGTATCATCAGCATACTGCTGATACCTCACCCCGTGTCGTCGGATGATCTCACCCAGCGGTTTCATGTAGATGTTAGACAGGATGGGCGAGAGGACCGAGCCCTGCGGCACCCCACAAAGTAGGGGCCTAGGGCTCGACCTCTGCCCCCCTGTCAACACCGACTGAGTCCTGTCAGAGAGGTAGGAGGAGAACCACTGTAAAACAGTGCCGCCCACTCCCACCTCGCCGAGATGACGCAGAAGGATACCATGGTCAATGGTATCGAAAGCCGCTGAGAGGTCAAGTAGCACCAGGATGGAGGAGTGACCACCATCCCAGGCTCGCCAGAGATCATCCATCAGGGTGACCAGAGCCGTTTCCGTACTGTAGCTGCGCCTGAAACCCGATTGAAAGGGTTTCACACATCCCTTCCTGGACCTGATTATTTGCTCCAATCTACCCCGTGATCTCGCAATGGGGCTCTAATAACATGCCCTTCGGTTAATTCTATTTACCGTATTTGTCACTCCATAAGACATACCTGACCATAAGACGCACTCCCGGTTTCGGCCTCCGCGCGCCCCATTTTCAGCCTCTGCACAACCCATTTTTGGCCTCCGTGAAAGTCGCGAAAGGCTGAAGAGTGGGGGCCGGCGAAAGGCCAAAGGGTGGGGGCTGGCGAAAGTTGCCAAAGGCCGAAGGGTGGGGGCCGGCGGGTAGACGGGGCTTCGGCAATATTCACTCCGTAAGACACAAACATTTCCACCCATTTTTGGGAGACAAAAAAGTGCGTCTTATGGAGCGAAAAATACGGTACTTGATCATTTTAAAGAAATGCATAAGGCTTCCCATATGGAATACTGTGATTCTGGACAGCTTACAGATAGTCCTTTGAGTTATCACCACAGTGGAGTCTGCCCTTTACAGTGATTAACTTCTAATTTTACATTTTTGTGATGGTCATTAAGCCAACGGAGTGGTCCTAAACGCGAATACCCGGCCGGTAAGCAAACACGGCAGATATAAGTGCGAACCCCGAGTTTTTTTTTAACAAACGCAGTGGTTGTAAGTCCAAACCCATTGTGGGTGTGGTTTTGCTGGAAGTAAGTGCCAGTTTTTGGCAAAACTGCCGTAAAATGGGGGTGTGGGACTGCGGGATGCTGCAAATACCCAAAGTGTGGTCGGCTCACCGCGAGTGGGGGAGGCACGACCATCAGAACTTAGATCTGGGCCATAAGTCCCCTTTTTCAGGTAGGCCATAACGTCTAACGATCACTAAGCAACCTGTCATAAGTCGAGGACTACCTGTACAATGAACCCCCCCCCAAATAAGCAAAAACAACCAGTTCCATCAGAATATAAACAAATGCTCCCTAATGTTCTGCCCCAGCTAAGAACGTAACACAACACCCAGTTGGTACGAACTTATTTAATACAATAGTCACTACTAATAAACTTCTTAGCAGTGGAATATGCACACACCAATTCTACAAGCAGTATTTTCATGCAAGCAACCAGCTGCTACTTAATCTTCATTAACAGCTGGTATCAGTTCAAAGAGTTTTAAAGCCAATAAGAGCAATTAGGTCTTGATATCTTACGCAGCTTCCGAGAGTTGGCAAAATGCCCAGAGGTAGACCTTGATAATCCAAGCCGAAGTAGAGAAAACAAATCAGAAGTTTTTCAAACACGGAGCACAAACTATGACCAGACGGATTTCCAAACGTTGTTTCCTGCAGCTTTTCAGCTGCCTCTGATGTCCTTAAGTAGACTAGGGGAGTGGCCAATTAGCTCCAAGTCTTACTCCCGAGGAGACCTCCTCTAGAGTAACCATTCCTGCCTCTTAGCAGTTCTGCGTGCCCTTGCATTCAGAAGAGGAGAAGCCTCTTCTCCCTCATCACTGCTATGAGGTGCTGGAGGTTCTGAAGGCCCTGGATGAATCTCTGCCTCTGGCACCGAGTCCTCGCCAGCCTCATCACTGTCCGACTCCGGTGCCAGCTGCACAGGCCGTCAGTGCAACACCAAGTCGGTCTCCTCTCAAACGGGATCCGCTATCAGCTGCACGGGCTGCTGGCGGGCCACAACACCTAAGTCACCAGGAACTTGCAATAATTGTTATCCTTCTCAAAATGAGGAGGACTCCCATCAACCTGTCCCCAGAGCCCAAAGGGGGGAAAAAAGGTTTTTAATGCCTTTCAAATGGGCCAGGAGGCTTTGACAAATAAACCCACCCTGTGCCATTTCTTTCATCTAGTTGGGGAAGGGTAAGGAGAATTCTTGTGCAAAATATCTGGAAAAACCTTTGTAGTGCATCTTTTTACAATTTCAGACTCCTGCAGATGCCTTGGGTTATGATTTCTATTAGCTCTGACCGGCAATGGTCCTCCAAAACATCTGGAGATAATCAGCTCGGCCAAGGCTGCAGCTCAAGGACCACATCCCCATGGTGCAGTGGTTAGAATGCAGTACTGCAGGCAGACTCTGCCCACTGCCAAGAGTTCGATCCTGACCGGCTCAAGGTTGACTCAGCCTTCCATCCGTCTCAGGTCGGTAAAATGAGGACCCAGATTGTTGGGGGGCAAGATGCTGACTCTGTAAAACCGCTTACAAAGAGCTGTAAAGCACTATGAAGCGGGTATATAAGTCTAAGTGTTACTGCTATTGCTATACATCGGGGTGTCAAATTGGATTTCATTGAGGGCCGCATCAGGGTTGTGTTTGACTTCCGGGAGCCCGGGGGGGCGTGTCCAGGTGGGCATGGCCAGGGTAGGCATGGCCAGCTTATTGTCACTCATGTCTGGGGCACCTGTGGTGGCCTGGGCACCCCCCTCCGGGCTCCATTTTTGGCTGGGATGGCCTCCTGCAGCACTCTGCCAGCGAAAATGGCCGTGCCCCCCCTCCAGGCTCCTTTTTCGCTGGCAGAGGCACCACGGACCAGTCCTTCGCTGTTTTCAGGGCAGCCCCACGGGCCAGATCTAAGTACCCCGCAGGCCAGAACCAGCCTGCGAGCCTTGAGTTTGACATCCCTGCCATAGAGAAAGAAAGCAAAATCTCAGATAGGTGCAGCAATAGAACCAGACAGACAGACAGAGGCCTGATAGTAGACCCAGGGAGTAAGCACAGATCCCCATTTCAACTTTGTGAGATTAAGTAAAGCATCCGCACTTCTTCCGGCCTCTGGGCACGTTATACCAACACAGGCAGCTTCCCAAAGAGGAAGCTGGTTAATTGCCAGGGACCCAAACCCAGATTCATTTCAAAAGAGTTCCCCGGGTTCAGGCTCTACCTTGGATAAACAGTGGCAGATCCGTCCTTTTGCTTTTATGGTGTAGATCTCTACGTTGGGTTCCGTATTCATGGTGGCTTTGTACTTCTCGATGGCATCTGCGTATCTGTTATTAGAGAACAACCGAGAAGAAACAAGATTGGACAAGGGACACAGCTAGTGAACGTTGATATAGCAATAGCATTTAGACTTACATACTGCCCCACAGCACTTTAGAGAGCAGGGGTGTCAAACTCAAGGCCTGCGGGCTGGATGTTGCAGGGGCCATTTTGTGTGCTTTTGCATTGTGTGTGAGTCAGTTGTGTGGGTTTTGTGTTGTTTGTGTGTGAAGTGTAAAAGTTGGTTTTTGAGCTCACCTGGTCACATGACCATGACCACCAAGCCACACCCACCAAGCCACACCCACAGAACCGGTAGGGATAATTTTTAGATTTCACCACTGGGTTAAGGCCCAAGTCAGCTTAGATACGGGCATCCATGCAAACAGAAAACCCAGGATGGGAAGATCACCTCTGAGCTTTGATGTGCTCCTCAGCAGATTCCAGCTGCTTGGTGAGCTTCTTCACTTGCTTGTAGTGGGAAAAACAGTCCTTGTCATCTTGATCCAGCTTCAAGCACTCCCGCACTTGGCTGTGGAAAAAGGTTGAGAGCGAGAACTGAAAGAGGGAGATGTTTAAAGCCTTCCAGGCAGGGAAACTGAGGCAGAGAGAAGCCCTCTGCTAAAGGAGTCTTTTAGCTGAATAATGTCCCCCAAGAAAGGATAGCAGTATTCCAGTATTTGAGGGGCTACCACAAAGAAGAAGGGGGTCAACTTATTTTCCAAAGCATCACAGGGCAGGACAAGAAACAATACACGGAAAGAAATCAAGGAGAAAACAATCTGGAATTAAGGAGAAACTTCCTAACAGTGAGGACAATTAACCAGTGGAACGTCTTGCCTTCAGAAGTTCTGGGTGCTTCATCTCTGGAGGCTTTTAAGAGACTGGACATCCACTCCAAGCTCTATTCGGAATTAAAGCTCCAGAAGAAGGAAGGTAAGCAGACAACTCAAAGAAATTGAAGCCATAACAGAATAACGGAGTTGGAAGGGACCTTGGAGGTCTTCTATAGTCCAATCTCCTGCTCAGGCCGGAAACCCTATACCATTCTGGACAAATGGTTGTCCAATCTCTTCTTAAAAACTTCCAGTGTTGGAGCACCCAGAACTTCTGAAGGCAAATTGTTTCACTGATTGTTTCAATAAGAGATGTCTAGAGCGACGCTGGAGATCCAGTAAGTCTGAATCTGACCAAACACGTCTAAGAGCCTTTATTAGGACTTATCTAGTGGCGATACGGGTGGCAAAACGTTCTCATTTTTTCGCTCTTATTGCATCCGCGGATTCGCGCCCGGCTGCCCTGTTTAAGGTAACTCATTCCCTCCTTAACATAGAGGGAAAGGAGGAACCTTTACAGGGTAGAGCTGAGGAATTTGTGCAGTTTCTGTCGGATAAAGTCGCTCAGATTCGGATGGACCTGGACTCTGATTGGGCAATTCAGGCCGAGATGACAGGGGCAGATCTTAGTCCTATTATATGGGAGGAATTTGAGCCTGCGACCCCTGAGGAAGTGGACAAGGCTAGTGGAGCGATGAGCTCCTCCACTTGTTTATTGGACTCGTGCCCCTCCTGGCTGGTTTCCTCCAGCAGGGAGGTGACACGAGGCTGGCTCCAGGTTTTGATTAATACCTCCTTGAGAGAGGGGTCTGTCCCGCAGCCGTTGAAGGTTGTGGTGGTTAGGCCCCTCCTCAAGAAGCCTTCCCTGGATCCAGCAGAATTTAAGAACTTTCGTCCAGTCTCCAACCTACCCTTTGTGGGTAAGGTTGTTGAGAAAGTGGTGGCGCTCCAGCTCCAACGGTTGTTGGAGGAAACGGATTATCTAGACCAGTGGTGGCCAACCTTAAGCATACCATGCGCCAATTTTTTCACAGATGAGTTCAGATGCGCCATACAACTCAAGCACGTTTTTTACCTTCTTACTTTCACGTTTGGGGTTGTAAAATAGGGATAGGGGTAGGATCTGCTTTGCTTAAGGGAGGAAAAGGAATAGCTCAATCACGCAATTCAATTAATTAATTTACGCCATTTCAAAATTTGACAAACGTAATATATATTTAATCTTGAATCTGTCTTTCAATCACTCTCAATACAAAAACCACGCTAGTACACTCAATAAAACACTGCTTCAAACTCCACGCCACGATGACTCACTCAAAACTGACTGACCATATCGAACACTCGTGTTGCTAGTGCGTGGTGTTTGCGATCGTTTGAGCAGGAACGCGCAATGGCAACACCGATAAAAATATTCGTACGTTTGTAAACCCACCTAAAGTAACATCTCACAAGTTCCATTCTAAGTTTCAGACACTGAGAAGTTGAACATTACCGAAGGCTATACGAATTGAACTGAGATCACTTTGGTGTTGAAAATATTAAGATGGATTCAGTTATGACACCTATTTAAAAAAAATAAGTAGGCACAAGGATGCAATGCGCCACTTGTAATCATCCAATGTGCCACGTTTGGCACATGCGCCACGGTTTGGCCACCCCTGATCTAGACCCTCTTCAATCGGGTTTCAGGCCTGGCTACAGCACGGAAACTGCTTTGGTCGCGCTGATGGATGATCTCTGGCGAGCCTGAGATGGGGTTTTTTCCTCCATCTTGGTGCTACTTGACCTCTCAGCTGCTTTCGATACCGTTGACCACGGTATCCTTCTGTGCTGACTAAGGGAGTTGGGAGTGGGTGGCACCGTTTTACGGTGGTTCTCCTCCTATCTCTCGGGCCGGTCACAGTCGGTGTTAGCAGGGGGGTAGAGATCGACCCCTAGGCCCCTCATTTGTGGGGTGCCTCAGGGCTCGGTCCTCTCTCCCCTCTTATTTAACATCTACATGAAACCACTGGGTGAGATCATCTGACGACATGGGGTGAGGTTCCAGCAATATGCTGATGATACCCAGTTGTACATCTCCACCCCATGTCAATTCAGTGAAGCGGTGGACGTGATGGGTCGGTGCCTGGACGATGTAAGGGTCTGGATGGGAGTCAACAGGCTCAAACTTAACCCAGACAAGACCGAGTGGATGTGGATATTGCCTCCGAAGGACCATGTAGATCGTCCTTCCATGGTTCTGGGGGGAGAAAATTTAATCCCCTCAGAATGGGTTCGCAATTTGGGCGTCCTCCTAGACCCACAGCTGAGATTAGACCAACATCTGACAGCTGTGGCTAGGGGGACCTTTGCACAGGTTCACCTAGTGCACCAATTGCGGCCCTATTTGGATCAAGAGGCTCTACTCACGGTCACTCATGCCCTTATCACCTCAGGGCTTGATTATTGCAACGCGCTCTACATGGGGCTACCCTTGAAGAGTGTTCGGAGACTACAGTTAGTCCAGAATGCAGCTGCGTGAGCTGTGGTGGGTGTCCCAAGATACACCCACACTAAGCCCATCCTTCGCCAGCTGCACTGGCTTCCGATTGGTCTCCGGATGCAATTTAAGGTGTTGGTTTTTACCTTTCAAGCCCTACATGCTTCAGGACCAGTTTATCTGTGTGACCGCCTTCTACCGCATTCCTCCCAACGACCAGTGCGATCGCACAGGGTCGGCCTTCTTCAGGTCCCGTCCGCCAGACAATGTCGGCTGGCGGGACCGCGGGGGAGGGCCTTCTCTGTAGCTGCTCCGACTCTTTGGAACCAACTACCTCCCGAGATCCGTATTACCCCCACCTTACTGGCCTTCCGGAAAGCCGTTAAGACCTGGCTTTTCCGGCAGGCCTGGGGCCAATGACCCTTCGATGAGGTCTTTTCAGATCAGCCCATGTATGTATGTGTGAATGGATTGTATTTTAAATATGTTTTTAAATTGTTTTTCTTATTTGAATATGTATTTCTACTTGATGTGAGCCGCCCAGAGTCCCCTGGGAGTTGGGCGGCATAGAAATTTTATTAATAAATAAATAAATGATTGTTCTACTGTATGGGTCCTCAAACTACGGCCCGTGGGCCGCATGCAGCCCGCCGAAGCCATTAATCCAGCCTGCGCAGGGCCACTAGGCTGCCCCGCTCACATCGCCCCACCCACCCTTTGGCCGAGCGCAGGACTTACATTCGCAAGCCCCGCAGGCTGGAACTGAAAGGTAAAGCCAACAATTTTGGCCTGCAGAATGCTGCTGGAGGCAGGGGAGGTGAAAAACGGGGTGCACAGACACCCCAGGAGGCCAAAAAATGGGCGAAAACAGCCTGTTTTTCACCTTCCCGCCTCCAGAAGATAGACAGAGGGAGAGAAAGAGAGAGAAGAGAGAGAGAGAGAGAGAGAGAGAGAGAGAGAGAGAGAGAGAGATTTCTCAAGCTCCTTGGGGCTGAGAAGAATTGCTGCAAAACTGAGTTTCCTGAAGTGGACCACTAGACTCCTAAACAACTGAAAAAATGATCTAGTAAAAAGAAAAGTCAAGCAAAAGAGCAACATGCAAACAAAAGCAAATAAAACACCCCCAGGATCAAAACTAAAGTTTAATTTGTGTGCATTGTTTAATGGACTGTTAAATTGACCACGCCCACCCAGCCGACCCAGCCCCCCAACAGTCTGAGGGACCGTGAATTGGCCCCCTGTTTAAAAAGTTTGAGGACCCCTGGTAATTTCTTAGTTCTACGTTGGTTCTCTCATTGATTAGTAATGAGCTTCTCTTTTCTATGCATGTTTTTTTTTAAATAAAACTGCTTTTGTATCTGAGTTTACTCCATTGGGAATCTTTGATGTTGCTATATATTACATTACATTAATTATATTATTATATTATTTTAATTATATTATATTACTATATTATTATATTATATTAATTTTATTATATTATTATTATTATATTGCTCCGTTCTACGACCTTTCTTGCTTCAGTTGTTAAGTGAATAGCCCGGTTGTTAAGTGAATCTGGCTTGCCCCTTTCACTTTGCTCGTCAGAAGGTCACGAAAGGGGATCGTGTGACCCCGGGACACAGCAACGGCCATAAATATGAACCGGTTGCCCACCGTCTGAATTTTGATCAGGTGACCCTGGAGTTGCTGGAACGGTTGTTTAACTGTGAGAAACGGTTGTAAGTCACTTTTTTCAGTGCTGTTGTAACTTTAAACGGTCACTAAACAAACTGTTGTAAGTTGAGGACTACCTGTAATGTGAGATGTCATAAGCTCAACCCCACCTGTCCTTACCAAGAATATGGGTATGTCTGGGAAGGAAAGCCCAGCTCGTTCATGGTACACTGACTCGGCCTCATAAATTCTGAAATATAATATAAAATATAATATAAAAAATATCAACAGTAGAGACCTTCAAATTTCTAGGTTCTATCATATCTCAAGACCTAAAATGGTCACCTAACATCAAAAACGTCATAAAAAAGCACATCAAAGAATGTTCTTTCTGCGCCAACTCAGGAAGCTCAAACTGCCCAAGGAGTTGCTGATACACTTCTACAGAGGAATTATTGAGTCTGTCATCTGCATCTCTATAACTGTCTGGTTCGGTTCTGCAACCCAAGACAGACACAGACTTCAGAGGATAATCAGAACTGCAGAAAAAACAATTACTGCCAACCTGCCTTCCATTGAGGACCTGTATACTGGACGAGTCAAAAAGAGGGCCATGAAAATATTTACTGACCCCTCGCATCCTGGACATAAATTGTTTCAACGCCTACCCTCAAAACGACGCTATAGGGCACTGCACACCAAGACTAGACACAAGGACAGTTTTTTCCCGAACGCCATCACTCTGCTAAACAAATAATTCCATCACCACTGTCAAACTATTCACTAAGGCTGCATTACTATTACTATCAGACTTCTCATTGTTCCTATCACCCATCTCCTCCCACTTATAACTTGTTGCTTGTATCCTTACGATTTATATCAATATTGTTTCCTGATTGCTTATTTGTACCCTATGACAATCATTAAGTGTTGTACCTCATGATTCTTGACAAATGTATCTTTTCTTTTATGTACACTGAGAGCATATGCACCAAAGACAAATTCCTTGTGTGTCCAATCACACTTGGCCAATAAAGAATTCTGTTCTGTTCTGTTCTGTTCTGTTCTGTTCTGTTCTGTTCTATTCTATTCTATTCTATTCTATTCTATTCTATTCTATTCTATTCTATTCTATTCTATTCTATTCTAATTCTATTCTTCTATTCTAAAATAATGAAAGGATTATGGATAGGTATTCAAACGACTCAGCAGCAGGAGATAAGGGGTGAGGTAGAGGAAATCTTCAGTTTGCACAAAAGTGCTATAAAGAGATATAACATCCCAAGGGAGAAATATGAAAGAATTGTTGTTGTTGTTAGTTGCGAAGTCGTGTCCGACCCATCGCGACCCCATGGACAACGTTCCTCCAGGCCTTCCTGTCCTCTACCATCCCCTGGAGTCCATTTAAGGTAATGCCGACTGCTTCAGTGACTCCATCCAGCCACCTCATTCTCTGTCGTCCCCTTCTTCTTTTGCCCTCAATCGTTCCCAGCATTAGGCTCTTCTCCAGTGAGTCCTTCCTTCTCATTTGGTGGCCAAAGTATTTGAGTTTCATCTTCAGGATCTGGCCTTCTAAAGAGCAGTCAGGGTTGATCTCCTCTAGGACTGACCGGTTTGATCGCCTTGCAGTCCAAGGGACTCGCAGGAGTCTTCTCCAGCACCATAATTCAAAGGCCTCAATTCTTTGGCGCTCAGCCTTCCTTATGGTCCAACTTCCACAGCCATACATTGCAACTGGGAAAACCATAGCCTTGACTATACGCACTTTTGTTGGCAGGATAATGTCTCTGCTTTTTAGTATGCTGTCTAGATTTGCCATAGCTTTCCTCCCCAGGAGCACGCGTCTTTTAATTTCTTGGCTGCAGTCCCCATCTGCGGGTGATCTTGGAGCCCAGGAAAATAAAATCTGTCACTACCTCCATTTCTTCCCCATCTATTTGCCAGGAATTGAGAGGGCCGGATGCCATGATCTTAATTTTGTTATGAAAGAGTTACCAAAAAGTAAATAAATGATGAAATTTTAGAAAGGACAAGAGATGATGGATAGAGACAAACTATCTTTTAATACGGTAACTGTATTAAAAATTAGAAAGAAAAAAAAAGTAGAAAGCACAAATTGGGAAAATAGTATTATACACACTGATATATACCGGTAACAGAATGTATTATAATTACAATGTGCATATTAAGGTTAGAAGTTGGAAGACTATGATTATGTATATTTAATTGTATTATTATTATTATTATTATTATTATTATTATTATTATTATTATTAGCATTAGCATTAGCATTAGCATTAGCATTATTATTATTATTATTATTATTATTATTATTATTATTATTATTATTATTATTAGCATTAGCATTATTATTAGCATTATTATTAGCATTATTATTATTATTATTAGCATTAGCATTAGCATTAGCATTATTAGCATTAGCATTAGCATTATTAGCATTATTATTAGCATTGTGCAAAAAGTACATTGATCCAGACAATACACTGTCCACAAAATATGTATGGCTGTTAAAGGAAAAATTACAAACAAAATATATATTTTTTTAAAAAGAGAGAGTAC
Organism: Diadophis punctatus similis; assembly: GCA_023053685.1. Taxonomy (NCBI): domain Eukaryota; kingdom Metazoa; phylum Chordata; class Lepidosauria; order Squamata; family Dipsadidae; genus Diadophis; species Diadophis punctatus. The sequence continues at coordinate 2,094,438 of JALIGW010000076.1, forward strand.
GGGTATGTCTGGGAAGGAAACCCAGCTCTTTCATGGTACACTGACTTGGGCTCCCAAATTCTGCTAAGCCACCATGTGACTTCCCTAATTTGGGTTTGGTGTGTGTGAAGGAATGCAGACTTGGCCTCGAGAACAGGGAAGAAATAACCCCGCCATCAAAGGGGAAGTTTCAGAAAGCTGAGCGGAGGGAAAAAAAACTCTTGATAGGCTTTGAAGAGGCTGTTTTTCTACCCTACATCAACAAAAAGCATTCTGGGAATTTCGGCTTCAGACCTGTTTTTTTTTTTGACCTGGCCTTCTTTGAAAGGCTAATAGAATGCTATGGTGGCTTGCAAACCACGTTTTAGAGCATCGCATCCAATCAACTTTTTCTCGACATGTACATTTATACATCCGAACTAGACTGTGTTGTTTCTGTGTCATATAACATATGTATATTCTTTCTTTCTGTTTTCTTTTTCTTTCTTTCTTTCTTTTTCTTTCTTTCTTTCTTTCTTTCTTTTTCTTTCTTTCTCTCTCTCTCCTTCCTTCCTTCCTTTTTCTTTCTTTCTCTCTCCTTCCTTCCTTTCCTTCCCTTTCTCTCTTTTCCTTTTCTTTCTTTTTCTTTCTCTCCTTCCTTCCTTCCTTATTTATACACACACACATACATACATACTTTTGTTATGTTTATGTAGTGTATATTGAAGGTGGTGACCCTTTGAGAGCTGTATTGCAACGAAATTTCATTTTAACGTATGCCGGTTAGCGTACATTTAAAGTGACAATAACGTTATTCTAAGTCTAACTGTGATTTATGCTATATTTTTTTGCTTAATTTATTAAAGACTTAAAGCAGTGGTTCTCTGGGGTGGCCTGAGACCCTTTCAGGGGGTCTGCAGAAGTCTCGTGAGTAAATATTTTACATTTTCTCCATTTTATTTTCCAATGCAGTAAACGTCAACAAATATAAACCACATAAAAGCAAACTTTTTTTGAGGTCCTCTTATCATTTTTGACAAGGAAAGGGGTCCTAATATTAAAGGCTTGAGAAAGGTAAAGGTAAAGGTTCCCCTCGCACATGCGTGCTAGTCGTTCCCGACTCTAGGGGGCGGTGCTCATCTCCGTTTCAAAGCCGAAGAGCCAGCGCTGTCCGAAGATGTCTCCATGGTCATGTGGCCGGCATGACTAAACGCTGAAGGCGCACGGAACGCTGTTACCTTCCCACCAAAATGGTCCCTATTTTTCTACTTGCATTTTTTACGTGCTTTCGAACTGCTAGGTTGGCAGAAGCTGGGACAAGTAATGGGAGCTCACTCCGTTACGCAGCGCTAGGGATTCGAACCGCCGAACTGCCAACCTTTCTGATCGACAAGCTCAGCGTCTTAGCCACTGAGCCACCGGCTAGCTTAAAAAGCAATTGAGAAATTTATTTATTTATTTTTATTTATTTGGAGGTTCTTCTATGCCGCCCTACTCCCTGAGAACTCCCTAGCGCTGCGTAACGGAGTGAGCTCCCATTACTTGTCCCAGCTTCTGCCAGCCTAGCAGTTCGAAAGCACGTAAAAAATGCCTTCAGCGTTTAGTCATGCCGGCCACATGACCATGGAGACATCTTCGGACAGCGCTGGCTCTTCGGCTTTGAAACGGAGATGAGCACCGCCCCCTAGAGTCGGGAACGACTAGCATGCATGTGCGAGGGGAACCTTTACCTTTACCTTTCTCAAGCCTTTAATATTAGGACCCCTTTCCTTGTCAAAAATGATAAGAGGACCTCAAAAAAAGTGACTTATGAGTGGCTTTCACACTTATGACCTAGGCTGCATGCCCAGGGTCACCTGATCAAAATTCGGACCTTTGGAAACTGGCGTGTACTTAGGATGGTTGCATTGTCCTGGGGTCATGCAATCACCCTATATAACTTTCCTTCTGACAAGCAAATGGGGCAGGGATGGGTTCTAACTTACCTCGCCGCTGGTTCGCTTCCTCCCACGCCGCGTGACTGCGCGCGCATGCGCAGTGCCAAAAACTCGGCTTCTGTGCATGTGCAGAAGCAAAAACCAGCAAAAAATAGCAAAAAAACAAAAAACAAAGCCAAAGCCAAAAAAAGATGGCGGCGTCCACAGACCAGCACCAACAGAACCGGCTCCGTGACATCACCACCGGTTTGCTACCGGTTCTATAGAACCGGGGCGAACTGGGAGGAACCCACCTCTGAAATGGGGGACAGGGAGCCAGATTCACTTAATAACCACATGATTCACTTAACGACTGGCAAAACGAGTTGTAAAATGGGGGGGGCAAAAGTCACTTAACAACTGCCTTGCTTAGTAGAAGAAATTTTGGGCTCAATTGCGGTCGTAAGTCGAGGACTACCCTGTAACTCATTTGCAAAATGGAAATTGGAGGCAAATTGCACGTTGCATTTTTTTCCTGAATCCCAGCATTCCAACCTTGGGATGCTGGGGGTCTTCGGAAGAGTGTTGTTGGGGTTGTCGGTGGTCTGTGTGTTGCCCACCTGCTATGTATGTACACCAGAAGCGCGCGCACACACACACGGCATCGCATTTAACATGGCTCACTCACGTTAAGGACTCCTCGTGTTCTCCCAAGTTGTAATAGAGCTTGCTGAGTTTAAGGAAGGCGGCCCTGTTGTCGTTCCGCAGCTTGGTGGTGGGCTTCAAGTCCACGATGGCCTTGTTGTAGTCCCCAAGATGGAGGTAGCACTCGGAGCGCAGCTCTTTGGGTTCTGGATCCCAAGTGGAGATCTGAAAGAAAGCCGGGGTGGGGGTGGGGGGGCAATGGTTTTGCTCAGCCTCATTGTGGTAACATCAACATCATCGCTGGAAGGGACTTTGAAGATCTTCTAGTCCAGGGGTGTCAAACTCGATTTCATTGAGGGCCGCATCAGGGTTGTGTTTGATCTCGGAGGGCTGGGGAGGGTGTGTGTGGCCGGGGGGGGTGGTGGTCATAGTAGGCATGACACAGGACTTGTGTTCGGGAGGGGCACCTGTGGTGGCCAAGTGGTAAGCAGGACCTTCCTGAGACCCTCACTCAGTCATTATAATCTCCTTCCTGCCTGCCTGCCTTTTCTTTTTCTTTCCTTCTTCCTTCTCCTTTCTTCTTCCTTGCCCTTTTCCCTTCTTTTTCCTTCCTTGCTCTCTTCCCATCTTTTCTTTTCTTTTTTCTTTGTCTTTCCTCTTTCCCTTTCTTCTTTCCTGTCCCTTCTTACATGCTCAAATGCAAAAGGGGAAACATTTCTCCTTTTGTTCTGTTTTCAGTTTGTTTTGTTAGCCCTCTGCCAGCCAAAACGAGGTTTTGGCTAGCAGACCCACCGCGGGCCAGTCCTTTGCTATTTCCAGGCCGGCCCCGCGAGCCAGATCTAAGCACCCCTTGAGTTTGACATTCCTGTTGTAGTCCAAACCCCTGCTCAAGTTAGAGACCCTGTACCATTCCAGACAAATGGCTGTCCAGTCTCTCCTTAGAAGCCTCCAGTGATGGAGCAGCCACAACTTCTGAAGGAAAGCCATTCCACTGATTAACTGTTAGGAAAATTCTCCTTAATTCTAGGTTGCTTCTCTCCTTCATTAGTTTCCACCCACTGTTTCTTGTCCTGCCTTCAGGTGATTTGGAAAATAAGCGGACCCCTTCTTCTTTGTGGCAGCCCCTAAAATATTGGAAGACTGCTATCATGTCACCTCTAGTCCTTCTTCTCCCTAGACTAGAATTTATGCAGTCTTCCTAACCACATGTGTTCTCCAGGTGTGTCGCAGCAGAGCCTCAACGCCACCAGCCTACAACCATCCAATTAATCTGAAGTTGAGCGGCTGGACAAAGCCACTGGAGAACCCACCACTTGGGAAATATTACCCATTTTTTGGGGGGGAAAAGTATTAAATATTGCCTGCAGAGCCTTGCGTTCATTGGTGTGCACTTCTGTTCTGCCAAATGTATAAAAGCACATCAAAAGAAGTACCGTATTTTTGGAGTATAAGACGCACCGGAGTATAAGACGCACCAAGATTTCGAAGAGGTAAACAAGAAAAAAAAGGGTTTTGCCCTCCCCGGCCCCCAGGAACACTCTGCAGGCCTCCCAAACCCTCTGTGCATCCTGTTTTTGCAAAAAATGGGACCGTTTTTCGCAAAAACGGGGCGTGCAGAGGCTTTGGGAGGCCTGCAGAGTGCTCCTGCGGGCTGGGGAGAACAAAAATGCCATTTTTGCGAAAAACGGGCCCATTTTTTGCCTCCCAAATCCCCCACGCGTCACATTTTTGCCCTCCCCAGCCCCCAGGAGCACTCTGCAGGCCTCCCAAACGCTCTACGCACCCTGTTTTTGCGAAAAAGGGACGTGTGGGGCGGGGTTTTGGGAGGCCAAAAATGGCTGTATTTGGTGTATAAGATGCACCAACATTTCCACCCTCTTTGGGGGGGGGGAGGGAAGAGTGTGTCTTACACTCCAAAAAGTACGGTAAATTCTGTTTAACAATAGCAATAGCATTTAGACATATACCACTTCATAGTGCTTTACAGCCCTCTCTTAAGTGGTTTACAGAGTCAGCACATTGCCCCCAACAATCTGGGTCCTTGCTTTACCAACCTCAGAAGGATGGAAGGCTGAGTCAATGTTGAGCCGGTCAGGATTGAACTCCTGGCAGTGGGCAGAATCAGCCTGCAATACTGCATTCTAACCACTGCACCACCACGGCTCTTAACAGCCTTCTTCACGGGGCCCAGAAATGCTATGTACTGTCCATTGCTGCTTTAAAAGGGCTGTGTTCAGACTTCAAGGCATCTAAATACCATAGACATGGATTGGATCTAGTCGGCCTCAGGCCAGGCTGTACATACTGATCCTAGAATTTTTGGATTCTAATGCCAGTAAAATATGGGAGAATATTTTAGGACAGCAGAGAGACCCAGGCATTTTTTTTAGAATTCCAGTGCCAGTCAAATACTGCTATTTGACTGGCACTGGAATTCTAACTGGACCTGACCTGGGGCGCTCACTGGTCAAAAGGGCCCAGCAGAGATTATACTACCTGAGACTTCTCAGGAAACAACTGAATGAAAAACTGCTGGTGACCTTCTACCGCTGCACCATAGAGAGTATTTTAACTTACTGCACCTGTGTATGGTTTGCCAATTGCACAGTGGCAGATAGGACAGCGCTCCAGAGGGTTAACGTTGGCAGATAGGACAGCGCTCCAGAGGGTTGCCCAGAGGATCATTGGTTGCCCTCTCCCCTCTTTGGAAGAACTTTATAGCTCCCGCTGCCTTAAGAAAGTTCAAAACATTCTTAAAGATCCATTTCATCCTGGGCACCCTTTTTTTTAACTATTACCATCTGGCAGATGGTACAGGACAATAAGAACAAGGACAAATAGGCTGAAAAACAGCTTCTATCCCAGGGCAGAAACTACCGTATTTTTCGGAGTATAAGACGCACCTTTTTACCCCGCAAAAGAGGGTGAAAACTTGGGTGCGTCTTATACACCGAATGTAGCCCCACCCAGCCACCCCCACCCTTTGGCCTCTACCTCTCAAAAATTTACCTCTTTGCAGCAAACAGGGCAGAACCTGATTAGCACAAGGAAGTGATTATCTGCCTCCCGACCCACAGCTGACTGAGGCTTGCAAGCCACGTGCTAAAATGAAACTAACTACGGTAGCTGCAAGGAGACAAATTGCTGGGAGATGAACTGCTGGCAATGTTGGACTGCTGAAACTGCAAGGAGGCAAGTAGAAATGTTTGTAGAGTGTTCAAATTATTAGACTTATTTTTTAAAGACTGCTTTATTATAGTTCTAGACAACTTAACAAAATGAAGAAGCTTTTTAAAAGAAATGCTTGCTCTGAAGCTTTTGTATCTTGTTTTAAATAGCAGAGAATGTATACTTCCAGAAAGCCACATCAAATTTAAAGATCTGTTAAAGTATAATCTGAAATGTAAAAGTGTCCTGTTTAGTATTAAGATAAGGCAGCTGAGTTAAACCCTGACTTAGTCATGTTTGGAGTAGATCTATTTAAATAATTGGGAGGAGTTAGTGTTTAGATTTTAGATTTATTATTAGAGTTGGAAGGGACCTTGTAGGTCATCTAGTCCAACCCCCAAATGTGTGATTACATTTAAGAAAACTTTCTGGCATTATGTACATTTCTACAATTCTTTGCTATTTCTATGAGTCAGGCAAACATGCACATAAATACACAGCAAACAGTGTATATCATCTGTACTGTTTGCTGTTTGGCAAATTGCTGGGAGGCAGAGGCCTTTTTTCCTTGTTTTCCTCCCCCAAAACTAAGGTGCATCTTATACTCCGGTGCGTCTTATACTCCGAAAAATACGGTATATTGAACTCTACTATATAGTGCAATATTAATGCAATATCAGGGGTTTTTAATTCAATTGTATGGAATGTGAAGGATGCATGCTTTTGTTTTTTATGTGCAGTGTACACTGAAGATGTCATTTAATTTCGCTGTATGAGATGCAATGACAATAAAGTAAACTAAACTTAAACTAAACCAGACGACGTTAGCTTAGAGAAGATGAATGAAGAAGGTACCTCAATGACTCGATCCAGAAAATTGACCGCTCCCAGATAGTTTTTTTCCTGAAAGGCAGTCTGAGCTTCTTGCATGGAAAATTCTTGCTCAGTGACTCTAGACAGCTGGTTCTGGGCTTCTGCATCATCCGGATTGCTCTTGAGCTGGGGAAAGTGTTTTTTTTTAAAATTAAAAAGAAAAAGGTTACGTGATACATACTGCATATAACAGGACGCACATTGTTTGCATTCCTTTGTGGCATATGTTAAAGAAAAATGCTCAGTTCAAAAAGATCTGGACAGCGGTTTGTTTATTTAGCAGTATATTCTATTCCACCCAGCTCCAGAGATTCTGGGTAGCCAGCGGAATAATCAAATAGAAACTTGTAAAACATCGATAATCGTGGCACAAACGAGGATGGGATTGAAGAAGAAATGTCTGAAATGTGTAGGGTAGAAAAACAATCGTCACTCTAGCTCTTAGTCTGCAAAGTTTTTCCATTAAAAACCAGGGCTTTCTTGCTACAGGGAAACACTGGGGTTTGGGCACCGTACGGATTTCAGGCTGCTGAATATTCCACAGGAATAAGCATTTAAAAGTCTTGCTTCCAGGCCCCCCGCCCCCGCTTGAGATGTCAAGAGAATGATAGAGGACCATGTATGATACATCAAATGGGATGGGTAGATTCCAACACACGGTCCATTTGTGGCTGGAGAAACACTCAGATTATCTATCTATCTATCTATCTATCTATCTATCTATCTATCTATCTATCTATCTATCTATCTATCTATTTATTTATTTAATTATATTTCTATGCCGCCCAACTCCCTAGGGACTCTGGGCGGCTCACAACAGAAACGAAACATAAATCAATATAAAAGCATTTAAAAAACAGAATTAAAAACACATTTTCAATTTAAAATATTTTCAATTTAAAATGATTTCAGCCATCCATAGCCATAGTGCAGGGGTCGGCAACCTTAAACACTCAAAGAGCCATTTGGACCCATCTCCCACAGAAAAGAAAACACCGGGAGCCACAAAACCCTTCCCGTGCCTAACTATTTCCTGAGCGGCTGTTCTGAAACTTTTATTTTCTTGGATTTATCCATGGTTGGCCTACCGGGGGTCGAAAAGCTCAATAAATCGCGTGCCAGCGGGTATCACACATTGGCGGTTGTGACGCATATTTTGAGCAACAGGGAGCTGCAGCAGAGGGATGAAAGAGCCACATGCGGCTCCAGAGCTGCGGGTTGCTGACCCCTGATCTAGTGGGCCGATAATCTTAGCCACCCCTCCTTCCCTATTTTGAAAAGATATTTTCTGTAACACCCTGGTTTTAATCCAGAAACCCAGGCTGTCAGCTAACATGTTGCTCACTAACTGAATTTGTTGCTACCAAGGAATGATGTTTCTGATGCACAAGTCAAAAGAATGACACTTGTATATCTTTAAACCCTACCCAGCCGAACGTGATTCCTCAAAAGTTTCTTGAAACAGGTATTTTCCTTACCACAGCTTCAAAGTCTTGTTTTGCTTCCTGGGTGTATCCTTGTTTCAGAAGGATATTGCCTCGCTGAAGCCGGGCCTGTGGAAATGGAGAAGATCAGTTCCTTCAGAGCCAATCAACTTCCCCAAATTAGAACACAGTCTGTTGTTTGTTTTTTTAAAAGACCAGGTCAGCACCTTGGGATCAGAATAATCCCATTTTCCCTTAAGAGTCCCTTTCTGCTTAATGTCAGCTTGGACAGAGGGTGAAAGTAAGAAGAACTTACCGCAAGGAAGTCCGGCTTGAGTTCAATAGCTTTGGAGAGATCCGGCAATGCTGATTTAAAGAGCTGAAGTGGTGCAGTGGTTAAATGCAGCCATTGCAGGCTGACTGCTAGTTCAACAGTTCAGCTGTTCAAATCTCACTAGGCTCAAGGTTGACTCAGCCTTCCATCCTTCCGAGGTCGGTAAAATGAGGACCCAGATTGTTGGGGGCAATATGCTGAACTCTGTAAACCGCTTAGAGAGGGCTGTAAAGCACTATGAAGCGGTATATATAAGAAAAAAAAAGTGCTATTAAACTTGCCCATAGCCAGGTAAATGGTGGCCCGTTTGTAATAGGTAAGGTAATTTTTCGGATCAATTTCTGAGGGGAGGAAAAGAAATCAGCCACAGTGTCAGCTGCTACTTCATGCTTGCTTGTGCTTCGGTGACAGTCTGCAATGGACTCTGGGGAGGGTGGATGGGAGGGGGAATGCTTGGGGGAAAGTGAAAGTAACTGCTCTATGTCCAGGAGATGCTACTTCAAGGTCACCCTTCTGGGAGAAGGCGGCAGTTGCATACCAAAGTTGAAGTGACTGTTCTGAAAACATTTTAGTTGAAACTTGATTAGTCAATGGTGTGTGTGTGTGTGTGTGTGTGTGTCAGCGATGGGAGGCAGTTAAGGGAGGGAAAGGTTGAACTTAGGGATTTTGGTGTGCAATTCTGGCTATGCACTATTGCAAGGCACTTGACTTCTAATAAAACTATACCTTTCTCAATAAATGGAGCCAAGGATCATTTCTGTTTAGACTCAGTGTTGTCAGTCACTGTTAGGCACTGAGTGTATATCTAGCAGGAAGGCAGGCTAACAGGTAATCTTGCTAGCATTCTAAACTACCGTATTTTTCGGACTATAAGACACACTTTTTTGTCTCCCAAAAGTGGGTGAAAATGTCTGTGCGTCTTATAGACCGAATATTGCCAAATCCCCACCCACCCGCCACCCATTTTTTGGCCTCCGCACACCCCGTTTTCGGGCCCTTTTCAGGCCTTTTTTTTGGGCCCATTTTCGGGGCTTTTTTCGGCCCATTTTTTGGGGGGGAAAAAACCTTGAAAACGGGCCGAAAAAAGCCTTGAAAACGGGCCGAAAAAAGCCTCAAAAAACAGGCTGAAAAAAGCCTCAAAAAACAGGCTGAAAAAAGCCCTGAAAACATGCTGAAAAAAAGCCTTGAAATGGGCCGAAAAAGCCTTGAAAACAGGCCGAAAAAGACCCCGAAAATGGGCCGAAAAAAGCCCCGAAAAAAGCCTTGAAAACAGGTCAAAAAAAGCCTCGAAAATGGACCAAAAAAGCCCTGAAAACATGCTGAAAAAAAGCCTCGAAAATGGGCAGAAAAAAGCCTCAAAATCAGGCAGAAAAAAGGTTGGAAAAGGGCGGAAAAAAAGGGTGCGCGGAGGCCAAAAACTTTTTGTTGTTTAGATTTAGATTTATTATTAGAGTTGGAAGGGACCTTGTAGGTCATCTAGTCCAACCCCCTGCTCAAGCAGGAGTTCCTACACCATTTGAGACAGATGGCAGTCCAGTCTCCTCTTGAAGGTTGCAAGTGTTGGGGGTCTCACAACCTCCGCTGGCAAGCTGTTCCACTGGTTGATTGCTCTCACCGTCAGAAAGTTTCTCCTCACTTCCAGGTTGAATCTCTCCTTGGTCAGCTTCCATCCGTTATTCCTTGTTTGGCTTTCTGGTGCTATAGAGAACAGCCTGCTCCCCTCCTCTCTGTGGCATCCCCTCAAGTATTGGAACACTGCTATCATGTCACCCCTGGTCCTTCTCTTCGCCAGACTGGCCAAGCTCAGTTCCTGCAACCGCTCTTTGTATGTTTTATTTTCCAGACCCTTTATCATCCTGGTTGCTCTCTTCTGCACTTTCTCTAGGGTTTCAATGTCTTTTTTGTAGTGTGGTGACCAAAACTGGATGCAGTACTCTAGGTGTGGTCTGACCAAGGCTTTATAGAGTGGTACTAGTACCTCTCTGGTCCTTGATTGTATCCCTCTATTTATGCAGCTCAGGACTGCGTTGGCCTTTTTGGCTGCTGCTGCACACTGCTGGCTCATATTTAGTTGGCTGTCTACCAAGACTCCAAGATCCCTCTCGCAATCGCTGCTATTGAGTGTGGTTTCACCCAGTTTGTATGTGTATTTTTGATTCTTCTTACCTAGGTGTAGAATTTTACTTTTCTCCGTGTTAAATTTCATTTTATTTGTTTGGGCCCAGTGTTCGAGTCTGTCAAGGTCCCTCTGGATTTTGAGTCTGTCCTCTGGGGTGTTTGCTACTCCCGCCAGCTTGGTATCGTCTGCAAATTTGGTTAGTTCTCCTGCTATTCCCTCATCTAGGTCATCAAAGAAACAGTTGGTCCACTAAGGAGAGAAGACGGCAAAGAAGTAACAGACAACACAGACAAAGCAGAGCTACTGAACAAGTTCTTTGCATCAGTCTTCACACAAAAGGAAACTGCAGCTCAACTACCCAGCAACACAAATATAAAAAACAGATTCGAAGCAAGACTCAACCTAAGCAAAAATACAGTAAGAGATCACCTATCTGAACTTAATGAATACAAAGCACCAGGACCTGACGGATTACACCCCAGAGTCCTAAAAGAACTAGCAGAAGTCATTTCAGAACCACTGCACCACATCTTCCACAAATCCTGGAACACAGGGGAACTCCCCGAGGACTGGAAAAGAGCTGATGTGGTCCCCATCTACAAAAAAGGTAAAAAGACAGACCCAGGAAACTACAGACCAATCAGCCTAACATCAATACCTGGGAAAATACTGGAAAAAATAATTAAAAACCAGATCTCACATCATCTAGAAACAAACCAAGTAATAACCAACAGCCAACACGGATTTGTTAAGAACAAGTCATGCCAAACCAACCTCATTTCATTTTTCAACACTGTGACCAAATTAGTAGACCAGCGAAATGCAGTAGACATCATATACCTGGACTTCAGCAAAGCATTTGACAAAGTAGACCACAACCTACTTCTTCATAAGCTAGAAAAAAGCAGGATAGACAGCTACACAACCAGATGGATTAACAACTGGCTGACCAACCGTACCCAACGAGTAGTCCTCAATGGCTCTAAGTCCACATGGAGAGAAGTAAGCAGTGGCGTACCACAAGGTTCCGTCCTAGGCCCAGTACTCTTTAATATCTTCATAAATGACCTAGATGAGGGAATAGCAGGCGAACTAACCAAATTTGCAGACGATACCAAGCTGGCGGGAGTAGCAAACACCCCAGAGGACAGACTCAAAATCCAGAGGGACCTTGACAGACTCGAACACTGGGCCCAAACAAATAAAATGAAATTTAACACGGAGAAAAGTAAAATTCTACACCTAGGTAAGAAGAATCAAAAATACACATACAAACTGGGTGAAACCACACTCAATAGCAGCGATTGCGAGAGGGATCTTGGAGTCTTGGTAGACAGCCAACTAAATATGAGCCAGCAGTGTGCAGCAGCAGCCAAAAAGGCCAACGCAGTCCTGAGCTGCATAAATAGAGGGATACAATCAAGGACCAGAGAGGTACTGGTACCACTCTATAAAGCCTTGGTCAGACCACACCTAGAGTACTGCATCCAGTTTTGGTCACCACACTACAAAAAAGACATTGAAACCCTAGAGAAAGTGCAGAAGAGAGCAACCAGGATGATAAAGGGTCTGGAAAATAAAACATACGAAGAGCGGTTGCAGGAACTGAGCTTGGCCAGTCTGGCGAAGAGAAGGACCAGGGGTGACATGATAGCAGTGTTCCAATACTTGAGGGGCTGCCACAGAGAGGAGGGGAGCAGGCTGTTCTCTATGGCACCAGAAAGCCAAACAAGGAATAACGGATGGAAGCTGACCAAGGAGAGATTCAACCTGGAAGTGAGGAGAAACTTTCTGACGGTGAGAGCGATCAACCAGTGGAACAGCTTGCCAGCGGAGGTTGTGAGAGCCCCAACACTTGCGACCTTCAAGGGGAGACTGGACTGCCATCTGTCTCAAATGGTGTAGGAACTCCTGCTTGAGCAGGGGGTTGGACTAGATGACCTACAAGGTCCCTTCCAACTCTAATAATAAATCTAAATTTATGAAGATATTAAAGAGTACTGGGCCTAGGACGGAACCTTGTGGTACGCCACTGCTTACTTCTCTCCATGTGGACTTAGAGCCATTGAGGACTACTCGTTGGGTACGGTTGGTCAGCCAGTTGTTAATCCATCTGGTTGTGTAGCTGTCTATCCCGCTTTTTTCTAGCTTATGAAGAAGTAGGTTGTGGTCTACTTTGTCAAATGCTTTGCTGAAGTCCAGGTATATGATGTCTACTGCATTTCGCTGGTCTACTAATTTGGTCACAGTGCTGAAAAATGAAATGAGGTTGGTTTGGCATGACTTGTTCTTAACAAATCCGTGTTGGCTGTTGGTTATTACTTGGTTTGTTTCTAGATGATGTGAGATCTGGTTTTTAATTATTTTTTCCAGTATTTTCCCAGGTATTGATGTTAGGCTGATTGGTCTGTAGTTTCCTGGGTCTGTTTTTTTACCTTTTTTGTAGATGGGGACCACATCAGCTCTTTTCCAGTCCTCGGGGAGTTCCCCTGTGTTCCAGGATTTGTGGAAGATGTGGTGCAGTGGTTCCGAAATGACTTCTGCTAGTTCTTTTAGGACTCTGGGGTGTAATCCATCAGGTCCTGGTGCTTTGTATTCATTAAGTTCAGATAGGTGATCTCTTACTGTATTTTTGCTTAGGTTGAGTCTTGCTTCGAATCTGTTTTTTATATTTGTGTTGCTGGGTAGTTGAGCTGCAGTTTCCTTTTGTGTGAAGACTGATGCGAAGAATGTGTTCAGTAGCTCTGCTTTGTCTGTGTTGTCTGTTACTTCTTTGCCGTCTTCTCTCCTTAGTGGACCAACTGTTTCTTTGATTTTTTTCTTGTTGTTTATGTGTTGGAAGAAGCTTTTTTTGTTGTCTTTGACTTTTGTTGCGAGTCTTTGTTCATTCTGGGCCTTTGCTGTCCTGATTTTTTCTTTACAGATTCTGGCTGTCTGTTGGTACTCTGCCTTGGTTATGTGCCCATCTTTCCATTTTTTGTATTTATCTTTTTTTTCATTCAGTTTATCGGTGAGGTCTTTGTTTAGCCATGCTGGTTTCCTTTTGGATTTCTTGTTTTTCTTCCTCATCGGTATTGTGGTGTTCTGGGCTTTTAAGATCGTGTTTTTTAGGATCTCCCAGGCTTCTTGAGTTGTTTTACCCTTTAGTACTTTCATCCAAGGGAACTTCCCCAAGTTTTCTCTGAGTTTATTGAAGTCGGCTTTTTTAAAGTCTGGGATATAGGTGTTGTTATGTTCAGTTATTTGTGTTTGCTTTATGGTGAATTTTAGTATTACGTGTTTTCCTCTTGTTCCTCTTGTTTTCCTCTTCTAAATTTAGGTGCGTCTTATAGTCATAGTCTGGAAAATACGGTAATCAACCTGCAGCTCTGCCTCCATTTGTGACACGCAACACCAGAAAAGCAGCAATGGAAACAAAGAATGTGGTCCCTCACTGGGTGCTCCTGCCTGGGTATGCAAAATCCTTCCCGGCGTCATTTTGCAAACGACACAATGCAGAAACGGCTACATCTTCCTGCAGCAACTGCCAGCGGTGGGTCAGACAGTCTTGGACTGAACCTCACCAGAGCATCCTGGAGCTGTCATTATGTTGCTATTCTCTACTCTGCATTATTGTGAAGATTAAAAAAAGGGTAGTGGGGAAGGAAATTGCGCTCCGTGATAAAAGGAAGGGCAGGTTAAACATCTGAATAAAAATATTGAGAGCAGCTACTGAAAGAAAGGACTCCTGCTACTTATCTAATAAGTAGTTCATTAAGTTTGTAGAAGGGGAAAATAATCTGAATTTGAAGGAAGCATTATGGCAGGGGGGTTGTTGTGGTTGTTTTTGCAAGAGACATGGCCCATTCATAGCAGGCCCTGTCTTAAAAATGCCATTTTCCCTTGTGGAAAACCCGACAGACTGTGTTTCGCATCAGAAGATTTTAAAAGTGCTTGAAGTTAAAATAGTATTTTTTAATAAATTGATCTAGTTTTTTTAAGCTTTTTACATTCTTCCTATTAAGCCTGAGTACCACACTGTAAAAACACACTAATCCTATTATGTAGCAGATCTGCCTGTTTAGTAGTTATTAATAGTTAATAGTCATTTTTTTTGCTTAAGAACAGGATGGACTTATTCCAGTTCAGTTCATCTAATTCTCCTTTTTTAAACTGCCTGGGCCAGGGGTCAGCAACCCGCGGCTCTGGAGCCGCATGTGGCTCTTTCATCCCTCTGCTGCGGCTCCGTGTCACTGGTTGGTCCCACAATTTTGAGAGCAGCTTCCGGTTACGTGGGGGGAAGCAGGGCGTGCCAGGAGGAGACTCTATGGCAAGGGGCGGGTTTTCCAGTCGGCTCCACAATTGATAGGGCTTTTGGTTAGGACAGGTAGAGGAAAAAGGACACCGCACTAGGAGGAGACTCTATGGTGGGGGAACCGGACTTCCGGTCGGCTCCAGAATTGAACGGGGGGCTTCCGGTTAGGACCTTTGTGGCTCTTTGAGAGTTTAAGGTTGCCGACCCCTGGCCTGGGCGGATTCCTATAGCTTTAAATTACTCCTACTAAGAGATCTGTCAGTGCCTTTTAGCAGCCTCTACCCCAGAGAAATTAGACAGTGCCCCAATGTTAATGTAACTGTATCAGCCAATGCAGCTCTTTTTCCAATAGGCACCTGGCGTCTTGAACTGGTATTCCAAGGCTGGTACTCACCCACTGCCGAATGGTAGTGTGAGAGGGCTTCGGCCAGCTGGCCAGCAGCCAGTAGCTTCCGACCCATTTCTAGATGGTTGTCAATCTCGGCTTGCCCGGCAGCCAACAATCCTGGAAGGGATGAAGTCATTCAGGAGACCAAGGGTTAGAGCAGTGTTTCTCAGTGATGGCAATTTCAAGATGTCTGGACTTTAACATCTTTGCCAATAGCATGCTGGTACAGAATTCTGAGAGCTGAAGGCTTCACATGCTGGCTGGGGAACTCTGGGAGTTGAAGTCCTCACATGCTGCCTGGGGAATTCTGGGAGCCGAAGTCCTCACATGCTGGCTGGGGAATTCTGGGAGCTGAAGGCCTCACATGCTGGCTGGGGAATTCTGGGAGCTGAAGTCTGCTGGCTGGGGTATTCTGGGAGTTGAAGTCCTCACATGCTGGCTGGGGAACTCTGGGAGCCGAAGTCCTCACATGCTGGCTGGGGAATTCTGGGAGCTGAAGTCTGCTGGCTGGGGTATTCTGGGAGTTGAAGTCCTCACATGCTGGCTGGGGAACTCTGGGAGCCGAAGTCCTCACATGCTGGCTGGGGAATTCTGGGAGCTGAAGTCTGCTGGCTGGGGTATTCTGGGAGTTGAAGTCCTCACATGCTGGCTGGGGAATTCTGAGAGCTGAAGGCCTCACATGCTGGCTGGGGAATTCTGGGAACTGAAGTCTGCTGGCTGGGGTATTCTGGGAGTTGAAGTCCACACAACATAAAATGGCTGAGGAATTCTGACCTAGCTCCTTGGTGCATTCTTAGCAAGCTGGTGATACAACAAATTCTTTTGCAAACACCAAACATGGCACCTCACTAATTTCCTTCCTTCCTTCCCTCCCTCCCTGAGGAATCCCTTTCCTTTGAAAGTGACTCTGGGTGGCTCACCCGTAGTAGAAACCAATTATTAAAATACGAGAATAAAAGCAGCCACATTAGGGACAAAAGCAGGCTTAACATAGAATAGCATTACTGTATTGGGTTTGTACACTATCCTTCCCCAGTACCTGTGTGATCGGGGCCATATGGATTTCGGAGGGATGCTAGTGAAAGGGTGAAAAAGCACCGTCTTTGAGTTTTCAGATTGCTGCTCTTTCATGAGAACCATAGAGCTCCTGTCCTTTCTTAGACTGACTGAGCAAGATTTGAAAGGCCGCAGCTAGGAAATAATACTCAAATGTGCTCAAATCCTGAAAACCATCCATTATAATGTGAACACACTTTTCATACTATTTGTTCCTTCGATGTTTTCCTGCATTTGCTCCAGACCCTTCTGCCTTTTCTGTTTCGGAGGTCCACTGAAACTTTAGATCAAGTTTCTAAAGTTTCTAATTCGGATTAGTCTATTTAACTTTACCATACTAAATTAGCTGTTTACAGTTATAACATCTTTGCTGTTTTTAAATGTAAAATGTTTACCTGCTTGGTATCCCTCTACCAAGGGTATTCTCCCCGTATAGCCTAGGTTTTGATGTGTCTAAGTTATGACTTTGTATAGCCCAGTTTAGTGAACATTTCTTTATTTTTCTCCCGTCCTGGGTTTTTAAATAATGGCTACAGGTGGACCTCGACTTATGACCATATTTCTTTTGCTAAGTGAGGAAGAACCGGCTAAAACTTAACCCTGACAAGACTGAGTGGCTATGGATATTGCCTCCTAAGGACTCGACCAATTGTCCCTCTTTGGTTCTTGGGGGGGAGAAATTAGCTCCCTCAGAATGGGTCCGCAATTTGGGTGTCCTCCTAGACCCTCAGCTAAAATTGGAGCAACATCTTTCAGCTGTGGCTAGGGGGACCTTTGCACAAGTACGTCTTGTGCACCAATTGCGACCCTACTTGGAGAAGGAGGCACTTCTCACAGTCACTCATGCCCTTATCACCTCACAGCTGGATTACTGCAATGCGCTCTACATGGGGCTACCCTTGAAGAGTATCCGGCGACTGCAATTGGTGCAAAATGCAGCTGCGCGAGCTGTGGTGGGTGTACCTAGATGCACCCACGTAACACCTATCCTCCGCCAGCTGCATTGGCTGCCCATTAGTCTCCGGATCCAATTTAAGGTGTTGGTCGTTACCTTTAAAGCCCTACATGGCTCAGGGCCAGGTTATCTTCGGGACCGCATCCTGCCGCATACCTCCCTACGACCGGTTAGGGCCCACAGAGTCGGCCTCCTTCAGGTCCCATCGACCAAACAATGTCGGTTGGCGGGGCCGAGGGGGAGGGCCTTCTCTGTGGGAGCTCCCTCCCTGTGGAACCAGCTTCCCCTGGAGATCAGGACCATCCCCACCCTACTGGCCTTCCGGAAAGCAATAAAAACTTGGCTCTTCCGGCAGGCGGGGTGAAAGTGAGACCAATTAGATTAGATATGGGTCTCCCCCCTTGTTTATGAATATATGATACTTTTTTAACTTTTGTATTTTTTAACCACTGTATTTTATACTTGAAATGGTTTTCTAATATGTTGTGAGCCGCCCAGAGTCCCCTGGGAGTTGGGCGGCATAGAAATCCATCCAATAAATAAAAAAATAATTTGCTAAGTGAGTTTTGCCCCATTTCATGGCCTTTCTTGCCACAGTTTTTAAGTGAATCACTGCAGTTGTTAAGTTAGTAAAACGGTTGTTAAGTGAATCTGGCTTCCCCATTGACTTTACTTGTCTCAAGGTTACAACATGACACTCCCCCCCCCCCCGGGACACTGCAACGGTCATAAATATGAGTCAGTTGCCAACTGTTCTGAATTCTGATCATCTGGCCAAGGGGATACATCAGGGGATAATGATGAAAAATAGTCATGTCACTTTTTTTAGTGCCGTTCTAACTTTGAACGGTCACAAAATGAACTGTTGTAAGTCAAGGACTACTTGTATAAGGGTGATCGAATAGATTCACAGACAGAGAGATCACTGAGGACTAGGAACATGCTAAGGTTTAAATGGAAGAAACCAAAAGAGGAGGGTTGGGGAAGCCGAGGCGAAGCCAGCCAATCACGTTGCTCAAGGGGAGGGCCTCTCGAGGAATGACAGGGCGGAGCTTGTCAAGGTAAAGGGGTATTGGGAGCAAAAAAAAAGATTGACAGGAAACGACTGTGGCAACAAGGGGCACGGCCAGTGGAAGCTCGGTTGCTAAGGTCAAAAAGGAAACGGAGGTGGGCTCCGGTTACTATGTGTCACGTAGTGAATATTGTCAGTTGTATGCCTATGCAGGGTGATCCACCCCTATCTAATATTATGGTATATTCCAATACAAGCAGAACACATGATATGCTTTCTACGCATGTCTACATTCCTAAGCCTCCATTCTTTTTCTTCTGACTTGGCTCTTGACCTGAACTGTCGTGTTTTCTTAGCAAAGATGTAATTAATCAGGATTTATTGTTTTTGTACTGAAATAAATATTTTCTATTAGACTTTTAATCTCGGTTTTATTTCTAACTGTCTGAATTCCAAGTAAAGATCCAACATCGTCTCTATGAGATTTTATTCTCACCCCAACACTATGGTTACCTGGCAACTGTAGATCCAGCAAGACGCAGAGCAACGAAGCGGCCCAGAGCAGCCTCTTCTCACAGTTGCCCGGACCAAGCCCGGGACCGTCCGTGCTTCGGCCAAGCAGCCCCAGGCTGCGCCACACCGGCTGCTGCCTGGACTCCATGTCCCAGCTCCGGAACCCGCTCACTTCCGCATCCGTATTCAGGTCGCTGACAGTTCTTTCCGGCACGCTTGTCGTCTCTCTATTGTTCGAGTGTGAAGTTAGGGCTGCTCTAGGATGACCATTCTCTCTCGTCGGCACCCAACGGCCGTCCAAAGGAAAGAAGGAAGGGAGGGAGGATGGGAATGGAAGAGTGGAACCTGCTAGCCAATCACCGCCCTCTTCTTGGAGAGCCGTAAACTTCCCTGGCCAATCGAGCTAGGGTAGGCGCGGCGGAGAGTCGGAAGGCGGTGCTTCTTCGCGGGGAAAATTTGCAGAATTCGAAACGAGGTGAGATTTTTTTTCCAATCACGTGGTGCGAAAAAAGAAAGTGGGATTCCTGGATTTTGGGGGGGGGGGGGTTTGCAAGGGCTTTTGCAAACTGGAGGAAGGGAAATTACCATATGCATTACTTTGATTAACAGCCAATAATAATACTATTTTTAAGGGTGCCTCATTATTTCCAGCGGAAGCAGAGGAACGAGGAACAGCACTTGATGCAGAATGTAGTTCCTGAGCCTGTGCAGAGCGCCTCTCCCGTCCTCTCCTCAAGACTCTTCCATTGAAAGCCAGGCATGTAATCAGAAACGGATCAGGAGCCGCCAGAGATCATTCTTAACCTTGTGCAGTCTAAAGTCAATATTTAATATTAATCATACAGCCGTCAAATCAACCAAAATAAAAGAAAAATATTTTTCTGTTTACTTTCTCATATATAATAATAATAACAACAACAACAGAGTTGGAAGGGACCTTGGAGGTCTTCTAGTCCAACCCCCTGCTTAGGCAGGAAACCCTACACTACTTCAGACAAATGGTTATCCAACATCTTCTTTAAAACTTCCAGTGTTGGAGCATTCACAACTTCTGGAGGCAGGCTGTTCCACTGATTAATTGTTCTCACTGTCAGGAAATTTCTCCTTAGTTCTAAGTTGCTTCTCTCCTTGATTAGTTTCCACCCATTGCTTCTTGTCCTACCCTCAGGTGCTTTGGAGAATAGCTTGACTCCCTCTTCTTTATGGCAGCCCCTGAGATATTGGAACACTGCTACCATGTCTCCCCTAGTCCTTCTTTTCATTAAACAAGACATACCCAGTTCCTGCAACCGTTCTTCATATGTTTTAGCCTCCAGTCCCCTAATCATCTTTGTTGCTTTTCTCTGCACTCTTTCTAGAGTCTCAACACCCATATTTGAGGGGCTGCCACAGAGGAGGGGTTCAAGCTATTCTCCAAAGTGCCTGAAGGCCAGACAAGGAATAATGGATGGAAACTGATCAAGGAGAGATTCAACCTGGAAATAAGGAATTTTTTTCTGAGCGTGAGAGCAGTCAACCCATGGAACAGCTTGCCTTCAGAAGTTGTGGGAGCTTCATCACTGGAGGCTTTCAAGAAGAGACTGGACTGCCATCTGTCAGAAATTGTGTAGGGTCGTGGGGTTCGGCTAGTCACTAGATGACCTATAACAGTGATGGCGAACCTTTTTTCCCTCGGGTGCCAAAATAGTGCGCGCGCGTGCTATCGCACACGTGTGCGTGCCCACACCCATAATTCAAAGCCCCTCACTCGCCCCACCCCCCTGCGCATGCATGCGCGACCCCCCCCCCACTCCCCCGTTTCCCGACTTCCAGTGGGCCTGGTAGGCCCGTTTTTCACCCTCCCCAGGCTCCAGAGGCTTTCTTGGAGCTTGGGGAGGGCGAAAATGCTTCACCCCCGCCACCCGAGGCTGAAATAGCCCTCCCAGAGCCTCCGCGCGAGCCATAAATCAGCTGGCGGGCACGCACATGCTCACTGGAGCTGAGCTAGGGCAACAGCTCGCGTGCTGGCAGATATGGCTCCGCGTGCCACCTGTGGCACCCGTGCCATAGGTTCGCCATCACTGACCTATAACGTCCCTTCCAACTCTGTTAACGTGTTAACAATCTCTTTCGTTCCCAGAGAATGTGACAAGGATGCCTGATGGAGCCTGATTCCAAGCAACGGAAGAGAGCGGAGCCCAATGGCGCCTCCGCTTTGGAAGTACGGCCTGTACTTTCGGAGCAGAAATCTCGGGATGTCAGGCTCATGCCTGTCTATGCCGCCCCTGTGCTGGATAAGAAAGAGACCTGTCGCCTGATGAAAGAAGTCTCTGCTGTCTACCCGTTGAGTGACTACCCTCATTTGAAACATATCCGGGCCTGTCTCTCTGCAGGCAGCCCCAACCCGCTGGAGATGATCTTGTGCCTTGCAGGCCTCAGCGGAGAGCAGGCCGGCTTGCGGTCTCTCGCTGAACTCTTTCCCAGCAGCGAAGTAGACCTCTGCTGCTTGGGGAAACCTTTCTTGGTCCATGTGCCGGCTTATGCGCCTTTGACTCGTCCCCAGTATGAGGAAGCTGCGTCGCACTGGCCTGTCTCCTTCCACAAGAACAAGTGGATCAGCCAAGCTCTGAAAGGCTGTCTTTTCTCCCCCCTGGAAAAAGATTGCATGCAGGGTTACATGGAGTTGGCCATCCAAGCAGCCCAGCAGGGAACGAGGCAGGGTATGGAGCCCGTAGGAGCTGCGGTAGTGGACCTGGCCACTGGCCGAGTCCTGGCTGTTGGTCACGACTGTAGAGAGGGCTCCAACCCACTTCTCCATGCTGCAATGGTCTGCATTGACTTGGTGGCCCACAGCCACGGAGGGGGAGCTTACAGCTTCAAAGATTATCCTGCTTGCACGTTTCTTCCTGCGGACAACACTTCCCAGCCACCTCCTTCTCTTGAGGATGGCCTTCCGTACATTTGCACGGGGTACGACATGTACTTAACTCGGGAACCGTGCATGATGTGTGCCATGGCGCTGGTGCACTCCCGCATTCAGCGGGTGTTCTACGGGGCACCGTCCTCTCACGGGGCGCTGGGCACAACACACCACATCCACAGCCAGAAGGACCTCAACCACCACTATGAAGTCTTCCGAGGCATTCTGGAAGATCAGTGCAAATTCTTGGCGCAGCTTTCCGATCACAAGGAATCGTCGTGAGAAAGACTGTCCGGTGGGAAGGTTCTTACTTTTGATGCTTCCGGGGATGGTATATTGCAGGGGTCCCCAAACTTGGCAACTTTAAGACTTACAGATTTTAACTCCCAGAATTATAGCTGGCTGGAGAATTCTGGAAGTTGAAATCCATAAGTCTTAAAAGTTGCCAAGTTTGGGGACCTCTGGTATATTGTATTTTTTTTCCCAAAAAAAAAAAAGATATTGGAAGGATGGTTTCGTGTTTGTGGTGTAGTTTGTTTGTAGTTCTTGACTTATAACCATTTGTTTAGTGATGGTTTGAAGTTAAAAACGGCATTGAAAGAAGTGACTTGTGACGGTTTTTTCACACTTACAACCATGGTTACGGACGCTTGCCAACAGATTCATGTTTATGACAGTTGCAGGGTCTTGGGGGGTCATGTGATCCCCTTTTGCGACCTTCAGACAAGCAAAGACAATGGGGGGAAGTCAGATTCACTTAACAACCGTGTTACTAACAACTGCACTGATTCACTTAACAACGGTGGCAAGAAAGGTCGTAAAAACGGGGCCAAACTCACTTCACAACGGTTTCAATTAGCGACAGAAATTTTGGGGACGCTTATGGTCATAAGTCATGGACTACCTGTAAAAGGTTGGGTCTTGAGCTGCTGAGAGACCCAAAATATAGGCCGCCATAATGTATGGTGGACATAAGCAAAAGCCAGTTTGTTCTAGTGGATAAAGCACCAGGTTAGAAATTGTGAGGCAGTGAGTTCTAGTTCTGTCTTGGCTATAAAAGCCAGGTGGGTGACTTTGGGCCAGTTCACAGGGTTGTTGTAGGGAAAACAAGAGTAGGAAGGAGTATTGGATTTGTTCGCTGGTTTCAATTAATGGTAAAAATTATAAAGGTGGGATACAAAAAAATAAACATGGTCATAGAAATGCTAAAATAGGACGGGATGTTGCAATGCCCTGAATCTACGGTGGAATTGTTATTGTTTTTATTTTGCTTTTGATGCGTAACAAACGGTGATTTTTTTTTACAATGTAAAATATTACAAATGTTTTTATTATGCATGTATCATATTATAGTGCATTATTGTTGCAATGAATAAAATGTTTCTTTTATTTACAATATTTTTTTCCAATTTATTTGTCCTCCTTTTCATTGTAAAAAAGTTGGTCACCTTACATTAGCAACCTGCTTTGGGTTTTTTGTTTTTTGTTTTTTTTGTTTTATTGAAAAGTTTTAAAGGTACAAAGTGCAAACATTTTCCCCCCATTTTTCTCCCCCCCTCCCCCCTCCCCCCTCCCCCCTTCCCCCCTCCCGGACTTCCCAGAAAAAGCACAAGGTATAAATCTAAAAAAAACTAACATAAAACTTACTATAAAAGAAAAAAAAGAAATTATTAGTTCAAAAATACCCATTCATCCTTAACTCTTTAACAATCCAAAAGCTTGAAAATATAGTATATCATTTCTCAAATTTCTAATATTAAGAAACTATTTAAATTATTTTGATCTGATACTTTTTTTGAATATATTCAGTCCACCTACTCCATTCCAATATATATCTTTCATTTGAGTGGTCCTTTAAATATGATGAAAACTTGGCCATTTCGGCCTAATGTATCATTTTCAACGTCCATTCTTCAATCGTAGGTATATCTTCTTTCTTCCAGTATTGTGCTACCAACAATCTGGCAGCAGATATGCAATTCAAAACCAGCTTAGTCTCTATAACAGAACAATCCGTTATTATCCCCAACAAAAAGAATTGTGGTGTAAATTTAATCTTTTTCTTTAAAATGTTTTGTATAATCCACCATATTTTTATCCAAAATGACTTGATCTTTTTACAAGTCCACCATATATGAAAATATGTAGCATCCTCACATTCACATCTCCAACATTTAGAATCTAAATTTGGATACATACAAGCTAATTTTTTTGGGTCTAAATGCCATCTATAAAGCATTTTATAAAAATTTTCTCTCAAGTTTTGTGCCTGTGTAAATTTAACATTTCTAACCCATATCTTTTCCCGTGTATCCATCATTATCGGTTCACCAATGTTCTGGGCCCATTTTATCATACAATCCTTAACTAATTCTGTTTCTGAATCTAATTCCAATAAAATATTATATAATCTCTTTATATGCATTGGGCCCTTATCTTTTATTTGTACAATCAAATTGTCCTCTTTTTTCAGAATACCAGTTTTTTGATCATCTCTCCATCTAACTTGTAATTGTATGTATTGAAACCATGTTCTGATTATACCTTCTTCTCTTAATTTCTCAAACGATTTTAATTGAAATAAATTTCCCTCTTCAGAAAGAAGTTCTTTATATGTAATGTTATCAAATTTTTGTTCCATATTTATATTTTCTATCGCGTGTCTGGGTACTGTCCATAAGGGTAACTTATTTAATTTAGAATGGTGTTTTTTCCAGACACGCAATAAAGCATTTCTTAATATATGGCTCTTAAAAGCTTTATCTACTTTTTTATCATATATTAAATAAGCATGCCACCCAAAGACCAAACCATATCCCTCAATGTTTAATACACTCTCTTCCGTTAAATTAATCCAATCTGTAACTGCTGAGGGCCGCTGCTTCATAGTACAATTTCAAGTTAGGCATTTTTAAACCACCTCTTTCACGTGTATCCTGCATAATCTTCTGATTTACCCTTGGCTTCTTCCCAGCCCAGATAAATCTATTTATACCCTTCTGCCATTCCTTTATAACTTCATCTTTTTTAAGTATTGGTATCATTTGAAAGAGGAATAAAAACCTTGGTAAAACATTCATTTTAACAGCAGCTATCCTACCCAACAATGACAATTGTAATTTCTCCCAGCTTTCCATATCCCTCTGTATTTTTGACCACAATGGTTCATAATTATGTTGATATAATTTTGTATTTGTGGACATAATATTAACCCCTAAATATTTAATCTTTTGAACTATCTCAAAGCCAGTTACCTTTTCTACTAATTCTTTTTGGTTTTTTGTCATATTTTTAACTATTATTTTTGTTTTAGCTGTATTTATTTTAAAACCCGACACTTGTCCATATAAATTAATTGTATCCATCAGAGTCCTAATAGATTGTAATGGTTGAGTTACAGTAACAACCAGATCGTCCGCGAACGCTCGAAGCTTATATTCTTCCTGTCTAATTTTTATTCCTTTTATTATATCAAGCTCTCTTATTTTATTAAGTAATATTTCTAAGCTCAAAATAAACAACAAAGGAGATAGGGGACATCCTTGTCTTGTTCCCTTTTCTACGTTAAAAACATCTGTTAATCCACCATTGATTATTATTTGCGCCGTTTGTTTTCGATATATTGCCCCAATAGATTGTACAAAATAGTCTCCCAATTGTAATTTCTCTATTAATCTTAGTAAGAACCGCCAATTCAATCTATCAAAAGCTTTCTCAGCATCTAAAAATACTAATGCTGCGGGGATCTGGTTATTACTTCTCAGATACTCCAATAAGTTAACAATTTGTCTAACATTAGTTTTCATTTGCCTACCAGTTAAAAACCCTGTTTGATCATAATGTATCATTTGTTGCATAACTGTCATTAACCTATTCGCTAAATTTTTTGTAAAAATTTTATAATCTATATTTAAAAGTGAAATCGGTCTATAATTTTTTGGATCTGTACCATCTACGCCCTCTTTTGGGATCAGAGAAATAAAAGACGTCTTCCATGTTGGGAGAACATTACCTCCCTTTTGAATATTATTAAATAATTCTTTAAGCGGCTCCCCCATTTCTTCCTGTAATTTTTTATAATAAACAGCAGTTAACCCATCTGTCCCCGGGGCTTTACCCACTTTTAACTGTTTAATTGCCATTGTTATTTCTTCTAAAGTTATTAATTGATTTAACATATCCCTCTGCTCTTTTGTAGTTATATAAATATTCTGTTTCCGTAAATAATTATCTATATCTTCTTCTTAAATTTTGTCCTCCATATATAAATCTGAATAAAATTCTAAGAAAGATTTTTTAATAAGTCCATGTTCATAAACTTCTTTACCCTTATATCTTATTTTTTCAATAGTTCTTGATTTTTGCTTCTTTCTTAAAATGTAAGCCAACCATCTTCCTGGTTTATTAGCATTGCTAAAAGTATTAAATTTAGCATATTGTAGATTTGTTGCTACTTGATCAACCATTAACATATTAAATTGACCCTTCAATAAATTAATCGTCTCTTTAATTTTTTTATCTCTTGGATTAGAAATTAAAGCTATTTCTTGTCTCTTAATCTCCTCTAATTCTTTCCTTTTCTCCCCCTTTTTCCTTCTATGTTTATTATTCAAGTATATCAAAATACCTCTCATGTATGCTTTACTTGCATCCCACACCATTTCCAACGACGTGCCCTTTTGCATATTATTAACAAAAAATTCTTTCATTAGTTTTTTACATTCCATCACATTTTCTTCATATCTAAATAAATTCTCATTTAACCTCCATGACCTTCTAGGTCCATTCCTATCTTCTAAATCCATCCAAACCGGACTATGATCTGTCAATACTCTTGGGCATATCTTCGTCTTCTTCACCCTAGAAAAAAGATTATTAGTAATCAAAATAAAATCAATCCTTGAAAAGGATTGGTGTCTATCGGAAAAAAAGGTAAAATCCTTTTCCTCTGTATTTCTTTCCCGCCAAATATCTCTCAGCTCCCAATCTTCCATCATCTCAAAAAAAGGTTTAGGCAATTTTGCTCTTAAAAAAATATTTTGCTTAAGTCCTTTCTTGTCTTTTACTGCATCTGGTACACCATTCCAATCAGCAAGAAGAATGCAAGTACTGTAATCCCATTGTACCAATTTTGTATGTAGAAGATCATAAAAATTTTCCTGTTGTTGATTCGGGGCGTATACACCAATTAACAAAAGTCTCTCTCCCTTAATTAAAAGTTCAACCGCAAGGTATCTTCCTTGATCATCAGCTTCAATTAGCTTAGCAATCAAGTGTCTCTTTACATATATAACTATTCCATTTTTTTATCATTTGCTGCTGAAACAAATTGTGTTCCTAATCTTGAATTTATTAGATATTTTTGATCTTGTGTTCTAATATGCGTTTCTTGTAGGCAGGTCACATCATTATTAAATTGTTTTAGATAATGAAAAATTTTCTTTCTTTTCTGTGGCGAATTTAATCCATTAACATTCCACGTTAGAAATCTACTTCCCATCTGGGAGCTTCTCAAGTGACTGGAACATTGCCTGCATGTCAAGCTTCTGTATTGCCTTTGGCCTTGTTCCTCCCACTGCTTGCTTGGTACCTTCTTCAGTTAACAATTGAGACTGTTGCCGCGACAATTCTTGTATACGCTTGGTTGTAGCCCTGGTCTGCCTTTGTTCTTTTTGTTCTTTTCGTTCTCTTATTCGTTCTTCTCCAAATAAATCCACCGTCTTATCAGCCAAGGTTATATCTAATTCACTTTGCCCGGCTGTAGCTCCCTCCAGCTGCAGTTCATGTCTTTGTGCTCTGTCCTCCTTTCTCCTCCCTTCTGGGGATCTTGGTGTCCCAGCCTTTAAGATATATGTAAAAAAATCTCTTGGTTTCTGCACCGTATTCAATCTGTGTCTTTCTCCTTCATAGATCAAAGAAATTCCGGCTGGAACTTCCCACCTAAATGGAAATTGTTGCCTTTTAAGTTCTTCCACTAGAAAGGAAAATTCCTTTCTAGCTCTCAACATTTTTGGAGGAATTTCTTTCAATGTCATCGCCTCTTGTCCTCCCACCTGTAATTTATTTTGATAAGTTGCTTGTAGAATATCATTTCGCAATGTTCTATTATTAAAGTAAATTACAATATCTCTTGGGAGGTTTCTCAATCTAGCCACTCTTGAGTTCGCCCGATATATCTTATCAATTTGCCACCCCAGCTCTTCTTTCCTCATGCCTACAGCTTGGGCAAGAGCATCTATCATCAGCTCTCTCAGATTTTCTTGTTTCTCTTCCTTCACTCCCGAACCCTGATCGCAAACTCCATGTTCCTCTAATGAAGCAGTGTGATTTCATCTGTGTCACTTTCCCTTTTTTCCTGAACATCTTGTATCTCCTCTCTCAGAACTGCAGTAACCTTTCTAATTTCATCAATCTGCTGTTCCAAGTACTCCACATTATTTGCCAAACCTTTAAGAGCTAACAAAATGTCTGTTCTGATTTCACTGTTGCCAATTTCTATTTTTTTCTCAATTTTCTCAGAAACATCTTGTATTTTGTCATTAATCATGTCATTAACTTTTTCATTAGCTTCATCAATTTTCTTGTTAAAATTTTTGGTCATTTCAATTTGCATGAGTTTAAGACTATCTTGTAACATTGCCAGAGTTAGGGGCTGTGGTTGTGCCGCCAGACTTTGCAATTTAGAAGGGAGAGTGGGTGAGCTCTCAGCGCTTCCAGACCCTTTGGAAGGAATCTTCCCAGATTTGGATGCCATTTAGCTTTAATTAAGTCCAATAATAATAATATTCCAACTTATATTAATCTTCTTGCCAAAAAGAAGAGTCTCCAAAACACAATATCAGTTCAAAAATCAGCTCAAACAGGCTCTCCTATGCAAGCCTGTCTGTAAAGTAAAACTTTCTCTCTTTTCACTTTCGCTTTTCCACACCCATTCAAGCTTTCATCGCCATCTTAAGAGTTGCTTCTTTGTAACCTTCACAATAAGAGGCAATAAGAGTTAAGTGGTGTTTACTTGCCTAGTTTATCTCTTGTCTTCTCCTGCTGCTTTTTGTAGGTTTTTCTGTTGTTTATTCAATCTTTAAAAGCAGTGCTGGACACGATCGTCTTGCTCCGTTTAGAAAAAAAAACGGAGGAGTCTCTCTGTCTGGAGCTCAGCAGCTTCCCAGGGAGCTCTCCCTTTTCGTGACCCAGGAATCCTCCTAGGGCACTTTGGGGGCTCTACCTGTATCCACCGACTCTTTACCCTTCCCTTTGCCCGGGAAGGGAATTTCCAGCCGCCAGCCAGCTGATTTATAGCTTTCTGGCAGCTTTACAGATCAAAGGACTGGCGCCCCCGAAAGAGAAGCGTCCTTCGGCGATCGTGGAGCCAACAGGAAGTCCAACAAACGGTGATTTTGTTAACCATAAATATACATTGTAAATAAAGTCTTTTTATCCTTGACAATTTTTGTTGGTATACATATAAAAAAATTACGTTACATTTTTTTCTCTTTTTTCTTTTTCTTTTTTATTATTAAATTTTATTGAACATTTTATGTTAAAAATATTTTTACAGTCTGCTTATTAGACAATTATCCCACATTCATTTACATCCTTTTCTTATTCATTTGTCCCTCTTTTCAACTTATAATAAACATACAGTGGGGGGGGAAAGTATTTAGTCAGCCACCAATTGTGCAAGTTCTCCCACTTAAAAAGATGAGAGAGGCCTGTAATTGACATCATAGGTAGACCTCAACTATGAGAGACAAAATGAGAAAACAAATCCAGACAATCACATTGTCTGATTTGGAAAGAATTTATTTGCAAATTATGGTGGAAAATAAGTATTTGGTCACCTACAAACAAGCAAGATTTCTGGCTCTCACAGACCTGTAACAACTTCTTTAAGAGGCTCCTCTGTCCTCCACTCATTACCTGTATTAATGGCACCTGTTTTAACTTGTTATCAGTATAAAAGACACCTGTCCACAACCTCAAACAGTCACACTCCAAACTCCACTATGGTGAAGACCAAAGAGCTGTCGAAGGACACCAGAAACAAAATTGTAGACCTGCACCAGGCTGGGAAGACTGAATCTGCAATAGGCAAGCAGCTTGGTGTTTAGAAATCAACTGTGGGAGCAATAATTAGCAAATGGAAGACATACAAGACCACTGATAATCTCCCTCGATCTGGGGCTCCACGCAAGATCTCACCCCATGGGGTCAAAATGATCACAAGAACGGTGAGCAAAAATCCCAGAACCACACGGGGGGACCTAGTGAATGACCTGCAGAGAGCTGGGACCAACGTAACAAAGGCTACCATCAGTAACACACTACGCCGCCAGGGACTCCAATCCTGCAGTGCCAGATGTGTCCCCCTGCTTAAGCCAGTACATGTCCGGGCCCGTCTGAAGTTTGCTAGAGAGCATTTGGATGATCCAGAAGAGGATTGGGAGAATGTCATATGGTCAGATGAAACCAAAGTAGAACTGTTTGGTAGAAACACAACTCGTGTTTGGAGGAGAGAGAATGCTGAGTTGCATCCAAAGAACACCATACCTACTGTGAAGCATGGGGGTGGCAACATCATGCTGTTATAAGGAAATATCCTTTTAGGTTCAGTTCCAAGTGGGGAAAAAGACACTGGATTCATGAAGGTTGCTTGGAAGGAAGGTTTAATGGTGGACAGGAGCACATGGCTTGAGCCCCTGTACAGAAAAGGTAGCTTACATGGTTCCAGGTGTGGTGAAGAGAAAAAAGAGGAAGAGGAATGCTGAGTTCCTGGTTTTTATAGTCTAAGTTGGGTCCCACCTCTTAGATTTCCTTTTCCTGTATAGAAATGTATCCCATTGGCTCTCAGACCCCCCAGGGGCATGCTGGGGCAACTCTTGGCTAATCCAGCTTTGGCTGAATGAAAGGGCCTTGGGCAAATCCTATTGTGGTTTTATCATGCAAAAGACTTCCAGTCCAGGTGAGAGGAATATGTGAGCTGGGGTGGGGGTTTCCAAGAGGAGTCTTTTGTTTGTTTAAAAGCATGTTTCCAGATGTGTTCCACAGAATATTTCCTACCTTTTAATATCTCCTAGGATATCTCATTTCCTAGGAGAGGGGTGGGTGCTAACTTCCTACAATCCCTCATTTTTTTTTCAAAACATGTGAGTGCAACACATGTTTTGACACAAACTTCAAATTGATCAGGTCAAGGAGATTTTATGGGTGCTTTCAATTTTCTCTGATGCAGAGGGGAAGACGTTGAAAGAGGCAGTTGAAAGAGGCAGCAGCAGGATTCCTTCAGTGGCTCCCAAAAGGAGAGCTTTCAATCATGATGGTCAATGGCCAGGGCAAAAGTTCTGGAAATAAATTTACAGTATCCAATTTTCCATGCCAATTATGTTCAGATGTTTGATAACACTTTTGATGAGCTCCCAGACAGGTTTCAAGCAAGCACAGGCCCCACAATATTCCCACAGCCATGGTTTACCTTGAAATCACAGGCTGCCCATTTCCAAGGGATGGTTCTTGAATCTGCCCTAGCTCTTACTTTAGTGCATCTAGGATTTGTGAGTCCAAATTGAAGTTAGCCAGTGTGCAATCTAGGCTTTTCCTTTTTTTTTTTTAGAATGAGCCCTGGGACTCTTACTCCTGAGACCACCAGTGCAAAATACCCTGCTTTACTGGGCAGCAGTCAGGCCTTGGGTTTTCGAAGATCCTTTCTGCTAGCTCTTCAAGTGGGGAAATTGCCTGAGGGGACCTGTCCCCTCCCCCATGGAATTAACAGGGAGATATGACTGCCTGGGCTTTAATGCCACAAAGCAGGAGTCAAAACAACAACAACAACAAAAAACCAGCAAGCTAAAAGCAGCTTTGGGTGGAGGTAGGTGGAAAAAGGATAACCTCAGTCTAATTCTGAATGGCGTGTCTCTGTGTGTTTGTGTATGCAGCTACAAATTTACCTCCCACTAGACAGAAATCTAAAGTGTACAGAACTCACTGTGGCAACCACTCCCAATACAATTCTTACATGAGTACATTAAACTGATTACAATATAGATGAGACAAGAAAGAGAAACGTTACAATGAATTTCAGTGAATGAAGCAAGGAAAGAAAGAAAACAAAGAAAAAACTTTACAATGAATTTCTGTGACTGAAGCAAAGAAAGAAAGAAAAACTTTACAATGAATTTCCGTGACTGAAGCAAAGAAAGAAAACTTTACAATGAAGTTCCCCCCTCCCCCTAGTCTTTTCAGCTGTCTTCTGGGGATTGAAAATAGATGTTTGGTCTTTATTTGTCCATCTCAGGGTCCTTTCATTCATGTCTGCTGGGTGGCCTTAGGTGTTGGTGGTAAGGCTGGTCAGCCAGGCTTGGAAAGATCTGCTCCACTCTGGTTGCTGTGATGACTAGAGGACTAGATTCAAACCCAATTCTGGCTCAAATGGATGGAATGTCTTTACTGGAGGCAGTTTCTGAGCCCATTTGGTCTGCTTCCATAGGCTTCAGGATCATGTGTGCAGGGCTGAAAGACATAAGAACAGGGTCCCTTCCCCCTTTTGCTGGTAATTCTACCACGAGAGGCATTGTAAAAGGATTAGAGATTTGGGGGGGGTAGATAGCTTGTAGGCAGGGTTTGAGGAAAACAAACAACACATCAGTATCGCAGGTAAATCAATTATAACAAAATGGAGACATCACCGGGGAAAAAAATGAACAGACATTTCCATCTTAGCAGAGAATTGGCATCCATTAAACATCACAGAAGAGCAATATTAAAACTGTTTGCATGTACATACAGTAAATGTGAGAATGGAATTTTCCTGTAAATTAACTTAAAACATTGTCCCTTAAATTTTGGCTTTTCTTAAAAACACAGAGAGGAATAGGAAAATTGAACTCTGTTCCTTGTCCCAGACCAGGTTGGCCAGTCCTAACTGGGCAAAGACATTTTCCTTTCTTTTCAGTGCTTTTAATTTTCTAACAATTTGAAATTCATATCTCTAGGAAACAGAGATATTTTACAGTTGCAATTACCTCGAGTGCGCACAAGACAAGACAAAGACGTACACATACACAAAAACATGGACAAAGAGGATGACAGGACACACACACAAGTCCTTCCTGCCATAAATTTCAGTTAAATTAGGGAAGGCACAAATCTTAACAAACAAACCACGTGGTTACATATAAGAGAGAGAAAAGAAGAGAGAGAGAGACAAACAAACACCTCAACATTTTTCCTTTTCTGTTTTCTTAAGTACCTTTATTTAGCCAAATTGGCTGTTTTGTTGTGTTTTGTTTTTTCTGTGTCATCCCTCAGCAAAGTCCATTTCCTACTTTTGCACATTCCTGTATTCCTGGCGTCCCAGGTTCCAAGCCCTCACAAGGGTACCCGCCACCCTCGAACTAGAGCTTCCCATGATCCTTTAAATGTAAGGTTCACTTTGGCTTAGCTAGTGACGCGCTCACTGTTTTCAGAGGCTAAAAAACTCTGGGAAGGACTTCCGATTCCCTCATGGAAGTAAGGGCCCCTTCCTTGGGGAGTCGTCCGCAGTTTTCAGAGGCTAAAAAACTCTGGGAAGGACTTCCGCTACCCCACAGAAGTATGGGCCCCTTCCTTGGGGAATCGTCCGCAGTTTTCAGAGGCTAAAAAACTCTGGGAAGGACTTCCGCTACCCCACAGAAGTATGGGCCCCTTCCTTGGGGAATCTCCTTTAGGTTTATCAGATCCAAAAAGGGGATCTGCGAGGACGTAGTCGCCCCTGTACGACTAGTACTAAGACCTCCACTTTCTATTCACGAGCTTCACATTTTAGAACCAAAAAAATTATGGGGTTTGCTTTTGGGATGTGCACATAAAAACAACAACAACAACAACAAAATTTGCTTTCCCACCCTTCAATCACACACACACACACACACACACTCTTCCTCCTTCCCTAACAGAAGCTCCTGTGCTCTGTAAACGCTAAACAGAACTTACACAAATCAAAACAGAAAGAGAAGACATTGACACATAGGCTGGTAGATGAGAAAGAAACTCTATACTACCAAATGAGGATAAACAAAAATAATTCAATATTATGAAAAGCTGTATGAGCAAGAAGTTTCAGAAAATAAAATTAAAGAATATTTGAAAAAATGGAATTGCCTAAAGTACCAGAAAAGGACAAAACTATTAAATGAATGAATATCAATGATGGAATTAACAGAAGCAGATCAAGAGACAAAAGAACAACCAAACACCAGGACCAGGTGGGCCAGTGGCAGAATTTTACAAAGATTTTACATACTGAGGTATTGATTGATGTAAAGGTACCACATTCCTGAATGGGAGCAAATATTACTTTGATTCCAAAATAAAATTCAGATTTAATGCAGATAAAACTATAGGCCCATCTCTTCACTGAATGCTGACTATAAAATATATACTTCAATAATGGCAGCAAACTAAAAGTTTCCTAAATGAATTTATACATTCAGCTCTCTTAAGCTTTTCCTAAGAGACAGATTAAAAACAAAATGAGAATGATTTTAAATACATAAAAAAGGCACAAGAAAAGGATGCTATTCATTTTGATACTGGAAGTGCTAAATATAAATATTATGGCAGACACAGAAATTAAAGGCATGGAAACTTGAAAACTAATTTTGCACCAAGTGAGAAATAAAATAGGTTAATAACCAACCAAGATGAAGTTGTAGAAGGATTTGAAACTGCATCATTAACATAATACCAATCAGAAAAAAAAACCAGAAATCCAAGAAACCAGCATGGCTGCACAAAGACCTCACTGACAAATTGAATGAATGAAGGACAGATACAAAAATGGAAACAGGGACACATAACTAAAGCAGAATATCAGCAGATAGCAAGAATCTGTAAAGAAAAATCAGGAAACAAAAGCCTTGAATGAACAACGACTTGCAACAAAGGTGAAAGATAATATAAAAGATTCTTCCAATACATAAAAAAAACAGGAAAAAAAAATCAAGGAAACAGTTGGACCACTAAGGAGAGAAGGCAACACAGAGAAAGCCATGAGTTGCTTAACTCATTCTTTGCATGTCTTCTTGCAAAAAGAAATACAACCCAACTAACCAGAAATATAACTGGAAAGGAAAAAATAAAACAGACTGTAAACTAAAGTTAAAATAAGCAAAAACAGTAAGAGAACACCAGGTCCCAGAGTCCTAAAGGAGCTGGTAAATGAAATCTCAGAACCACTGCACATCTTAAAAAAAAAATCTTGGGACACGGGGACCACCTGAGAAACTGGGAAAAAGCTAATGTGGTTCCCATCTTCAAAAAGAAAGAAAAAACAACAACAAAATTCTGAGCCCTATCTAATGCAAAGAAAAGTAAAATCCTACACCTAGGTAAGGAAAACCAAAAATATAGATAACTATTATAAATTGGTGCAACAAATTAAAACAGATTTGGAGAAGTGGAAAAAAACCACCATAAAATGAGTATCCTGCAATGGCTAGCAGACAAAACAGGGCTGGGGGGGGGAGAAGGGGGGGGGAGAAGGAAATATCAAAGGATTTAGGAAGATACATTAACTTGGTTAAACAAAAAGCATGATTATTTTTTCCTAAAATGATTTGTACCCAGACAACACACTATTCAATTGAAATTGGAATTTACAGATGCCATAAAGTAAAATTAAAAAGCAAAAATTACCCCCCCACACACATACACACATGCAAACACACATTTCCCAGTTTTCTATGGCTTAAAGTAAAATTTAGAGGTAGGTACTCACCTTCTTTCCAAGCAGCCCTTGAATTGAAACTCCAAAACCCCTTTAAAACCTAATTTCCAATGGCCCAGGTCAAATAAATTTATTTAGGCCTGGATCACTGGAGAGGTTAGCTTGGAAACCATCTGGCTCGCCAATTGTTATAAGGAAATATCCTTTTAGGTTCAGTTCCAAGTGGGGAAAAAGACACTGGATTCATGAAGGTTGCTTGGAAGGAAGGTTTAATGGTGGACAGGAGCACATGGCTTGAGCCCCTGTACAGAAAAGGTAGCTTACATGGTTCCAGGTGTGGTGAAGAGAAAAAAGAGGAAGAGGAATGCTGAGTTCCTGGTTTTTATAGTCTAAGTTGGGTCCCACCTCTTAGATTTCCTTTTCCTGTATAGAAATGTATCCCATTGGCTCTCAGACCCCCCAGGGGCATGCTGGGGCAACTCTTGGCTAATCCAGCTTTGGCTGAATGAAAGGGCCTTGGGCAAATCCTATTGTGGTTTTATCATGCAAAAGACTTCCAGTCCAGGTGAGAGGAATATGTGAGCTGGGGTGGGGGTTTCCAAGAGGAGTCTTTTGTTTGTTTAAAAGCATGTTTCCAGATGTGTTCCACAGAATATTTCCTACCTTTTAATATCTCCTAGGACCGTGGTGGCGAACCTATGGCACGCGTGCCACAGGTGGCACGCGGAGCCATTTCAGCTGGCACGCCACGGGTCCGGCACATTCTACTTCCGGGTTTCTGGCGCGCATGCGCAGAGCTGCTAGAGCTACCCGAAGCAGAAGGAGGAGGGGCGGTTGCGCAGGCTGGGCGGCTCACGTAACCGCTCCCTCCTCCTTCTGCTGCCAGCCTCATGTTCCTGCTTCTGCCCGGAGTGCCAGGCTTGGAGCAGAAGGAGGAGGGGGTGGTTGCGCGAGCCGCCCAGCCTGCGCAACCGCCCCCTTCTCCTGCTCCAAGCCTCGCACTCCGGGCACAAGCCGGAACGTGAGGCTGGCAGGAGAAGGAGGAGGGAGCGGTTACGCGAGCCGCCCAGCCTGCGCAACCGCCCCTCCTCCTTCTCCTGCCAGCTTCACGTTCCGGCTGGTGCCCGGAGTGCGAGGCTTGGAGCAGGAGAAGGGGGCGGTTGCGCAGGCTGGGCGGCTCGCGTAACCGCCCCCTCCTCCTTCTGCTGTCAGCCTCACGTTCCGGCTTGTGCCCGGAGTGCGAGGCTTGGAGCAGGAGGAGGAGGGGGCGGTTACACGTGCGCAGTAGATGTGCGCATGCGCGGTGCGGGCGCGTGCGTAGTGCAGGCGCGTGCATGTAGGTGTGGGTGCGCATGCGCAGGGGGGGGTGCGCATTGCATTTTGGGTAGTGGCACGCGGGAGCGCTGGTGGGTGTGCGCGCGCCTATTTTTGGCACGCCGAGAGAAAAATGTTCGCCACCGCTGTCCTAGGATATCTCATTTCCTAGGAGAGGGGTGGGTGCTAACTTCCTACAATGCTTTGGGGCTGTTTCTCTGCAAAGGGACCAGGATGACTGATCCGTGTACAGGAAAGAATGAATGGGGCCATGTATCGTGAGATTTTGAGTGCAAACCTCCTTCCATCAGCAAGGGCATTGAAGATGAAACGTGGCTGGGTCTTTCAGCATGACAATGATCCCAAACACACCGCCCAGGCAACGAAGGAGTGGCTTCGTAAGAAGCATTTCAAGGTCCTGGAGTGGCCTAGCCAGTCTCCAGATCTCAACCCCATAGAAAACCTTTGGAGGGAGTTGAAAGTCCGTGTTGCCCAGCGACAGCCCCAAAACATCACTGCTCTAGAGGAGATCTGCATGGAGGAATGGGTCAACATACCAGCAACAGTGTGTGCCAACCTTGTGAAGACTTACAGAAAACATTTGACCTCTGTCATTGCCAACAAAGGATATATAACAAAGTATTGAGATGAACTTTTGATATTGACCAAATACTTATTTTCCACCATAATTTGCAAATAAATTCTTTCCAAATCAGACAATGTGATTGTCTGGATTTGTTTTCTCATTTTGTCTCTCATAGTTGAGGTCTACCTATGATGTCAATTACAGGCCTCTCTCATCTTTTTAAGTGGGAGAACTTGCACAACTGGTGGCTGACTAAATACTTTTTTCCCCACTGTATAATATTTACATATTATACATATTAGCCCATTGATTCATCCTTATATCTTTCTAATGTGTCTATCGTACAGTAATAGTGTTTTGATACAAGGAATCCATTTTTGGCATTTTTAGCACCTTTTCTTACTGCATTTTTACTTTTATACCTTTTTGAATTTCATCATTCCTAACCTATACATCTATAGGGATGTATAGGGAATTACTTAATGAGAGAACAACAATGATGGAATTGGTAGAGGCAAGGAAAAAATAAAAGAACAACAAATCCTCAGGCCCAGAGGGAATACCAGTGGAATTCTATAAGAAAATACAAGAACCATTAGATTTATTAATGTTAGAAATCTTTAACGTTACATTTTTTTCATTGCCTATTTCTGGTGAGCTGAAAACCAATTGCTCTATTAGCACTTTGATATTTTGAAACGATGCGGCCATTTTGTGAGATTCATTAACCACACCACTCAAGACCTACCTGTACGTCGCTGCCGCCCCCCCCCCAATACAGGTGTGTGCCTGCTTGCTTTAATTCAACAATTGCAATGACTTGGGATGACACTGTTGGGATTGTATAACCAACAGTGCTGGCGTTTTCCACTTTTCCCAGGACAATCTCCCCAAGGAGGCGGTATAGCAGGAGTTGTAGAGCTAATCATTTTGCTTTATTACATAAAAATGGAATGAAATAATGTTTTAATACCTGTCCTGGTGACACTTATATGTTTATGAAGAGGGATGGCCTGTATGCACCTGAACGGCATGCTTTCTTCAAAATTCATAAAATGTGGATCCATCAACTCGTATTAGTTAAGCTGCTATGACTGGATATGTATCAAACTACTGTATATGTCCGTGATGGCGAACCTATGGCACGCGGGCCACCTATGGCACGCAGAGCCCTCTCTGTGGGCACACCAGCCGTCGCCCCAGCCCAGCTGCACTGCGAATGCGCGCGCGCCTTCCACCGGCCAGCTGGTCTTGGGGTCTCTGCCGTGCATGCGTTGGGGGGTGGGGCGCATGCAGGGTATGTGCGTGTGCATGCGCGGGGGCGCTCGCATTGCATTTTGGGGGCTTGCGTGGCGCCCCCGTGCCCCGTTTTGGCTTCCAAGTTGGTGCAGGAGGCTTTCCAGGCGCAAAATGGGGGGCGTGGGGGCGCTCCCTCGCCCCATTTTGGGCCTGGAAGGCCGCCTGCACCAACCTGGAAGTCAAAAATGGGCGAGGGGGGTGGGGTGCATGCGGGGGGGGGGTTGCACGCACATGCACGGGGGGAGCACAGAGGTCACACGTGTATGCATGGGGTCGCTCGCGCATTCGCGGGGGTGGGTGGCGCGGGGTGGTTGGTGCGGGGGATGTCATGCGCGCATCATGGGTGCGGGTGCGTGCGCGCTTTTGGCACGCAACAAAAAGTTAGCCATCACTGGTATATGTAGTCCTCGACTTAGTGACTGTTCGGTTAGCGACCAAAGATACAATGAATCTGTCCAAAGTTATAGGTCAGTGATGGCGAACCTATGGCACGGGTGCCACAGGTGGCACGCAGAGCCATATCTGCCAGCACGCGAGCCGTTGCCCTAGCTCAGCTCCAGTGCACATGTGCATGCCCGCCAGCTGATTTATGGCTCGCGCGGAGGTTCTGGGAGGGCTATTTCAGCCTCAGGTGGCGGGGTTGGAGCATTTTCGCCCTCCCCAAGCTCCAAGAAAGCCTCTGGAGCCTGGGGAGGGTGAAAAATGGGCCTACCAGGCCCACTGGAAGTCGGGAAACGGGGGAGTGGGGTGGGTCGCGCATGCATGCGCAGGGGGATGGGGCGAGTGAGGGGCTTTGAATTATGGGTGTGGGCACGCACACGTGTGCGATAGCGCACGCGCGCACTATTTTGGCACCCGAGGGAAAAAAGGTTCGCCATCACTGTTATAGGTAGTTGTTCTGACCCAGCTCCCCAAACACGACAAACCCTCTGTAGTTGAAGCAATGATTATGATTCCTTTATTAGGAGTGCCAGCAGCCCCGGCAAAAAGTTTCTCTTTCACCTCAGGCTAACAAGTCTGTCTGTCAGGGAAGATGAATAGTTGTCTGCCACATCTATTCATCTCCGCCCCCTGCCTTTTATCCCCAGAACTAGGGTGGGGCTTCGCTAGCAGCGGTGGCTTTTCCATCCCAAGGATCGGCCCACAGATTTCCACTCCTCTCCTCTGCCTTCTGCGCATCTGTGTGTCAGGCACTGGACCCAGCTGTTCCTCCTCTTCCTCATCAGCCACCTCCAGACCTGGGGGCTGTTGACTCTCCATCTGAGGGCTGACGGATGGCCCAGGCTCCGCCTCTGTCTCTCTCTGCCAGCTCCACTCCCTCTTCCCCCTTTGAGCTCTCGAGTTGCCTTGATGCTGACCCTGACTGCCACGCTGCGTCCTCCTCTGATTTGGCAGCTGGAGGGGCCGGCGGCCGACAGGCCGCAACAGTAGTCCTCAACTTACAACCATTCATTTAGTGACCGTTCGAAGTTATAACAGCACTAAAAAGTGACTTATGACCAGTTTTCACACTTATGACCGTTGCAGCACATGATCAAAATTTGGGCGCTTAGCAACTGGCTCATTTTTATGACCGTTGCAGTGTCATGAGATCATGTGATCCCCGTTTGTGACTTCCTTACAAGGAAAGTTAATGGGGAAGCCAGATTCACTTCACAACCATGTTATTACTGTAACAACTGCAGTGAATCACTTAATTGTGGCAGGAAAGGCCATAAAATGGAGCAAAACTCAGCAACCGTTTTGCTTAGCGACCAAAATTTTGAGCTCAGTTGTTGTAAGTTGAGGACTACATGCACTTACAACCGAGATTTGAATCTCTGACGGTCACATCCCACTCCTCCCTGCTGTGATCATAGGACTACATTTTTGGTGTTCAGCAATTGGCCCAATTTTATGGCTGTTTGCAATGTCCTGCGATCATGTGATTGTGATATACAATGTATTTTGCTGGAAACTTGATGTTTACAGTACTTCTGGTTTCTGGCAAAAAAATGGACAATGGATTCATTTTACGACCACTGCACTTTTTTTTTTATTATTCAAAAAGTTTTATAAGTACAAAGTACAAGCATTTTTCAATTTTTCTTTTATTCACTACAGTCTTTTCAAGTTTAGAAGCCATTTCAATATTTTCAAAAAAGAA
This sequence comes from Diadophis punctatus similis, assembly GCA_023053685.1. Classification (NCBI taxonomy): domain Eukaryota; kingdom Metazoa; phylum Chordata; class Lepidosauria; order Squamata; family Dipsadidae; genus Diadophis; species Diadophis punctatus. The sequence continues at coordinate 2,135,036 of JALIGW010000076.1, forward strand.
AGACAAAGAAGAGAGGAAAAAAAGCCCAGATCTTTACTTAAAAAAATTCTTTCCAAGTCCAAAGCCAGCTAAATTTTATCTTTTATAAAACTATAGCTTAATTCAGAAGAAAAAAGAAGAAAAAATCATTCTTCAGATCAAAGATTTCCAGAGGAAAGGGCTGGTAACAAAGCGGAAATAACTTTCTCTTCTACACCCAGCGTCTCCAATCGCCATATTGTTGCCACTCCTTGTTAAACTACTTTGTTACTTCCAAAATAAAATCCAGCAATGGAGTTAAAGATCATACTAATGCCCTCCAGGACTCCTGTCTTTCTCTGGCTGCTCTCTATAGATTTAAAATAATTGTACTTTCCTTTACACCAGCAGCGGAGGTGCTTTTAAAGCGGAGGCTTCCAACTTCCCGGAGCAGCAGACAGTTGCTTTTAGGGCACTAGAGGGGCTCTACCCCACCTATCTTGCTCTCATCTCTCCCCTTCGCCCGGGGAGAGATTTTCAAGCCGCCAGACAGCTGTTCTGGTGGCTTTTACAGAAGGTCGGAAGGACGCCCTGCGAGGAGCGCCAGCGACGCCGTTGGAGCCGAAACCGGAAGCCGACCACTGCACTTGTTTAATGACCGTCACCAAAAAAGGTTGTAAAATCAGGCAGTGTCACTTGATTAATTCCAGGCTCAATTGCGGTCATAAGTCAAGGAGTATCTCTATTCTGAAAAAATGTATCTGAGTCCTACATGTTGGAGGATGGATGAAAGCAAATATTGTGTCATTTATATATCGTTTTGGGATATCCACTGATACTTTACTAATTTTTACTATATGACACTTGATTGACTAATTTTGAAAATATTTGGAGAGACATTTCATGCCAACAAGCAACACTAGTGAACACTAGCGTTGAATCCATATTCACATTTTTCTTCCTATGTATTCCTAAAATGATCTTAGCGTCTTGATTAAAAAAGGCTATATATGAATGAACCAGGGGTGGGTTCTAACTTACCTTGCTGCCGGTTCACTTCCTCCCATGCCTCGTGCGCGTGCGCATGCGCAGTGCCAAAAAAAAGCCAAAAACAAGATGGCGACCGCATGCACAGTGCCGGAAACTCGGCTTCTGCGCATTCTCAGAAGAAGAAAAAAAATTATTTTCAACAAAATAATAATAAAAAATATGACGGCGCCCACGGACCGACACCGAGCGAACCAGGTCGGTGACGTCATCGTGACGTCACCAACGGGTCGCTACCGGTTCGGGTGAACCAGTCCGAACCGGGAGGAACCCACCCCTGATATGAACCCTTTGTAAGAAAATAAACAAAATGATAAAGCAAGAAGCCAAAGATTAAAACCAATTATTTAAAAATAAAACAAGAAACAATTAGGGCAGCTTGATAGGGAAGTCCAAGAAAAGGGAGGGAAACCGATAAATCTAATTTGCTGACACCAGGACAGAATGACCTTCCCACCATTAAGTAAATATTTAACCAAGTATTTAATATTTAAATATTTAACCAAAGTATTTAATATTTAAATATTTAACCAAAGTATTTAATATTTAAATATTTAACCAAAGTATTTAATATTTAAATATTTAACCAAAGTATTTAATATTTAAATATTTAACCAAAGTATTTAATATTTAAATATTTAATCAAAGTATTTAATATTTAAATATTTAACCAAGTATTTAATATTTAAATATTTAACCAAAGTATTTAATATTTAAATATTTAACCAAAGTATTTAATATTTAAATATTTAACCAAAGTATTTAATATTTAAATATTTAACCAAAATATTTAATACTGGTAGTTCTTGACTTACAGCCACAGTTGAGCCCCAAATTTCCATTGTTAAGGCAGTTAAGTGAGTTTTGCCCCATTTTACGACCTTTCTTGCCACTGTTGTTAAGTGAATCACTGCAGCTCACTTCAGTGAGTAACATGGTTGTAAAGTGAATCTGGCTTCCCCATTGACTTTGCTTGTCAGAAGGTCGCAAAAGGGGATCACGTGACCCCGGGACCCTGCAACCCTCATAAGTACATGCCAGTTGCCAAGCCTCTGAATTTCGATCATGTGACCATTGGGGACCATTCCTTGGTGCTAAGTGTGACAAATGCCATTTTTTTCCAATGCTGTTGTAACTTCAAACCGTCACTAAGCGAATGGTTGTAAGTAGAAGACTACCTGTAATTCAACTCAGCTCGTTTTGAAAATATTGGAGATACATTTCATGCCAACAAGCAATAGAGTAGAATCCATATTCACACTTTTCTTCCTATTTCTTCCCAAAATGAGCTTCTTGATTAAAAAAAGGCTACACATGAACGCTTTGTAAGGAAGTAAATAAAATTATAAAGTAAAAAACAAACAAACAAATACTGAAACCAATTATTTGAAAACAAAATGCACAGGTATAGTATATGTGGTACCAGGGGTGGGTTCCACTTACCTTCGCCACCGGTTCACATTGGGAAGTTTCACATGCGTTCCCCCCGTGCAATTTCACTTCTGCACATACTCAATAGCAGGATTCAGCCCGAAACACAGCTGAGGAGCTGATCAAGAAATAAAGGTGAGTATTAACCCGGGGGTGGGCGGGAGGGCTCTTTTTCAAGCCGCGGAAGAGGAGAAGCCATCCAAACACGGAAAAATTCACCAAAAATTCCCAAAAAAAGATGGCGGCGCCCCCAGACCGGCACTGACCAAACTGGATCCGTGATGCCATAGTTGCATCACCAGCGGGTCGCTAACGGTTCGGGCGATCTGGTCCAAACCGGGAGGAACCCACACCTGTGTGGTACCCTGCTCAATAGTAGTAACTGTGAGAGGGATCTTTTTACCTCTAAATCTTTTTTATTAAAAAAGGTTTTTAAGTAATCCCTCCCCCCTTGCCCTCCCACCACCATCTCCCCCACCCCCCTCCCTAGACTTCCCAGAACAAGCACAGGGTATAGTATTCACAAACATAGAACTAAAATATGCTAACAAATTATTGACTTCAAAATCTCTCTAGGTCTTTAACTCCTTATAGCTCGAAACCCTTTAAACATGGACTAAAAATTAAAAATGTTTCATTCATAAGCTATTTGAATCTTCTTAATCTGGTACTTGTTTTGAATATAGTCAATCCATCTTCTCCATTCCAATATATGTCTTTCGTTTGAGTGGTCTTTAAGATATGATGAAATTTTTGCCATCTCTGCCAAATGCACGACTTTTAGTGTCCATTCCTCGATGGTAGGTGGATCTTCCTTCTTCCAATACTGTGCCACCAGTAACCTGGCAGCTGTTATTAAATTCAAAACCAACTTAGTCTCTATTACAGTACAATCCGTAATTATTCCCAGCAAAAAAAACTGTGGTGTAAATTTAATCTTTTTCTTTAGAATATTTGGAATAATCCGCCATATTTTTATCCAAAAAGCCTTAATTTTTTTACATGTCCACCATATATGGAAATACGTAGCATCTTCACACTCGCATCGCCAACACTTAGGTTGTAAGTTTGGATACATACAGGCTAGTTTTTTTGGATCTAAATGCCATCTATAAACCATTTTATAAAAGTTCTCTCTTAAGTCAATATTAAAGGGGGGCGAAATGACATTGTTATAGGTCTATACTACAGGCCGCCCAACCAAACAAACAGAGGAAGTAGATGAACTTTTTGCTAGTCAGCTAACTAAGGTATGTAGGAAGCACATCACAATAGTAATGGGGGATTTTAACTACCCTGACATCAACTGGGAGACAAACTCTGCACCAAGTGGAAGAGCCAACAGGTTCCTAACAAACCTAGCAGACAATTTTGTTACCCAAAAAGTAGAGAAGGGAACAAGGGGATCAGCCATATTGGACTTAATTCTCACTAACAGAGATGAAATGATAGAAGGTGTTGAAGCTACAGGAACCTTGGGGGCAAGTGATCATGCAATATTGGAATTCAACATTATGCAAACACAAACAGTAGAACAAAGTCAAACTAGAGTCTTGGACTTTAAGAGGGCTAATTTCAATAAACTTAGAGAGAACTTGGGAAAGATTCCATGGATGAGAATCCTCAAGGGGAAAACAACTCAAGAAGCTTGGGAAATTTTGAAAAGTGAGATTATAAAAGCCCAGACTAGCACAATACCAATGAAGAAGAAAAACAATAGGTCTCAAAAGAAACCAGCATGGCTGCATAAAGAACTCTCTGACAAATTGAAAGACAAAAAGGACAAGTATAAAAAGTGGAAAGAAGGGGAAATAACTAAGGCAGAATACCAGCAAATAGCCGGAGCCTGTAAAGAGGAAGTGAGGAAAGCTAAGGCTCACAATGAACAAAGGCTTGCAACAAAAGTAAAAAGTAACAAAAAAAGCTTCTTCCAACATATTAAAAACAAGAAAAAAGTCAAGGAAACAATTGGTCCATTACAGGGAGAAAGTGGCAAGAAGGTGACAAGCAACAGGGAGAAAGCAGAGCTACTTAACACGTTTTTTGCATCTGTCTTTACACAAAGGGAAAAAACAGTCCAACCTATCAAAAACAGCATCACAAAAAACATATTAGGAACACAAGTTAAAATAGGGAAGAAAATGGTAAGTGAACACCTGTCTACCCTAGACGAATTCAAATCACCAGGACCAGATGGATTACACCCCAAGGTTCTGAAGGAACTGGCAGACGAGATCTCAGAACCACTGAACTATATCTTTCAAAGATCCTGGAGCAACGGGGAACTGCCAGAGGACTGGAAAAGAGCTGATGTAGTTCCCATCTTCAAAAAAGGGGAAAAAACAGATCCAGGAAACTACAGACCTATCAGCCTGACCTCAATACCAGGGAAGATTTTGGAAAAGATAATCAAGCAACGAATCAACGAACACCTAGAAGAAAACAAAGTAATAACCAAAAGCCAACATGGGTTTGTCAAAAACAGATCATGCCAGACTAATTTTATTGCATTCTTTGATAAAGTGACAAAATTAGTGGACCAGAGGAATGCCTCGATGTGGTTTACTTGGACTTCAGTAAGGCATTTGACAAAGTAGACCATAAACTACTACTAGATAAAGTAGAAAAATGTGGGATGGACAGCAACACCACCAGATGGATTCAAAACTGGCTAACCAACCGCACTCAACTTGTAGTGCTCAATGGAACTGCATCTACATGGAGGGAAGTATGCAGTGGAGTACCCCAAGGCTCTGTTTTAGGCCCAGTACTCTTCAACATCTTCATCAATGACTTGGATGAGGGGATAGATGGGGAACTCATCAAATTTGCAGATGACACCAAACTGGCAGGAATAGCCAACTCTCCAGAAGATAGGCTCAAGATACAGAAGGATCTTGACAGACTTGAACATTGGGCGCTATCAAACAAAATGAAATTCAATGGTGAAAAAAGTAAGGTTCTACATTTAGGCAAGAAAAACAAAATGCACAGGTACAGTATATGTGGTACCTTGCTCAACAGTAGTAACTGTGAGAGGGATCTTGGAGTCCTAGTGGACAACCATTTAAATATGAGCCAGCAGTGTGCAGCAGCTGCCAAAAAAGCCAACACAGTTCTAGGCTGCATTAACAGAGGGATAGAATCAAGATCACGCGAAGTGTTAATACCACTTTATAATGCCTTGGTAAGGCCACACTTGGAATACTGCATTCAGTTTTGGTCGCCACGATGTAAAAAGGATGTTGAGACTCTAGAAAGAGTGCAGAGAAGAGCAACAAAGATGATTAGGGGACTGGAGGCTAAAACATATGAAGAATGGTTGCAGGAACTGGGTATGTCTAGTTTAATGAAAAGAAGGACTAGGGGAGACATGATAGCAGTGTTCCAATATCTCAGGGGTCGCCACAAAGAAGAGGGAGTCAAACTATTCTCCAAAGCACCTGAGGGTAGAACAAGAAGCAATGGGTGGAAACTAATCAAGGAGAGAAGCAACTTAGAACTAAGGAGAAATTTCCTGACAGTTAGAACAATTAATCAGTGGAACAGCTTGCCTCCAGAAGTTGTGAATGCTCCAACACTGGAAGTTTTAAAGAAGATGTTGGATAACCATTTGTCTGAAGTGGTGTAGGGTTTCCTGCCTAAGCGGGGTTGGACTAGAAGACCTCCAAGGTCCCTTCCAACTCTGTTATTCTATTCTATTCTATTTTAAAATTAAACAAGAAATAATTAGGGCGGCTGATGAAATGATAGGGAAGTCCAAGAAAAGGGAGGGAAACAGATAAATCTAATTTGCCAACACCAGGACACAATGACCTTCTCCCCATTAAGTAAATATTTAACTGAAGCATTTCATATTTAACTTAATATTTAACCAAAATATTTCATACCTGGGAGCTAAGTCCACATATCTTAAAGTTGCTATGTTCAAGAGACACTTGGTTTCGGTACTTGTGAATCAGAATCCTATATGCCTCTCCCCCTTTATGGTCCTCGACTTACAACTGTTTTGTTTAATGACCGAGGTTAACAATGGTACTGAAAAAAGTGACTCATGACCGCTTTTCACACTTCGAACCGTTGCAACATCTCCACGGTCGCTTGATCAAAATTCAAGATGCTTGGCAACTGACTCGTTTTTATGATGGTTGCAGAGTCCCGGGGTCACATGATCCCCTTTTGCGACCTTCTGACAAGCAAAGTCAACGGAGAAGCCAGATTCACTTAACCCCTGTGACTAACTTAACAACTGCAGCGATTCACTTAACAACGGTGGCAAGAAATGTCGTAAAATGGGGCAAAACTCACTTGTCTCGCTTAACAACAGAAACGTTGGGCTCAATTGTGGTTGTACGTTGAGGACTACCTGTAACGGTATCTCCTCTGCCTCTTTCATTTTGTTCGTGGTCTTTGTCAGGGATTGGAATAATTCCTCCTCAAAGTCTTTTATAAGAGTCTTCAAACTTGGCCACTTTTAAGACTTGTGGACTTCAACTCCCAGAATTCCCTAAGCCAGCATGGCTGACTTCCTAGAATTGCTGGCTGGGGAATTCTGGGAGTTGAAGTCCGCAAGTCTTAAAAGTGGCCGAGTTTGGAGATCCCTGCTTTATAACATTAAGCAGTGCAATGTGAAGCTATTGGGAAGCTGAGCTTTGCCTTTTAAGGAGATAAGAAAGCCATTGTTGCAGAAAGCAGAGTGGCGCAGCGGAAGCGTGCTGGGCCCATAACCCAGAGGTCGATGGATCGAAACCATCCTCTGCTAGTTTTAAATCGGATTATCCACTCAGATCAAAACGGTTTTTTACCCCACAGACAGATAAGGAACAATACCAGAATAATACTCAATATACTAGAGTACTACGATATACACATAGATAAACAACTAGCGCTTATTTTTGTCGACGCCCAAAAAGCGTTCGACAACCTTTACTGGCAATTTTTTATTATACAACTAGAAAAAATGAAATTTGGCGAAAAATTTATAGGGTTGATCAGAGCTATATATAGTACCCAAACAGCAAAAATAATAGTAAATAACGATATCACAGAGAAAATAGATATTAAAAAAGGAGTACGTCAAGGATGCCCGTTAGCCCCATTAATTTTCATATTAGCATTAGAAAGCCTACTGAGGAAAGTAAGAAGCATGCAAGAGATAAAAGGCCTAAAAATCAGGAAGGAGGAATTCAAACTTCAAGCCTTCGCTGATGATATGACATTTATAGTTGAAGAACCTCTAGACACTGGCCCGACTCTAATCAATGAAATTGAAAAATTTGGAAAGGCGGCAGGCCTAAAAAATAATAAGGAAAAAACAAAAATAATAACTAAAAACATGACACCAAAACAAAATATCAAATTGGAAAATTTATTAGGCGTGAAAATAGTTAAAAGAGTTAAATATCTTGGGATATGGCTCACCGCAAGATGTAGCTCATTAAAGGAGGATAATTATATAAAACTAATACAGAAAATTAGAAAGGACCTTGACGGATGGTCAAAACACGCAGTCGGTGTTGACAGGGGGGCAGATGTCGAGCCCTAGGCCCCTACTTTGTGGGGTGCCGCAGGGCTCGGTCCTCTCGCCCATCCTGTTTAACATCTACATGAAACCACTGGGTGAGATCATCCGACGACACGGGGTGAGGTATCAGCAATATGCTGATGATACCCAGTTGTACATCTCCACCCCGTCTCAATTCAGGGAAGCCGTCGACGTAATGTGCCGCTGCCTGGACGATGTTAGGGTCTGGATGGGGAAGAACCGGCTAAAGCTCAACCCTGACAAGACCGAGTGGCTGTGGATATTGCCTCCCAAGGATTATGTCAATTGTCCCTCCTTGGTTCTTGGGGGAGAGAAATTAACTCCCTCAGAACGGGTTCGCAATTTGGGTGTCCTCCTAGACCCACAGCTAAAATTGGAGCAACATCTTTCAGCTGTGGCTAGGGGGACCTTTGCACAGGTTCGCCTAGTGCACCAATTGCGACCCTTCTTGGAGAGGGAGGCGCTACTCACAGTCACCCACGCCCTTATCACCTCCCGGCTGGATTACTGCAATGCGCTCTACATGGGGCTACCCTTGAAGAGTATCCGGAGACTACAATTGGTGCAAAATGCAGCTGCTCGTGCCGTGGTGGGTGTGCCCAGGTACACCCATGTAACACCTGTCCTCCGGCAGCTGCATTGGTTGCCCATTAGTCTCCGGATCCAATTTAAGGTGTTGGTCGTTACCTTTAAAGCCCTACATGGCTCAGGGCCAGGTTACCTTCGGGACCGCATCCTGCCGCATACCTCCCTACGACCAGTTAGGTCCCACAGAGTGGGTCTTCTCCAGGTCCCATCAACCAAACAATGTCGGTTGGCGGGGCCTAGGGGGAGAGCCTTCTCTGTGGGAGCTCCCTCCCTATGGAACCAACTTCCTCCGGAGATCAGAGCCATCCCCACCCTGCTGGCCTTCCGGAAAGCAATAAAAACGTGGCTCTTCCGGCAGGCGGGGTGAAAGTGAGACCGAGCATATTATCTCTGGGTCTCCCCCCTTGTTATGAATGTTGGAGATTTTCTTTTTAATTTTTTTATATCTTTTTAACTGTGATGTTTTTATTGTAATAGATTTGGATATGTTGTGAGCCGCCCAGAGTCCCCCGGGAGTTGGGCGGCATACAAATCTATTAAATTAAATTAAATTAAATTAAATTAAAACTTCAATTATCATTTATGGGTAAAATTGCGACAATCAAAATGAACATCTTACCCAAGATCTTATTCCTATTCCAGGTAATTCCAATAAAGTTGAACAAAACAGTTTTTTCAAATTTAAATAAAATGATTCACAAATTCATATGGGCCAAAAGAAAAGCGAGGATCAAACTGAAACTTCTTCAAGACCATAGGAGGAGAGGAGGATTTGGTCTCCCTAACTGGGAGCTATACCACCAATCTGCTACACTCAATTGGATGAGGGAATGGATCACACTCAAAAACAGAAGGATATTAACCCTAGAGGGTTTCGATTTGCAGATAGGTTGGCACGCCTTCTTATGGGGGGACACCTATAAAACACATACATATTTCCGCCGACATTATATAAGAAAGAACCTATTAGACACATGGCTAACAATAAGGAAGGACCATTATAGAAGTGTTCCAAAATGGATATCACCAACTGAAGCAATTATATACCCAAACCTTTTAGACGTAAATAAGATTATAACATATCAACAACTCCTAGACGAACACAATGAGATGTTCTCAAAACAAGAACTTAAAGAAAAAGGAATAGACCTTGATTGGTGGCACTATTTACAGGTCAAATCAAAATACAATAAAGATAAAATAAAAAACGGATTTCAAAAAAAATGTGACTTAGATAGAATATTAATGGGCAATGACAAAAAAATGATTTCCAAACTATATAATTTCCTACTCCAATATAATCTATTCGAAGAGGTGGTAAAAGGCTCAATGATTGCGTGGGCACAAAACTTTGGTTATCCAATTAATTTAAACGAATGGGAAAAAATTTGGTCTATAAATTATAAACTAACACTGGCGATACCATACAAAGAAAACATATACAAAATTTTTTACCGGTGGCACCTTCCTCCAGCACGATTGGCAAAAATGTTCCCGAAACTTTCCCCAAAGTGCTGGAAGTGTAAAGAAGGTATAGGAACATACTACCATCTATGGTGGACCTGCCCCAAAGCGAAAAACTTTTGGATTAAGATCAAAAACTGCCTTGAACAAATAACCTCAAAAACGATCCCCCTAAAGCCGAAGCTTTTCCTATTAGGTATTTTCAGAGAAAAAATGACGAACGAAGACAGATATATAATTCTACACATTACAGCAGCCGCAAGAATTATATATGCGCAAATTTGGAAAACCGAAGAAATCCCAACTGCGTTAAATCTCATTAATAAAGTATTTGAATGCGCAGAACTTAGTAGGATGTCACTGGAAATGCAAGACAAAGATGACTCTGAATTCTATAAAACTTGGGACAGGTGGTATAATTGGCTTAACCAAAATAAATATCAAAAATTGCTATAATTATGTGTCATGATCTTAGACACATTATGTGTCATGATCTTAGACAGTATAAATAATAACAAATGTCTACTTTTTCGCAAAGACCAGAACAAAATATCGGAATGTATACAATTTTACAAGGTTATAAAATATTATTCAAGCTGAACAAAAGAACCATTGTTGAAAAAGGGAAAATTGTTTTATTGTAATGATAATAGACTGAACATAATATAACAAGAGAAAAGAATAAGGAAAATATTGGAAGATATAAGAAAGATAACGATGTAAATAATAACTATAAAGAATAAACATGTTTTTGTATCACTAGGCTGTAAAAGGATAGTGTCGACGAGATGGTTGACATGTATGTTCAATGTTCAATGTTTTCTATACTCAAAGATATTTCTTACTCTATTTATATATACATATGTTTATACATGTTTTTATGTTTGTTTGTATGTTTGTTTGTCTTTTTTACATAATTAATAAAGATTAAAAAAAAAAAAGAAACCATCCTCTGCTAAGTTGTGATTTTTCTTCTTCACCAAAGGGAAATAAAATTGAATTACAAGCTGGCGACCTTTGGATACATCCTTTTAAAAACTCGCCTTTCGCCCCTGGCTTGGATTCCAGAAAATACAGGAATCGAACGCTTTAGATGATGCAAAATCGTATCTGTCAATCATCCTGACTTCTGACCATTAAGCCTACTAATTCAGGATTGCAGAGAATTGGCTTTTAATTGCCGTTTAACGATAAACCTTGCTTTTGCGTGGGTTGCAATTCGGGGCGCCAGGGGTGAGGGAAAGCTAGCTGGGTTGAGGAGGTGTGGAGGAGGATGGGAATTGTAGTGCGAGGTTTCTGGGTTGCAGATGGAAAAAAGGCGGAGTCTGGCGCAGCATTGCGCCTTTTAACGACCTGATTTAAAAAACAAACAAAAAACGTGGGCATCTTATAATAAATTGGATGATTCCTTCGGGATTTCAAAGTCTTTGCTGCAGAGGCTGGAAAAGCTAACCAAGATAAAGGCCAAAATTTTATGGGGAAGGGGAAAAAAAATTTCACCGCCCAAACAGGGACTTGAACCCTGGACCCTCAGATTAAAAGTCTGATGCTCTACCGACTGAGCTATCCGGGCTCTTAATGAAAGTGGTTTTCTGCACTCCTGTAGTGTAACTCAAACTCCCGATGCATTTCCCCACCTGCTTTTTTTTATTTTAAAAAAGGGGATAGGATAGGATAGGATAGGATAGGATAGGATAGGATAGAGGATAGGATAGGATAGGATAGGATAGAGGATAGGATAGAGCAGTGATGGCGAACCTTTTTTCCCTCGGGTGCCGAAAACGCGTGTGCACGCGCTGTCACGCACGTGTGAGTGCCCACACCCATAATTCAATGCCCGGGGAGGGTGAAAACGGCCTCTCCCGCCCCCGCAGAGGCCCTCTGGAGGCCGGAAATGGCCCATTTCCCGACTTCCAGTGGGCCTGGTAGGCCCATTTTTCGCCCTCCCCAGGCTCCAGAGGCTTCCCTGGGGCCTGGGGAGGGCGAAAACACCCCCTCGGAGGCCCTCTGGAAACCTAAAATGCCCTCACAGAGCCTCCACACGAGCCAAAAATCAGCTGGC